>OY720346.1:75676766-76276766 GCA_963082975.1 Labia minor
TCTCTTTCTTCCCCCTCCTCTTCCTCTGTCTCAGTCAATTAATAAAATAGATTAATCAAAAAGGAATCGGCCCCTTGGGGTGTTCTCATCTCGTTTCATACACCTCGCCAAATGGCCACTACGCACATTCCAAATCGAATCGTTCATCATCATCATCATCATCATCATTAACATAATCATTATCATCATCATCATCAACTCAACTGGCTGACTGGCCCCACGCTGTCTCGCCAAGTCGCTCGCTCCATTCCAATTACAGCCAACCTATCACTTTGCAGAAGAAAAAATAATATATATACTTAGTTTAAATTTACAATCTCTTGCTAAATATAATACCACCTTATCATTTCTATAATCTACTTGTAAATACATCAAATAAAATAAAAATTATAAATTAAAAAACAAAATTAAATTAATTATATAATTAATGTATTAAAAAAATAGAGTATACAAGGTTTTTATTCTAAAGAAAAGGAGAATTGTGAATTATTTCGAAAAGTATATATTTATTTATATTCATCAATATCAATTTTGTCTCCTTCAAAGTAATTCCCCTCAGATATAATGGACTTAGCCAGCGCTTCTTCCAATAGTCGAAGGACTTATGTAATGCGCTTTTCGGTATGACCATCAACTCGCTCTTCGATTCCGACTTTATTTCATCCATTGTGGCAAAACGCTTTTCTTTCATTGGTTTCTTCAGTTTTGGGAATAGGAAAAAGTCGCATGGAGCCAAATCTGATGAATACGGTGGTTGAGGCATGATTACGGTGTTGTTTTTGGCCAAAAATCACAAACAAGCATTGATATGTGAGCTGGTGCATTATTATGATGCAGAATCCATGATTTGTTTTTCCACAATTCCGATCTTTTGAGCCGTATTGCTTCACACAAACGTTGCATAACTCCCTTGTACTATTCCTTATTAACAGTACGACCTGTTGGCAAGAACTCATGATGCACCACGCCATTGTAATAAAAGAAAACAGTGAGCAAAACCTTCACATTTGATCGAACTTGGCGTGTTTTTTTCGCATTTTTTTACCACTTATAAACTTTTTTTTGGAGACAAAGTAGACTCGCAAAATGCAACGGTCAACATTTTAAGTGCGTTGGAGTACTTTATTCAATTTTTAACACAAAATTTAATACAGATTTTTTTAAGAAAAAAATCGAACACTTAAAAACTTGACTAACTTTTTCAGTTGTCACAAACAAACTATTTATCCAAGATGGCTGATAATGTGAATATTTGAGAAACATAAGTGTACCAACATAACAAAAAAAAAAAATCAATAATCCAATTTACACAGCCCACGAAAATTCATAGATTTCGTATATTTAATAATTTTATAAAATATGGTAAATCCCGGATTTATTTAACATTTATTATTATATGTAAATAAAATCTTATAATATAATAATAATATTAAAAAGAATATTCATTTAAAATAGAAAACATATTCTGTATGTTATAATCATACTATCAATACAGAGGTGTGGGGTCTCAGAATTTCCAATCTAATCATGATTGATTAGTTTATTTTTAATTTCAATAAAATTTCTTGACAATTCAATGACAAAATCTATATTAATTAAGTTAAATATTCTTTTTTTACCAATAAATCACTTTAATAAATTAATTTTGTTTTTCTTGATGTTTTTAATCTCTTTCTCTCTCTTTTTTCTTTCTCTTTCTCTGTCTTGCAATTCCAAATTGGCCTTGGATTCATTCTTTTTAATTTACTATTTATTCATTCATTATATATATATATATATATATATATATATAGAGCAGTTTTATTATAACTCATCCTTTTCAATAACATTTTCTAATATAATTCCTCAATTTCTTCTTAATTATTATATTATACTACCTGTTAAATATAATAAATATTATTATTATTAAGATATTATTGTCCCATGCCATTAAAGTCATATTAAGATTATATCGAATCGGGTTTGGCTGGTAATATTAATACCTGATTCACCGAATCGCCATTCAAACAATAACATACAAACAGAAAAGTAGGCGTGTTGATATAAAATATATACCTGGGACACCGAATTATCACTCGACCCTTTAACACATTTATACAATTTATTTTTATATAAAAGAACACAAAAACAAATAAATGTTTTATCTAATATACTGAATGAACAGCTAGTATATGATATTTTGTATTTACGGAGTCGCTGTATCATAAATTGATGACGTCATTTAATTCTCCTATATTTTGAATAAAGTTAAATCTTCTAAACGTTGTGAAACAATTTCAAATAATTTAAATGTATCTATTAATGAAATAAAAAACAAATATGAATATAATATAAATATTTTTAATTTTATTTTAAGAATAGATAAAAGCATATAATAAGATTAGATTAGATTAAATAACTTTTCCTATAAAATATTCTTTTCTAATTTTATTCCTTTACTGAAAATAAAGAGATGTAATCGAATGAAATATTCCATTTATTTAAATGGATTTACATTTTGAATTTATATTTTCAAATTGTAAACGAGTCATCCGATGCACATTAACGATCTTCTAAATGACACTATAACATTTATCCAAAAGCAATTTTTAAAATCAATCGATTTCTCCACACTATTTTAAGAATTATTCTTTAACTAAACTTTTTTTTATATAATTGAATAATTACTATCCTGCAAATCTCTTTCTTTTTCTTGCCTACCATCGTTTACATTTTTTATCGATGAATCATGTTTAAATTTATTTTTCATCCATCCTCCTTCCTCCCTGCGTGCCTTCTTTTTTTTTATTTTTCATTTCTTGTTCTTATAGAGGAATTCTTCTGGAGGGCGAATTCATAGCATGGGAGGTGAGGTGCTTGGGTAGGGAAAGGGTAATTTTTGTACGTGACTCTGCAAATGTGACTTTGCACAAGTAACCAGTTCAGAAAAGCCGACGTCAAACTGTCTGCGAGGCCTGATATCGCCTGAAGGCTTTACTGGCAAACTACCACCTGCATGCAACTGCTTATTACCTTACACAAAAAATAAATAAATAAATAAAATAATTTATTTAATTTGGAAAATACGTTCCAAATACGTCAATATTAAGATTATAATAAAATAATTTAAAATAAAATTGTTTCTTTTTAGATGGCTGCTAATTACTACTATATACTTTAATTATTATAATTTTCAATTTTTTTTTTCAAATGACTCATAATTTGAATTTTCTAGAAAATTATTATTATTATTAATATTATTATTATTATTATTAGTACCTGGGACACCGAGCTATCGTTCGACCCTTTAAAAAATATTGATATACAATTCTTTAATTATTAATTACAATTATTACAATCATCAATCAATCTGATTAAAATGAGTGGAACTTGGGGTCCTCAATAATAATACCTGGTTCACCGAGCCACCACTCGCTCAATAAAAATAATATTTTTTATTACCGGATTTGGTTGGTAATATTAATCCCTGATTCATTGAGTCACCGTTCCAATAATTTAAAAGAATTTAAATGACTAATAAAACACTCCTTAAACGTATTTATTAATCCACTGAAAGACAGAAAAGTAGATATAGTTGATATAAAATATATATATATATTCGTAAATTTGATTTATTTATACGTATATATTGATAAAAAGGATTTTCTCTGCATATAGCTGTGAATTTAAAATTTTTGCATATATTCGCGTTTCATGACCTCTAGAATTAGAAGAGTAACTTTAGAATTTTTCATTACTGTCTGTCTGGAAATTTTGACGTTTTAGAGTCAAAATTGGCTGAACCGATTTCGATGAAATTACATACCTCTATTTTTTCGATATATATTCAATAACCACAGAAATTAAGTCTTTCTGTCGGAAAATTTTGACGATATAGACTCAAAATTGTACAGATTATTTACGGAGGCGCTGAATGACGAAATTGAATCTTCTAAACGTTGTGAAACAATTTCAAATAATTTAAATCTATCTATTAATGCAATAAAAAACAAATATGGATATAATATAAATATTTTTAATTTTATTTTAAGAATAGATATATCTTACATGCGTTGGCTGTGACGTTATATTTATTTAAATTTAAAAAAAACTAATGAAGATGATTATTCCCAAAGATGTGATCAATAAAACTCGATTTTTCTTTATAACTACTATCTCTGGTGTGAATCGATCAAGCCGTTTCTGTGAACCCATTTACATATATATATACAATTTTAGCTAGCATAATAAGATTAGATTATTATTAGATCATTTTATTATTATGTAAAATTTAAATATTTATTTCTATTTTATCTTGTTAAATTTATTGAGTAATTTTTTATTTATTTATCTTTTTTTATACCAATTTTGGATGATTTTAGAATCGAATGCCAAGTTACCTCTCAGTTGCTTGGTGAGTCGACCGGGTCCCGATGGCTTCGCATGTTCAGGTATTTTGCTTCCTGGACCTGAACGATGGGTGCTCACTCATGGATCACTTCTTGGTTGTTGGCTTAAACGTTATCCATCAGTAAGAAGATTTGTAGCAGAATTGGACGAACTTACCCTCTGGCCAGAAGAAATTAATGGTGACACACGCCTTGAGGTATTTTATTAAAAGAATATTTCTAACTTCAAAAGCACTTTTAATCACACAAAACCGAAAAAGATAAAAAAAAAATAGTAAGATTAAAGAAAAATACAAAATCTAAAATTTAATTTAATTTCTTTTATTGATATACATATATATTTACACGCGAGCTGTTCAAAAGAAAAGGTGAATTTTGAATTATTTCGAAAAGTATTTATTTATTCATCCATATCGATTTTGTCCCCTTCAAAGTAATTGCCCTCAGATATAATGCACTTTTGCCAGAGCTTCTTCCAATCGTCGAAGCACTGCGTTTGAGCCCTATTCCATTTTTCACACAAAATTTAATACAGATTCTTTGATCCATTATTTTTTAAGAAAAAATCGAACTTTTTCAGTTGTCAAAACAAACAACTAATCCAAAATGGCTGATAATGTCAACATATGAGAAACATATGTGTACCAACATAACAAAAAAACATTTCGGTAATCGAATGTACACAGACCACGAAAATTCAAAATACACCTTCTCTTTTGAACAGACCCCGTATATATATATGTATTAAATATCTAAATGTATATTTAATTTTAAAAATGATTCAATATTTTATAGTCTTAATATTATATTGTAATATTTATAAAAAAAAGTTGCGGACTGTAATCAATATTTTTTTTTTTAAATGAAGATGAATATACCAAATTTGTTTATGATATTTATCTTTAAATATTTATGAAAAAAATATAATAAAACGTTTCGATGAATAAATATTATTGTTTTTAGGTGATTTGGCATAAAAATGAGGAACGTGTGTTTGCAAAGGTGGCATTAGCCTGGAGATGTCCTCTTCTTTCCAGGGCAACTCGATCTCTTCTGGTGGAATGTGTGTTTGAGGATGCTGCTGCACCGACAGCAACCTCTCCAGCAACAGAAGCATCACTTCGCCCAGTTGCAAGCATATTTGTCCTTTTATGTGATGCAACATATAATAATTCATATAATCTTTTGGTAAGAATAATAATCTTTATTCATTTATATTCTCAATCATTATCAATATTTTAATTAAATAAATTGATTATTCTTTGTATAACAAAATTAATAATACTTAAACATTACATTAATTCATTTTTGTTTTTGTTTTTTTTTTTTTTTTTTTGAAAAACCATGATTATTTACGAGAGTGGGGTAAAAAGTTTGCGGCCTGACCAAGAAAAACGATGTGTTTTTAATTTTTATTTTTTTTTTGCTTTATTTTTCAACATAATCTCCATCAACACTGATTCATTTTTCATAACGGTGTTCTAATTAATTTAATTAATTATTTAATTTAATTTAATTTAAATTTAGTCTCATCAACAGTTATGAATCGACGCAAAAATTCGTTTGGATTACGCCTACAGTGCCAAATTGTCGGTAGTAATGGCTTTTCGAAGCATTTTTTGGTCTAATGTTAGCAAACGCTGCACCCACGTTGCTCACAGCTTTCCATATTCAAATGGCTGTGTAAAATATTTCGCACACGTTCAGCTGACATCGTACAGGTCTCAGCTATCTTGAATGTTGAAAAATAAAGCAAAAAAAAAAAAATTAAAAACATCATTTTTCTTGGCCAGGCCGGAAACTTTTCACCCCACCCTCGTAAATAATCATGCGTTTTCAAAAAACAAAACAAAATAAAACAAAAAATGAATTAATGTAATTAATTATATGCCTTTTTCCCTTAAATTTATAATTATTTGAAATTTGTTTGTTTTTTTTTCTTAATTATAATTTATTACTAAATTTTAATTAATATTTTGTAAACTTAACTCAATTATAAATCCATCTTGATCGATTTTATTTTTATAATTTTAAATAGATTTAAAAAAAAATTATTAATTAACATTTATTGAAATATTTAATAAGGTATTTATTTATAATAATATTTGTTAATTAAAATTGTCTCAAGTTGAGCTCCCTCTCCCTTTCCACATCCCCAATTTGATCCAAAATTCTGACATATTTTAATTTGACAAATGTAACCTCGAAACCTTTGAACCGTGTAGCCTTGATTTGTCATAAGCTGTCACGTGTTCCCACCTTTCATCATTATAATAATTTGCATTCTAATAGAGTAATTTTACGTCTCTACTCAAATAATATCCTTTAAATCAAATAACAAACAGATCTTATTCTTTTTCAATTTTAATTATCGTATTAATATAAAGTACCTATTTCTTTAAAAAAAATGATTCCTTATAATGAATATTTAAGATTAAGATTATTATTTAAAATAAATAAACGATCAAATATAGGAAACAATTTCAAATAATTTAAAACAACAAATTAAAATAAGTTGACCTGTGGCCAGGTCCGAACCGACCGACTGTTTGAAATAAATTAATTTCCAGCTACAGAAACAATTTCAAATAATTTTAATATATCTATTAATGTAATAAAAAACAGATATGGATATAACATAAATATTTTTAATTTTATTTTATTTATAATATATATGTAATACCAGACTGTGACGTCATGAATGGCTGGATGACGTCATATAATTTTAAATCAAGAAAAAACTAATAAATATGATTTTCCCGAGGATAATACCAATACAAAGTGCATGATTCGTGGTGATATATAAAAAAATCTCCTTTGGTGTGAAAATAACCCTTTCCTTCCTATCGTCGATCGCTAATACTACCACTTCCGGTTTCCGGAATTGCACCAAAAGTTGATCAATTCATCCCACTGATGCATTAAGTAAATATACCAAATTTCATCAAAATCGGTTGAGCCGTTCAGGCTGTACACATCTATACGGACGGACGGACGGACAGACGGACGGATGGACAGACATCATGCTAAAAATACTTTTTTCTGTTTAGAAAATGCATGATTCGTGGAGATATGTAAAAATCTCCACATGTGAAATTTGGTGTGAAAACAATACCTCCCTTACTATCGAAGGTCGGTAAAAATAGTCATTAAACATATAACCCATAAATCTACGTATTAATGCACCTAAAGACAGAAAAGTATGGCCTGTGGATATAACATAATATATATTTCGTAAGTTAATTACAAAATATTATTAAAATTCCTATTTTAAATTAAGAAAAAACAAACAAAGATTATTTTTCCCGAGGCTGAAACCAATACAGATCGATTTTTCATTATAAAAATTATCTATAGTGCGAATTTCCCAAAAACCTTTCGAACGGTTTAATATTTCAAAAATATATATATATATATATTATAATACAATTTTTGCTAGTAGAATAAGATATGACAGGGGTTCTCAACCTTTCAGGCTCTGTGCCCCCCTTAGGACACTGATGTGAGGTCACGCCCCCCAGTTTCAGAGTATCGCAAAATCATCTGACCTCTTTTTTTTAGAACCATTTTGAAAAAAAAAAAAAAAAAAAAGATAAAATCGAAAATGTTCAAAAAATTTGGCCACAAAATCATTTTTTTTTTTTGTATTGAAAAAAATTGAAAAAATGTAGGAAATGTTCGAAAAGTTTGGCCTGAAAATCATCTCTAACCATTTTTTTTTTACAACAAAATTTTCAAAAGTTTACTGGCACTTGAAATGCCTTCGTGGGCACCCAGGTTGAGAACCGCTAAGATATATATATATATATATATATATATATAAATGAAAATTAATTTTTATGAATTGAGAATATAAACAAGAATTTATTTCATGTCATTCTCATTTTATTATTCATGATTTAAATAAAATTATATAATAATAGTAATAATAATATTTTCTCAAGGTACATTTAAACATTATTATTTTGAAAGATTAATGTTATAATTAATTTAGAATTATTTTCAAAATGTATTTAATTTTTTTTCCAGGATGAAGGTCGAATGGCTCTCGGACGACTTTTATATTCGACTTCAAATGCATCTTCAGGAGATCCGATTCGATGCATTAGCACCCCATTTGGGGCACAAGCATTTCTTATGGCTGTAAGTGAAGGGGTCGTAAGTCGATTAGCCGGTCCTAAAGGTGTACTCATGCTTACTGATGCAAGTGCAGCTCCCGGTTGTGAAGGAGCACCTATTTTCTCAGCAAAAACTGGGTATTTTTTTTAAATGATTTCGAAGCGTAGATATGGAGTCCTGAAAAAATAAATACAGCAACCATTATTACAGAACAGTGCTTCCGGTTGCATACTCAGCTAATTTTAAGGGGCTTAAATATCAATAATTAAATTTTGTAGAAATTAAAAAGAATAACTGATTTGGTTTTCATTAAATTAACTTTTATATCATATTTGTTTCATATATTATTTTATAACAATCTTAAAATTTATACATTCCTTATTATTTCTTTAAGTAATTCTTATTAAATTAGAATAAAAAATAATTTAGTGTATTTTTTTTCCTAATGTGTAAAGTAAAAAATTATTACGATTAAAATAAAATAGGAACATTCATAATTGTTTATTAATATTAACTAAATTAATTATATCTACAACAAACAAAATAATAAAAAAACTGATTTTTATTTTATTTAAATTTTTAAAATATTACAATTTGGAATTGATTATTTCAAAATTATAAAATTTATTCTATATATTAATGCACTGTTTTGGTTTTAATGTTAATACTTATACCAATTAGGCCATTTTCTTATATTTATTATTACTTTCAATCAATTGTGAAATAATATCGATTACAAAATTATAGTAAAAAGAATAAAATAATATAAATAGATAAAAAATTATAAAATAACGTTTTTCTCATGGACTAAATAGAATAAAATAATTTTTCTATAAGCCTGACAAAGTTCATATACAAGGAAAAACGTGTGGTATATTTAGTTTTAATTTGCTTTTTATTTTATTTCTATGCAATTAAATTCTTTTATAGAGCTATAATTTATATATATACTTACATACCACACTAAAACACTTCAATAACATGTAACACTATTTCTTCTAATATAATCAACTGTTTTGGATTTGATTGATAATATGTAAATTTAAGAAAATTATAATTAAAACGTGTTACATACTTTGATATAAGTATATTACAGTTAAAAATAATAATTAATTTCTTAGCTCTTAATCTATCAAGTTTATTGCATAATAAAAAAAAGTTGTCAGATTATGTGTTTAATAAAATTTTTATTATTACAAAAATTTGACTTGATGTTTCATATAAATAAATAAAACTAAATGCGCCAAACGTTTTTCGTTGTACCTATATGAAGCAATTCATTCATCAACTTTGTCAGGTTTATAGAAAATTTATTTTATTCCTTTTAGCCCATGAGAAAAACGTTATTTTGTAAAAAAAATTTTATATTTATATTATATAAGTTTAAAACATAGTTCTTTCTGAGATACGTGGGTCTGCGTTCGAGAATTAATTTCTTTGAAAATTGCTCAGTCGTTTTTGTATTCAATGTACAATGCATATCTTGTTCAAATGTTTTTGTTTTCATATTAGATCTAACATTGTATGAAATCAGATATAATTTAATTTGATTTATTATTTTTAGCGATTTGATTGCTATGGTAACATTTCCTTTAACGTGGTGGAGAGGTGAATGGTTAGGATTCACACTAGCAGCTACACTAAGACCTATTTTAGAAAATATTCTTGGCGACGCCTCAGCAATATCCTCAGCATCTGCTCTAAAACATAATCAAGAAAATGTTACTCCATCCAATTCGCTAGGTAATTTTTTTATTGTTTTAGTAAATAATATTTTACAATTATCATAATATAAATTTCATATTTTAAAAAGTACATTTGTTCATTATATAATTACCGACCGTCGATAGGAAGGAAATGTATTGTTTTCACACCGAATTTCACATGTGAAGATTTTTTCTTTCCGAATCATGCATTTTGTTAACAGAAAAAATTATTTTTAGTATGTCTGTCTGTCTGTACGTCTGTACGTCTGTTGATATTTCAATATTTTTTTTTGTATTCAAGTCTTTTTATCAACCGACGATAGGAAGGGAGGTATTGTTTTCACACCAAATTTCACTGTCGGAAACTATTTCATGTAAAATATAATAATAATTAAACTAAAAATAAAAACCAAGTTAATATAATTTAGTCATTTTAATTCAAGTTTTAAATTTTTTTTTTATACTTTATATATTATTATATATGCCAATAATGTTGTTTGAAAATTAATTTATTTCAAATCGTCGTCGGTTCTGTGTCTTGCTACAGCTCATTTTTTAATAAATCTTTAATTATATATATATATATATATGTATATATATATATATAATGAATGTATTTGATAATATTTTGCATTTGTTGGTTGTTTAATTTACCAGGAGAATAGAAACAAAATACGGTCATTAGCCTTTTGGGGTGATAAGACAAATAGATGGGGGCATGCACCTGCATGCGGGTGACAAAAGACTTGACTCCCATCCCCGATGATCTATTGATATTTAACATGGAATAAACCCAACATATTTTTTTTATTTTTTTTTTTTTTGAATTTAATGATATATATTTGATTCAAAATCACATGATATTTTAAAACAATATAATATTTATTTAAACAATGTCAAAGTCTATTTTATTTCAATTTTCCCTTGACATATGTATTATGATTAAATGCTCAAAGCGCGGAACACCCTACACTCTGTACCACGCTAGTGGTGAATATTATTTTGTTAAAAGTTTTCATTTTCTTTTTGTTTTATTAGTTATTTTTTTATTTAATCACTAAAATTGTATTATACTTTAGATCAGTGATTCCTTTTTTTTACCGCGGCACACTTTTAACGGTTTAAAAATTTGGCGGCACACAAAGAAAAATATAAGTGTAAAAGTTTACCATATTGAAAAAAAGTGGTCCCAAAAACGGTTTACCTTTTTTTATTAGAACCAAATTGACAAAATTTATGAAAAAAAAAGTCGGAAACGTTTATGAGCCTAGTCCCAAAAACGTTTTACCTTTTTTTTAGAACCAAATTGAAAAAAGTAGGAAATGTTTAAGAGCCCCTTTACATTTGTAATAATTTGGCGGCACATTTTGATAATCTCGCGGCACACAAAAGTGCCGCGGCACAGTGGTTGAGAATCACTGTTCTCCTGTATTATATTATTTTTTAATATTTTCATAGAAATGATTAATTGAATGCTTTTTTATATTAATTAACTTCTTCTTTTTATAGATATGGTATATTAAATAATTCTAATAAGAAATTTTTATGTCCCTTAGCAAATATATTGAGCAATTCGGTAGCATTGGTGCGTCGTGGTGAAATTTGGGGTTCTGGTGTTCTCATTTCGGAGACTATATTGCTCACTTGTTCTCATATATTTACAAAGGTAACAAGAAATAATCTAATTCTATATTCTCTAAATACTAAACTATTTTCATTAAATTAATTGATTTTTTTTTTAATTATTCCAGGCACCGGCTGGAGCTCATTGTCGAGTCGAAATTGGGGGTTGTGAATTTCATGCCAATGTCATTTTTCGTACAGCTGATTTTAGGCCCTATGATGTCGCTATATTAAAACTTAAAACTTCTTCCAAACCAAAACATATAAAATTAAATCCACTTAAATTTGCAGAAGAGGGTACAAAAACTGGTATAATTAAATTAATTTTCTATTTAATTACTTAGAATTATCGTTTTAATTTTTTTTTCCATCATTATCAATTTTATTTTAATTTTACTAATGGATATCACTAGTAAATTAGTATATATATATATATATATATATATATATATATATATAATATGCTCCCTTTACATTAAATAATTAAGAGAATAGTCATAGAAAATAAAATAATCAATTAATTACACATATTAGAAACCAGTTCATTTATTTATATGAAATAACAGGGTAAGATACATTTAGAACAGCTGATTTATCATTAAATAAAAGAAATTTAATTAATGTTAAAATAAATAAACAAAACTTTATATGTTCTAAAGCTCATTGAGATATTTAGAGAAGTTTCTTTTCTTTTTGAAAAATTATTTTTTCATTTTGTACAGGTGAATATAAAATATCCATTTATACAAAAGATTTATGCACTAATTTAAATATTCTTGTTATAGATAATCGCGCTACCAAAAAAATTCATTATTTTAAATAATAATAATTTAAATATTTGATTTGATACCATTTCTCATCTTTTTTCTTATATACAGGGTCCGGCAGTGAAACCTGACGGTTTTTGAAATGGGATAAATAAAAAAGTTGTGTGTGTGTTGAGATATTTTAATTATTTTTTTTTATTGTAAAGAGGAGAATTGGAAATTTAACATTCATAATAAAAAAGCACAAAAATAACTTATGTAGCAAAAATTATGTCACTTAAATGATCTTATCCTCGAGAAAAATCATTTTTATTAGTTTTTTTCTTAATTTAAAATTATATGACGTCATCCAGCCATTCATGACGTCACAGCCTGGTCTTGCATATATATTATAAATAAAATAAAATTAAAAATGTTTATATTTATTATTTATGTATCCATATCTGTTTTTTATTACATTAATAGATATATTAAAATTATTATGTAGCTGCTAATTAATTTACTTCAAACCGTCGGTCGGTTCGGACCTGGCCACAGGTCAACTTATTATTACATTAATATTCCATAGAACATAACAATCAAATTGTTATTTCAAAACCTCAGAAATCTTTTTAGTCTAAAACATCTTATAAGAAGTACCTGGTTCACCGAGCTACCGTTCGGTTATTAAAAAACTTATTCCTTATTATCGGGTTTGGCTGGAAATATTAATACCTGGTTCACCGAGCCGCCGTTCAAATAATTTAAAAGAACATAAATTAAAAAAAATTAGTCATAAAACATACAGCCCTTAAATGTACGTATTAATCCACTGAAAGACAGTAAAGTATGGCCTGTGATTATAACATAATATATATTTCGTAATTGGATTTTATTTATATTTATAATATTTTGTATTTAAGGAAGCGCTGTCTGACGTGGTTGCTGACGTCATTTAAATTTCCTATTTTAAATTAAGAAAAAACTAACAAAGATGATTTTTCCAGAGGCTGAAACCAATACAGATCGATTTTTTATTATAAAAATTATCTATAGTGTGAATTTCTAAAAAAACCTTCGAGTGGTTTAATATTTCAAAAATACAAATATATATACAATTTTTGCTAGTATAATAAGATAAGATATATGCAATTTAGTTTTTCATATAATAAATTAGTAATTTTAAAAAATATAATATAATAGTTTATATGTATGTACATATATTTTAGGTGATTCCGTTTGGGCGGCTGGATATCCCACATTTCGTGCCCAATTTGATAATGATTTAGTAGTAACGAAGGGCGTTGTCTCACGTGTTACTCGGCCTGCTCATGCATTAGCAACCACTTGTTGTATTCAATCTGGCCAAAGTGGCGGACCACTTCTCAGACCCGAAGATTTCGCCATTCTTGGAATGGTAGTAAGTAATGCAAAGGTTTCCGATACAGGAGCAGTTCATCCGAGAATTAATCTTGCAGTGCCTGCAACTGTACTTCGCGTTCCAATCGATCAATATCTACTCACTCAAGGTATTAATAAACAATTTGGAAATTAAAAAAATAAAAAAAAAATTAATAAAATATTTAAATTTATTAATTTGTATTCTAGATGCTAGATGCTTATCGGTACTTGAGCAAACAGATCCAAAAGTCGAATCACTTTGGGCATATCGAGAACCTTCAGCTTGTAAACTTTAATTTATATTTGATTATTTTTTTGTCCTTACACAAAACAAATACAAAAAAAGAATCGAAATTGTTTATTTTATATTAGATTAATCAATTTACAAAATAGTTCAATTATTTTATTTCTTTATTTTTAATTAAATTAAAATAACAATTATTTTTTTAAGATAATTTTATTTAATTAAACACCTCATTGATTCTGATAAACTTTGTGGTAATAATCTGATCTTATTCAAAATAATAAAAAATATATTTAAATATAAATTTATAATCGATTTTTCTATGTTTCTATCACTGTGATAATAATTATTCATATTAAAGACACACAATTTATATTTTTTAAATAAATTTTTTATAATTGATTATATTAACAATAATATTTTATATATAAAATTCTTTTTAATCTATTAAAAAAATATTTTATTTAATTTTCTTATATGTTTCTTATATTTTTATTTACTAAAATTTTTTATATATATACACACACGAGATAATGAATTAAATATATTTTTATTTTATGAAATTTTCTATTTTTAAATAATTTGAATATCTGCACAAATTAATTAAAAGATTATGACGGATCTGAAAATGAATTAGACATATAAATTTAATCTTATTTATTAACAAGTATATATTATTTTGTTTTAATTAAAAAAAATATTTATTAAATTAATAATCTAATATATTAAAAAATTAATTTTCAATTTTTATTATTATCTTAATTTTGTTCGATATTTATTTTATTTAGAAATTAAATCAATTAGGTATTTTATTTTAGATAAATGTACAATACTATTTTATAAAAATATTAACAACAATACAAATAAATAAATTTTTAATAAAAATATGTCCTTAACAACATCAACATCACGTTATTATCAATTTAAATATTAATTTCAACATATTTTAGTATTTATATATTATAAAATAATGTTGGAGCATAATTATTAGTTATTTGAAAATTTCTAATTTTAATATTTTAGGAAATTGAATTTCAATGATTAATTTAAATTTCCTGGGTTCTATTTTAAAAAATCATTTAATTTTAATTCTTTATTTCATTTCAAATCGGAATATAATTTATAAATGAAAAAATCTTTATTAGAATATTTTGAATATTCCATTTTCAAATTTGTTTGAAATTATCCCTTTATACTATTTAGTTACGAACTTCTCCGCTTGATAGCGCTTTTAATTTGACATTTACAGTTTTGCTATTATACATTGTTTAATCATGTTCCTTATTCATTTCACATTCAATATAATTGAAAAACCATTAGAATATATTTCTATAACTTAATGCTATGTTTTTAACAAATAATATTCTTTTAAATAGTGTATTTGAGAGTTTGATTAAAACATGATCCGATTTTGACATCTTTGACAGCTTGGTAATATTTATATTTATTCCTTATCTAGTTATAATTTATTAATTAAATTATCTATAGCATTTTAAAATTAATTCAATTAATTTAACATTATTCATACAAAGTATCCATTTAAAAATAATTATTTATTTTAAATACATTACACCTAAATGTTTATTCAAAATAATATATTTTTATTATATTTTCTTTTGGGTTCTAGGATAAGTTGTGATTATTATAATTACTCACATCATAATTGTTAATAAATTTATAAATTAGTAGATTTGATATTATTTTCGTTTTATTATCGATACCAAAAAGGAACTCTGATTTTTTAATTATTTTTATTAATTTTTATTTATTTTTTTTTATGTTCATTTGACATTTTATTATTTTTTTCTAATAAACTTATTAATATTCATAAATATATTTTACATAATTATCAAATACCTTTTATTTAAAAACTAATTTTATATTAGTTTTCTAGATTCTAAATTTTTTATCTTTCTATTTTCTAATAAAACTTGTTTATTGATAATTACTTATATATTCCTTGGCTTGAACTGATTTATTATGAATGAATTTTCCTGTTAAAGTGATTAAGTTTGAAAATTATAGCTTCCTGTTAATAAAAAGTTTTAATTTTACGATAATATGTTTATAAAAATCAATTGAATAATTGAATAAGTAAAATTAAATTTTTGATAATTTTTTTCAATTTTTCTATTTTTTTTTTTTTTGTTCTGATTTAAAGTTTTGTGAATCGAATTTCATTACTATAAATATTATATTGTTCCCTTGTGGCCAACTAAATAAAAACTTATAAAAAATAATAAACCAAACTAACTAGTAAAATATTTATTTATTGTTCGATAGTATAATTAGTATCAATAGTATAATTCTCTATTTGGTTCATCGAGTTTATATCAGATTGAACTTGAAATTAATGTTTTGCTTACTGAAATGCTAAATCATTTATTGTTTTTTAATAAAATTTGTTTAATTTTAAAACTTTCCTCATTCGATAAAATTATTTATTTAATTAATATAATATATATAATATATAGATTTGAAATAAATTAATTTCCAAACATCATTATAATATATGTATATATACCATACCATATAAACTATAAAGTATAAAATATTTTTAAAACTTCAATTAAAATGACTAAATTATATTATCTTGGTTTTTATTTTTAATTTAATTATTAATTACTACTATATTTTAAGTGAAAAATTCCCGACAGTGAATATAAAATTAATACTTTGTAAACTACTACTTCCGGTTTCCGGATATACACCAAAAGTTGATGAATTCATGATAATGATGCATTAAGTAAATATACCAAATTTTATCTAAACCGTTGAGCTGTTCAAGCAATACCCGTCTATACGCACATACATATTAGTAAAAATATTTTTTTTTGTTAAAAAAATGGATGATTTGTGGAGATATGTGAAAAATCTCCACATTTGAAATTTGGCATGAAAACAATACCTTCCCTTCCTATCGTCTGTCGGTAAAAAACATAACTTTTCAAATCATTGTTTTATATTAATGAATAAATCAATATTGCGATTTTATTTTTAATATCAAGAATTTAATTATAATACTATGTTATATAATATAATAAAAAAAATTAACTACATTCTTAAAATTTTATTCCCAGGAAAGACTGTCAAGATCGCTCTCTAATGTAGTTATCATGGATTTTATTTTGGCCCTTCTTAAAAAATCTCGTCATTATAGTGATTATTTAATCTCCTTTTTTTGGTAAAATATGATTCTGATTATCATTTTTTAACAAGTTTTTGATAAAATACTACTAAATACTTTAACAATCATGTTTACAATATATAATAAATTTTACATAAACTAATTTTCACCTAATTATCTAAATTAATATAATTTTATTCTTAATTACATACAAAGCTTTTAATTTTTTTTTTCTAATATATATATATTTAGATATACATTTCTTCATTATAATGAATAAATTAATACATTATTTGAAATCTTTTTAATTTATTTTGATTAATTTTCTTTTTATTTGTTAAACATCAAAATTTATTCAACATTTTATTTATTATGACCTTTCTCAAAACAAACTTAATGATTGGTATTCGGGTAGTCGACGGCGCCAACTTTCTTCCACCCACGCACTCACAACATCCATGGCGTCACAATGTCTTTTATTTTATAAATTCGATCAATAAATACGTCCTCGAGTTAGAAAACAATTACATACACCAAAAACATTTTTAAAACGATAAATATTTTACTTCATGAATCCATTTATCATCATTTTTTGTTATATTATGAAATGATTTTATGATAAGGATTAATCTTATTTGAAGTGAAAAATGTGCATATATAATATACTGGGTTTGTTCAAAAGAAAAGGTGAATTTTTAATTATTTTTAAAAGTATTTATTCATTCATTAATATCCATTTTGTCCCCTTCAAAGTAATTGCCCTCTGATATAATGCACTTATACCAGCGTTTCTTCCAATTATGGTTATCAGTTCTTTCTTCGATTCCGACTTTATCTCATCAATGGTGGCAAAACGCTTTCCTTTCATTCATTCTTCAGTTTTGAGAATAGGAAATCTGGTGAATACGGTGGTTGAGGCATGATTACGGTGTTGTTTTGGCCAAAAAATTGTGCATTATCCATGAATTGTTTTTCCGATCGTTTGATTCATATTGCATCAAGCAAACGTTGCATAACTTCCTTGTAGTATTCCTTATTAACCGCACGACCTGTTGGTAAGAACTCAGGATGCACCACGCCATTGAAATCGGAGAAAAAAGTGAGCAAAACTTTCACATTTGATCGAACTTGTCGTGATTTTCTCCGGTTTTTTTTTTTTTTTTTTTTTTGAAACAAAGTAGACTCGGCGAATGCCCCAGTCAACATTTTAAGTGCGATGAAGCAGTTTATTCCATTTTTAACGCAAAATTTAATACAGATTCTTTGACCCTTTTTTTTAAGTAAACTTTTTCAGTTGTCAAAAACAAACTACTAATCCAAAATGGCTGATAATGTCAACATATGAGAAACATATGTGTACCAACATAACAAAAAAAATTCGATAATCTAATGTACACAGTACGCGAAAATTCACAATTCACCTTTTGTTTTGAACAGATCTCGTATAGAATTTTTTATAGTTTATTATTAGTTAAGTGGGTATAAAATTAAATTTTTAAAATAATTAAATGATGTTTTTTCTGATCAGCTTGAATCACTATTATATAACGTATATATAACGTATATATATATATATATATATATATATATATATATATATGTTTAATGGTGAAATGTATGGCAAGGAAAATTAGTTTTTCTATTACGTTAATTATCTAATGTAATGTTATTATACATAATTGATTCTTGACAATATAATCTCTCTTTATTCAATATAATTATTTAATATATTATGACTCATTTTTAGTCTCATTTATTAACCATACACATTTGAGTATAAACATTATACTAATATATTTAATAAATATATTCCATTTTAGTTTCAATCCTTTCATATTTGTTTATTTTGAAAAAAAAAACAAAACAAATGCGCACTGTAAGTAAAGTTTGATTTTTTTATGGATTTATTAAGAACATTAATATATTTTCGTTTGGGATATAGGCCTATTTCAAATGGAATGGTTCGTTTATTATATATGTATATATTATATTATGAAACAGGGAATAAAATACGATAAACTATAAAAATATAACATTAGAATGAAAATAATCCAAATAATAGTGTAACCTAGTGACAATATAAAAATATTCTGATAGGTCTAAAAAAATTTTATTTACAAAATAAAAAAATCTGGAGTGTCTCCACTCGACTAACCCCCTTAATTTGAATTGGATTAAATTTAATAATTATTTGAATTTAAATTAAATTTAATTAATTATATAAATTATAAATTAAAATTAATAAATAATTTATAATGGAATTTTGTAAATAAAACCACATATTGATATTTTTTATTGTAAATTTATTCAAAAAAATACAAATAATTCACAACGTTTCGATTGCTACTTCTGCAATCGTTATCAAGCGACTGCACTGTCAGTCGGCACTGTACGCTCGGACAAGCTACTTATGCAATCGAAACGTTGTGTATTTTTTTGTATTTTTTTTTTAATAAATTTACAATAAAAAATATCAATATATTTACAAAATTCCCTTATAAATAAAAACAGCCACCAAAGCTTTAATAATTTAATATCTACAGATTAATAAATAATATTTATTAAACCAGCGCGTCTTTGGCTCTTTGTTGATGGCACCACGTCACTTGCTGGCGCGTGATTTGCAGTGTTAAAAAAATAATTCCGGTACTTTCAGCGATTCAATCAAGCTGAAATTCTATATATAGTAGTTTTATACAATTTTTAATCATGTGAAAAACTATCAAACATATTTCTTTATTTTTACGGACAGTTTAGAGAAAAAAAATGAAAACGTGGTAAGTAATGACCCAATTCCGAATGAGCAACATTTCTCAAAAGTTGTTAGAAAACTTCGAATTTTAAATAATGCCCGTATACCAAATTTCATGATTCTAGCTCATATCGTTTTACTACATACACACACACTCACAGACATTTTTCTCAACCTTAGTGAAAATTACTCAGGGTCCTTCAAAACATATAAATAAAAATAAAAATCTCGACATCGAAAATTGCAATCGCTGGCGAGATAGTAAAAAAATCTTAAAATATCTAAATATTCGTTTTTCATTAAAATTATTGATTTTCCCTTTTAATTAAATTATTTATTATTACTTTTCCTATATAATATATGTGTGAATATTAAAGATTTATTTATTTATATATTAATATCCGTTTAAATTACGTCTTGATGATTTTTGTTTTAGTGTTAAAACTATAGTATAATGCTATAGATGAGGTTCAATTCTTTCTTAATTATATCCCTAAATAAATTTTCTTGTTTAATAATATAAGTATATAAATAAATAAATAAATATATAAATATAAAAAAAACTGTATTTTTTTATATTGAGGAGGAAATCCTAATGGACACCTACTACTATAGTCGAGGAGGTAAGAGTTGGTGCATGGGCCCCACCATCGGCCATGCAGTTCCCGTGCTTTTGCCCCTACAAAACCTAACCTAACCTAACCTCGTTAAATGATGTAAGAGGTGGGTGAATCTCAACTAATGAGATATCTAATTCCAAAAAAAAAATAATAAATAAAATAAAAATCTTTGTTAAAATTACTTTTTTATCACCCGGAACGTTTGAGAGAGTAGAAGACTGAAGTGGAGGAGGGTAGCCCCCCTCTCCTGGCCGCCACCCTTACCTCCTCGACTATAGTAGGTAGAGTAGGTATTCCAAGCGGTTCCGGAAGCGGAATAAAGTACAGTTTTATTTTTTACGTAGATATTATTTTTAGAATAATTCATCATTTTAATTTAATTTGATTTTTTTTTTGTATTTATCTTACAAAATCCTATCTATAAATGAATGAATTATAATCTATTTAGGTATTTAGTTATTATGTAAAAAATTTTTATTTAAGATAAACTTTTTAAGTGATAATGACGATAGAATATTCGTAGATTTATTGATTTTAGAATTTTAGACGTCAAATAATTGATTACTCATATGGCTTGTTAACTTTTGATACAGATGCGTATATTAATCTGATAAAATGATATCAGCCAGGGATATACTTTATTTATTTTTTTTCTTAAATAAAAATCCATTAGTATAGATCTACACTCTCATTAGCAGATATTTAGATAAATGATAAATTGATTCATTTTGATATTGTCGTTTATAACTATAACTTGTATAAAAATATTTATTTATATTTAAAAAAAAATGGATACAAAAGTACATTTTATTTATTTTATTATTTAATTGAATAAAATTATTTAAAATTAAATATAATTTTTTTAATGTTTTTATTTCAGTGTCACTTTTGCACCATGGCCTCTGTACGTGGGTTTTTTAATCGAATTTATGTTCTAATTTGGAAAGGATTGATTTTTCGTTTTCGATTTTGGTTCTATTCTCTTTTGGAAATAATCATTCCACTTTTGGCTGTTATAATTGTTTTATCAGTCAAAGGATCAACAACGTCAGGAGATCCTGAAATTATACCTCAAAGCATTTCTAATTCTTCCATTCCAAAATTGACTTATTCAAGGGTGAATTTATTCTATACACCTGAAAATACTTTTACGACATCATTTATGGAACAAATTCAAAGTCGTAATATTGTAATATGTAAGTATATATATATATATTCGGTTCAAGAAAGCACATTCCATTTTGATAAATTTATTTATTAAATATTTGCAGCTTAAATATGTAGATTGAATAAATTTCGAATGTTGTTTTTTTTTATTTATTTTGGAGAGAGAATTTCATTCATATTTTAATTTATCAATTATTTTGTTTGATTTTATTATGATTCTTATAAATAGAATTCATATAAAATCTGTTTTATCCAGTTCAGTTTATTCTTTCCCTTTTAATCTAAATTTCTTTTAAGTTTGATAAAATAAATAAATTAAAAAAAAATCATTAGAAAATAATATAACATTAATATATAATAAAAATATATATTTTTATATTTTTTTAATAGCTCCTACCAAAGATGAAGATGAATTGGTATCAAAAATACAGGGTAATAATTTAAATCCTAATGCAGGTCAATCACTAGGAATTGTATTTTTGGGACAGGCCAAAGAGAATTCACCGGAAGTCACCAAACTTGAATATAAGTTGAGAACCATCGCCAATTGGAATACTAAAGACACGTTACCCCTTCATTGGTTTCCAGGGCCTACACCTTTTAATATCTGTAAGATATTTCAATTTACTAATTTCTAATTTAAATATATTCATTCATATTAAATAAAAAGAAAATTATCAAATATTTTAGATCCCTATACTGACAGTGGTTTTGCAGCTCTACAATTACTTATAAATAATCTATTTATTTCATCAAATTCCATAGAACATTTTTCAGTAAGTTTATTAAATTTTTGCAATTTAATTCCAATTATTTTGTATATATAAGCTTTTGCGATATCATTTAATTACAATAGAAAAATTTGATTCTTATCAATATAAAACTTAAATATTTATTTTTCATTTTTTTAATTTATTTATATTCTAAGATAAAACATTTTTTTATTTAAATACTATTTTTCAATTATATTATAACTAAAAATTATATCCCGATTTAATTTTTCAGATAGAAATTCAAGAATTTCCGTATCCCCAATATATTGAAGAATATTCTAATCTTTTTAGTGAAATTTTAATTCCAATACTTTTTTCTGGATTTATTATACTTGGTTCAAGACTTTCATACAATATTTTAAATGAAAAACAATCCGGAATTAAGGTTTTTATTAAATATTTATAATTTTTCTAGATAATTATAATATTTATTATTTCTTTATTTTTTTTTTATTTATTTATATTATATTTAATAGATAATTTATTTTTATAGGAATTACAAAAAATGATGGGAATAAATTCTTCTTTTCTTTGGTTTGGATGGTATATCAATACTTTGATTATTCATCTCCCAGTAATAATTATTATGACAATATTATTGTGCGCTTGGATTGTGGAGGGTGGTCCAATATTGGAATTCGCTGATCCATTGATCATATTTATAACTTTATTACTTTTTATTTCTTCTGCAGTAACATTTATCTTTTTTATTACCACTTTTATAACTCGGCGTAAGTATTTCATAAATCTTAAAATTATTTAATATTTAATACGAGGGTGGGATGAAAAGTTTCCGGCCTGACCAAGAAAAACGATGTTTTAAATTTTTTTTTTTGGTATATTTTTCAACATAATCTCCAACAACACTGATACATTTCTCACTACGGTGTTCTAATTAATTTAATTTAAGTCTCATCAACAGTTATGAATTGACGCAAAAATTCGTTTGGATTACGCCTACAGCGCCAAATTTTCGGTATAAATGGTTTTTCGAAGCAGTTTTTGGTCTAACGTTAGCAAACGCGGTACCCACGTTGCACACAGCTTTCTATATTCAAATGGTTGTGGAAAATATTTCGCACTCGTTCAGCTGCATTCGTACTGGTCTCTGCTATCTTGAATGTTGAAAAATAAAGCAAAAAAAAAAATTTAAAACATCGTTTTTCGGGGTCAGGCCGGAATTTTTTCCACCCCACCCTCGTATATATATATATATTCAAAAATAAAATCGAGAATAAATTATTTTTTTTAGCTATGATTGGTATGATAATCGTTATTTTGATATGGAATGTTTTAATGTATGTGAATTTTACTGTTTTTTGGAGTGATAATTCATATTTAAATGCATTATTTTTTATAAAAGGAGTTCAAATGGCCTTCAATGTTATCTTAAATTATGAATCGAGAAGTATGTTATCATCATATATTTATTTGGTATATTATTTCTATTCCAGAAATCAAACAATTAAAAAGATTTTTTTTTATTTTAGAGGTTGGAATAAAATGGACCAATTTGGCTTCTGATGTTAATGGGGTATCGGTTCTTGGCATTTGGCTCATGTTAATTTTCGATATTGTCTTAGGAGCTATTCTCACATGGTATATTGATAATTTAATGCCAGGGAAATATGGAGTGGCAAGATCTTGGTATTTTCCTGTTGAGGTAAATATTTATATATTCTTTAATCAAAACAATCTATTGAAGATCAAAATGGAAATTAAAATATTTTCCCTCGCTCAAGATTAAGATTAATATTAATTATATAAAAGGAAAGTATAAGTATCTAAAGGTATTTTTTCAAATTTTGTAAATGGTTTAAATGTAGAATTATTAACCATTTTGAATGAAGCTTAATTCAACTCAAGTAATTTCACTTCTATAAAATTATTAAATCAAATAAAAGGAAATTTATAAATAATTAAGGCAGTGATTCTCAACCAATGCGCCTCCAGATTACGAGGCTCTTAAACTTTTTTTCTAAATTTTTTTCAATTTGGTTCTAAAAAAAAAGTAAACCTTTTGTGGGACCACTTTTTTTCAATATGGTAAACATTTACACTTATCTTTTTCTTTGTGTGCCGCCAAATTTTTAAACCGTTAAAAGTGTACCCCGGTAAAAAAAAGGTTGAGAATCACTGAATTAAAGAATGCAATTTTGACATCATTCATTAAATTGATTTCTATTTTTGCAGCGTCTCGTTGCCAAGTTTCGTCATAAAATTGGCCACCTTGAAAATGTGTCTCAATTCGATGATGAAAATATGATTGATTATGAACCTGTGCCTATGGAATTGGAACCAGGAATTGAAATTTCACAAATTCGTAAAGTTTTTGGAAAAAAAGTAGCTGTCGATCGAGTTAATTTAACTATTTACAAAAATGAAATAACTGTTTTACTTGGACATAATGGAGCAGGAAAAACAACACTAATGTCAATGATAACAGGTGATTCATTATATCATAACGTTTAAATTTTTCTATAATTAAATATTTAATAAAGTACAAAATCATTTTATTAAAAATTATTATTAAACATAATTTCTATTAAATTGAAATAGAGATAAATATTAAAAATATATTTTATCTTATTCCATTAGGTCTTTATTCACCTACGGAGGGAACGATCAAAATTGATGATAAAAATGTTGCAAATGAATTAGATGTTATACGCAAAAATATAGGTCTATGTCCACAAGAAAATATGCATTTTTCTGAATTCACCGTCTATGAACATCTTCTTTTTTTTAGTATGGTAAATCAATTAATCAATCAATTATTTATTTTTTTTTAATGCTTATTTAAAAATTATTTTTATCTACCTCTCTAATTCTGTGTGCTGCTTCAAAATTTGTAAAGTTCCTATTCCTCCCGAAATATCTTCCTCCAATTCTTATCTTCTCTCAATTTTCCTCATATCTGTTATTGAATCTACATTTAATTTATAAAATTAAAAATATTTTAATTAATTTTTTCAGACCATAAATTTTACATATCAAACTACTTTCCATTTACCTGTACATATTCTTGCCCATATTCTCCCCCCAATCCATTTTGCAAATTATATTTTCTTTATTCTTAATTAATTATTGATTATTTTATAGATCAAAGGAAATTCAAGGAAACAAGCCTGTGAAGAAGCTGATGAATTAATGAAACTTCTTAATATTGAAATGAAACGGAATGATCTTGCTAAAACCTTGTCTGGGGGAATGAAACGTAAATTATCCTTAGCAATTTCTCTAGTTGGTCATTCAAAAGTAATTATACACTGCATCTCATGGAAAATGTATTATTATATAATTTTTTATTCTATTATTATTAATTATGTAATTTTAATTAGGTGGTTATTTTGGATGAACCAACATCAGGAATGGATCCTCAATCTCGTCGAGCCATTTGGGATCATCTTCTTGTAAGTTCATTGTATTTTGCAAAATCAAAATAGAATCACCTATATTTAATATTTATTTAATTTAAATTTAATTTTCACATTTTTGAATTTTAATCAATTAATTCTTGATTATTATAATATTGTTTTCAATGATTAATCATTTTGTTATTGTATTTATTTTTTATAATAATAAATTAAAATATTTTTAATCATTCGGCTGAATTGATCTATATTCAAATTTTATTTTAATTTTTTTTCAAAAATATTTTAAACAATAACTGTTTTTCCAAATTAATTAATTTATATGTTTAATGCTCTTTTTCTCAGTTCTCTTCATGTTTAAAATTTATATTTATATATAACTATAAAATTGCTCAATAGTTTTTATTCATAGGTTATTGAAACATTGCGAGGAACATCGGGACTTAATTTTAAATTTATTAGGAAAACCAGGTCCAATTTATTGTAATTTAATTTTCGGTATATATCTAACATTTTAATATATATATATATATATATATATATTTATATATATCTACCCAAAAAAAGGAAGGAAATAATATTTCATAAATAAATAAAATAATATTTTGTTAACAATCTAGTTATATTCATTTTTGATTGATCATTTTTAGAGAATCCGTGGTCAAAGAACGATTTTGATTACAACCCATTTCATGGAAGAGGCTGATGTACTTGGCGATCGAATTGCGATCATGGGTCAGGGTCGAGTGCGTTGTTTTGGTACATCACTTTATCTTAAAAGCAGATTTGGTAAATCATCATTCAATTTCTTATTTTTATTTTCTCCTTTACCTATAATATATGAATCGCCTATTTTTTCCTAGGTTCTGGATATCAACTAAAAATGCTTTATTCAAAACCAGAACAATTGGACAAAATCACAGAAATAGTGACAAGTCAAGTTTCCGGCGCAAAACTCGAAACCAGTTATCGCTCCCTTTTAGTTTATTCTCTTCCAATTACATCAACACCCCAATTTCCACAACTATTTGAAAATCTCGACCGGTTTCAGTATAATCTCGGTATAAATTCAGTTGGTGTAGCCGTTTCTACACTTGAGGATGTTTTTCTAAGGTATTTAGGCTATTTTATTTATTAAATCATCCATTTATTAAATTCAATATATATATATATATATATATATATATAAAATAAGTTATAAATAAAATATATGTAAATAGAAAATTAAAAATATATATTTATTTTTAATAATTAAAATTATTTTTTCAGTTTAAATGAAAGCGATTATAATGCTACTAAAAATAGAAATAAACATACTGTTGGTAGGTATTATTTAATCATTTGAATATTATACATTTAGGTAAGAATTAATTACTTATTTTTATATAAATTAATTTTTAGATATAGTGGATTCGCCAAAAAAGATTTATAATCGTTTAGGAGGAAGTCCTCTTTTACTTCAAAGGAGTCGAGCACTTTTAAAGAAAAAATTATTATATACAGTGCGCAATTGGAATTTTCTTATATTAAATGTAATTTATTTGAATTTGTTGTTTAAGATCAATAATACTTTATTTATATATAATTAGATCTAAATATCTAAATCACTATTGAAATTATATTCTTATTTAAAAGTAAAATGAAATAATAATCGTTCGTTTTTTAGTTTCTTATACCAATTCTTGTTGTTCTCTATTCAATGTATTTAAGTTATCAGGTGGATGAACAGCCTGAATTATCCATTTCATTAGATTTATATCCCAAAAGTCATATTATGGTAGAAGCATCTAAAAATGATTGGAGAAAAGCATATTCTAATTTTATATCCCAATCAGGTAAATTTAATTTTATAATAAATGTTTCTATTTATATTTATTAGTTATTTTTTTAATAAAATAAATCTCTTTTATTAGATTCTGATTATATCTTTGTTCCAAATATCATTACGAGTCTTTTAAGTGTTGGATACAGAGATATAATTGATTACAGGGAGAAATATTTAATAGCCAGCAAATCAGATGATAACAATAAAATCACTGCTCTTTATTCAACGCTTGGATTACATACTATTCCACTTTCTATAGATATGGCTTCCAATATTGCTTTAAAAGTTCTTTCCGGATCAAATGATCTTTCCATAAAAACTATTAATTATCCAATTGTTGATTCAAATGATGCTATGTATGTAAGTAACAAAAAAAATGAACAAATTTGATATTGAATAAATAATATTTGATTGTATTTATTAGAGCTTTTGTGGTTATTTTCATAATAATTAAGGGAATTTTTATATAAAGACTACATATTGTTTGTATAAATTATTTATTAAATTAAAATAATTGAACAACGTTTCGACTGCTTATTCTGCAGTTGTTATCAAGTACTGTGCGCTAGCTCCGATTCTAGCGGACTGAAACATGATGAACGTTGCCAGCTCCTATATACTACATCGGCTGAAAAGTCCCGGGGTTTTTCAATAGGTGACGCCACTAGAAAATGAACATGACTTATTTCGAGAGGCTCATCTGTCACTAGTTTATGTATGCAGTATCATGACATTTTCCACATTCGTTTACAAGCTACAGTCGTTTGAGTGACGCTACTTTCGCCTTCATAAGAAAAATGGAAAAAAAGAAATATCGCGTCTTTATTAAACATTGTTCTCGAAGGAGCAGATCTGGGATAACATTCCTGCAACTACTGTAATTGTTCACAAGTTTTTCCCATTAAAAAACAACGTTTAATTAAGACGCGATATTTCTATTTTTCCATTTTTCTTATGAAGGCGAAAGTAGCGTCACTCAAACGACTGTAGTTTGTAAACGAATGGACGAAATGTCATGATACTTCATACATAAACTAGTGACAGATGAGCCTCTCGAAATAAGTCATGTTCATTTTCTAGTGGCGTCGCCTATTGAAAAATTCCGGGACTTTTCAGCCCATGTAGTATATGCTGAATAAGCAGTTTAAACGAACAATTATTTTAATTGAATAAATAATTTATACAAACAATGTGGTCTTTATATAAAAATTCCTTTAATTAATATTGGATTGATTTCTCATTTATTATTATTTTAAATAATTTTTAGGATTCTGGTAGTTCAGCACCACTCACTTGGATGATGATTGTGCCATTAGGAATGACGGTTGTTCTTGCAATTTATTCTCAGTTTCCACTTAGTGAACGCCTATCAAACAGTAAACAAGTTCAATTTATGGCTGGAGTTTCACCAGCTCTTTATTGGTCCATTAATTTCTTTGTCGATTTTGTTATTTATCTATTAATTCTATCTGTTATTATGGCAACTATCGCAATTTATGATTTAGGAGAATCATTTACATCGTACGAATATGGTAAAAATAATATATTTTTATTTTATATAGATACATATATATGATTATTTAAATATTTATTTTCTTATTTTACAAAGGAGCATTGATGGTCGTCTTCATTTTATATGGCTTAGCTTCTATTTGGTTAACACATCTCATCACATTCATGATCAACACTCTCACTGGAGCATTAAATCTTCTATTTACTTTAAATAGTATAACTGGTTGGTATAAAGATATTTTGACAAATATAATATTTATATTAATTTATTTAATTTATATTTAATGAATATTAAATTATATCTTTTAGGTTTGGTGTTACCATTGATTACAACTTTATTAGGTGGTTTTCCTGACGTACAAAATGCTATGGAACATATATTTCTACTATTTCCACAATATTCATTATCACAATCTTTATATAAAATTTTTTCTTTGGTATTTATAAACAGTAGATGCCGTTCCACTGATTATCTAACAAGAACTAATTTATGTAAATCGAACCCAATGTGGAAATGTTGCGGTAAATAAATAAAATTTGGAATTTTGATAAAAATTATAACATAATATAATATTTGATATGAGTAATATAAAATTATTCATATACTATGTAAACTTAAAAGTAAATTTAAAAATATAAAACTTATGGAGATTAAATTTAATTAAACTATATTGAGAAGAAGAAAACTTTCTGTTGATGGTGAACAAAAATTTCAATCAGCTTGACACTTAACCGAATGTTTTATATATTTAAGTTTAATTTTAGCTTACATAATATATTAATGTTTCAATGAGTAACTTTAGTTAAATATATTAATTTCATAAACTATATGTGTCAATATTTTTTTTTTAATAAATTAAATTTGTAAATTTATTTATTTGTCACTGATTTCATTATTATTATTATTGTTATTTGATTTGCTAGCTGTAAAATATTTCTTCCTGTAACTAGATACTAGATAAAGGAAAATAAATATTTTATACAGCAGATACTCGGAAGTTCTCGCATTTGCATGTCGTCACTTTCATTAATCGTCAAAAATTTCGTCGGAAATTCACATCCAGTTCTCGTCGTTTACTTCAGTTCTTGACTCTTGAGTTTTTAAGGTTAATTAACACCCTGCAGCATAATATAAACGATATCTTTTCTTTAACTTTTCGTTTTATCTAAATCCGAGTATCCACTGTTCAAGTGAAATATATTATTTATTAAATATTTATAAATAAAAATAGTTACGCTACTTTCAACTTATTACAAATTACTGATTTAGAAAAATATAAATATTAATTTTTTTGTTTAATTTCATTTGTTTATTTCTTTTAGAATGTCAAGATGATCAATGTTCTTTATTGTATCCTTATATTCATCCATCCAATTTGAATATGCCAACTGTTTGGGATGAAATATGGTATCTTATAGCCAATATACTCATATTTATTATTATTATTGTATTGATTGAAACGGCCATTTTAAAACGCTTACAAGCAAAACTTGTCTATAAATTTTGGGGTCAATCATTACCAGATGATACAATTCTGGATGAGGATGTATACGCTGAAAAAATATTAACTGCACAAGAATTAAATGGAGAAATTGGCACAGCTAATTTTAACGTAAACTTTGAAGAAGTACCATCTAATAATATACCAAATGTCACATCTAGAACATCCAATATATCTATGCTTTTGGCTGATAATCTTGTAAAACAATATGGACGACATCTTCTAGCAGTGAAGGGTGTAAGTTTTCGTGTGGCACGTGGAGAATGTTTTGGACTTTTAGGTATAAATGGCGCAGGGAAAACGAGCACTTTTAAAATATTAACCGCGGAAGAGGCTCCTACACAAGGGGAAGCCAAACTAGATGGTTATCTTCTGAGTAGGCATTGGAATCAAGTGAGTTCATCAATAATCTAAACATTTTTCTCTTTTTTTATGAAGAGATAGGATAAAAAATTAAATTATATTTTTAGTATATGAGACGGATTGGTTATTGCCCACAAATGGATCCAATCAATGAAGTTATGACAGGAAAAGAAACTCTTACCTTTTATGCTCAGATTCGAGGAAAACATCCCGAAGAAATTGAATATGAAGTCAATGACTGGATTAATCTTCTTGGTATGACAATGAATTTTTATTTGTGTAATTTTATCTTAGACGAGTTTGCCCCTAAACGTAGAGTCATAGCAAGGGAGGGTAAGATCGAGATGGTATAGTCCAGAGATCCCTAGGTCAATTAGAACTAGAAGCGCGGCCTTTAGAAAATGGTCGGGTTCTTCTGTTGATCGTAAAACCAATTTTATTAATTTTATTATAAAATAATCATTATTAAGAAATTTTGATCATTTCAGAAATATTTTACTATTAGGTGCTTACATGTATTCTAAATATTTTTTCGCTTTAAAAAGACATTTATTCAGAAAAAAATGTGTACAATATATACTAATTAATATTAATCAAAATATTTTCCATCTTTCTTGCAACATGGTGATACCGTGTCGATGTTGGTTTGGCAGCGATCCAAGTTTTAGGCACTTTTTCAGCATTTCGAAACCCTGTGCAAGCCAAGCATTGATCTAAACAAGTGGTAATCAGAAGGCACTATGTCTGGGGAGTATGCTGGGTGTGGCAGACCTTTCCATTCGAGCTCCTGACAGAGCACCTAAAAACGGGACGTTTGGTCACCCTAGCTATTGCTGGACTTTTTTGCAACAATAGGTCATTCAATTTGTTTAGTTGACGTCAGCTGACTACAGTTTGATTAGTTTTTAGCTGCTCGTAATACACTACACCTTGCTAATCCCACCATGTTCATAGCAAGTCTTTATGGTCATAAATATTCCGATCCGGTGTCCACTCTTAAAAGATCCACTTTTCATCGCCAGACACAATACGCCACTTAAAACTCTTCTTTTTTGACTGAGAAGCAAGGAAATCGCAATGTTGAAACGGTTCGATATGGCATTTCAGTCAATTCGTGGGGTAACCATTTCCCCTCCTTTTGGATCTTTCCCATTGCATGTAAACAATTAATGCATCTTTTACTAAGCTGTCTGAAAGTTCTTCAAGAGTTTGACCTGGGTTTTCGCCCAATAAGACCCATAATTCATTGTTTTCGAACTTTTTTGATATCTTCCATGCCGTTTTATGTCATTGACATCAAAATCACCACTTTTAAATCGTAGGAACCAAAACCTAAAATTGGGATATGAGGAAATGGAGCATCATCATCATAAGCTTCCATAATTTTTTGATGGGCTTCAACAGCAGAATTTTTAAATCAAACAAAAGTAATGAATGGCGAAAATGCAATTTTGAGCCTTCCATGTTTACTCTCTATATACACTGAATAACTCAATAATACTAAATGAAAAACTTATATTATGTAGAGAAATGTCAAAAAGGAATTTAATAGTTAGGTTAGTTTATTTGCATTGATATTTAGCAACTTAACCAATAGATGACGCTGATCAAATACATGCAAGCACGTATTATTATTATTTCATAAGTAAACTATTTTCTTTATTTATAAATATTTAAAACACTCTGTTAAGTATGAACCCAAACTATACTACTAAGCTATTCCTATATATTAAAATTTTATTCATTTCATATTAAATTATATTTTAAGGGCTTGAAAATTATCAGAATGCATTATGTGGAACGTATAGTGGTGGAAATAAGCGAAAATTATCGACTGCAATTGCATTAATTGCTAGGCCAGATATTATTTTTCTCGACGAACCAACATCTGGAGTGGATCCTGTCTCCAGAAGGAATTTATGGAATGTTGTAGAAATGACAAAGAAAGAAGGAAAATCTCTTGTTCTTACCAGTCATAGGTAAATTCTTAACGAATATAAATTTGTTGATGTTTATTTCTAATTTAAGATTTTTTAAAATATAATTTATCCACACTAAAATCTATATTAAATAAATGTTCATATAACTATGTATAAATTATATGAACAAAGTTATAAAATAATTTTAAGTATATATCCTGTTTGTTATATTTAAATAATTAAAACTAAATTTTGTTTAATATTTATTTTAATTTTTTTTCTAGTATGGAAGAATGTGAAGCATTATGTGATCGTTTAGGGATTATGGTCGCAGGACAATTGAAATGTTTAGGTCCGAATCAATATTTAAAAGAAAAATTTGGCAAGGGATATAATGTACAATTGAAAATGGCTTTAGGAGCCAAGTATGATTCCATTCAAGAAATAAAAATTAGATTTGAAAATATTTTTAAAGGATGCCAATTAAAAGACGAACATAAGGTATAAACTCGAATTAATATTATTATTATTCAATAATTGTTTTATTTATGTTAATATATTATTTTAGACTCTCCTTCAATACGAAGTGTCCAATCCTTCAATAACTTTAGCTCTACTCTTTAGGACAATGGAGGATTTGAAATCATCCTTTGATATTTTAGAGGATTATAGTGTTTCACAAACAACCCTTGAACAGGTTTTTCTCTCTTTTGCACAAGATGTTTTATTTGAAAGTGCCCCTAGAAAACGTTTTCTCTGCTTTTAAAATAAATATTATTCAATTTAATAAAGATTTCCACAAAAGCAGTATTTATGTAATATATATATATTCGAAATGTCTATAATATATATTTCTGTAAGAAAATATATTTTTTAAATGATATTTATAAATCCTTTTAATATATTTTATTATTTATTTATATTTAATGAAGGTTATGTATATATAATATATATATAATATATTTTTTCCTAAGTCAATAAAGATAAATGTATTTAGGATGTATGTGATGAGCTTACCAGCCAGTAATATATTTAAAAATAGTTTATTATAAATAAAAATATTTTAATTTTTTTTTTTTGTTTTATGTCTCTTTTTAAACATTATATCTAATTTATTTATAATATATATATAATAATATGAATAAATTACAAATTATTTGTGTCTTAAGTCTTTTTCTCATTTTAAGTCCCTTAATAATGTAATTAAAAAAACTGAACTCTTGTCATATTCAATCATATACAGGGGTGGCCAATGTTTTGGTCATAAGATCTACTTTTAAAAATGTATCTCGATCGACATTTTTGTCTGATTCCTAGTTTATCAGGAAGAGGAGAGGTGAGAAATATCAGTATTTTTATATATCTCTATACTAATGGAGAATGTAATATTGAAATGTTTTGTGCTGAACTAGAAAATTTCAATGAAGAATTTGAAAGACGATTTGCAAATCTTAATAATCTTCAGCCGATTTTTGAATTTATTTCATTTCCTTTTAAAAAATTCGATAACGAAAATATTTCTTCGATTCTTGCTGATACTTTTCAGTTGAATTTATCGGATGTTGTATTGGAAACTATAAAATTGCAATCTGGTATTATTCTGAAAGCACGAGTAAACGAAAAGGATTTTTGGAATTTATTACCTGAAGAAAAATATCCTTTATTGAGATTGGTGGCAATGAGAATATTTGCATTTTTTGGCTCAACGTATCTATGTGAAGCACCGTTGTCTCAAATGAAACACATTAAGTCACAATTTAGGAGTTCCGTGACTGACAACCACTTAATGGCATCAATTCGATTATGTATTAGTAATTACGAACCTAATTTTACAAAACTCGTTGCTGAAATGGAATGTCACGCATCTACTCGACTCGGCGAATGCCCCAGTCAACATTTTAAGTGCGATGAAGCAGTTTATTCCATTTTTAACGCAAAATTTAATACAGATTCTTTGACCCTTTTTTTTAAGTAAACTTTTTCAGTTGTCAAAAACAATCTACTAATCCAAAATGGCTGATAATGTCAACATATGAGAAACATATGTGTACGAACATAACAAAAAAAAATTCGATAATCTAATGTACACAGTACGCGAAAATTCAAAATTCACCTTTTGTTTTGAACAGATCTCGTATATAATTTTTTTTATAGTTTATTATTAGTTAAGTGGGTATAAAATTAAATTTTTAAAATAATTAAATGATGTTTTTTCTGATCAGCTTGAATCACTATTATATAACGTATATATAACGTATATATATATATATATATGTTTAATGGTGAAATGTATGGCAAGGAAAATTAGTTTTTCTATTACGTTAATTATCGAATGTAATATTATACATAATTGATTCTTGACAATATAATCTCTCTAACAAATATAATTATTTAATATATTATGACTCATTTTTAGTCTCATTTATTAACCATACACATTTGAGTATAAACCAGTATAAACATTATACTAATATATTTTATAAATATATTCCATTTTAGTTTCAATCCTTTCATATTTGTTTATTTTGAAAAAAAAACAAAACAATTGCGCACTGTAAGTTAGTTTGATTTTTTTATGCATTTATTAAGAACATACATATATTTTCGTTTGGGATATAGGCCTATTTCAAATGGAATGGTTTGTTTATTATATATCTATATATTATATTATGAAACAGGGAATAAAATACGATAAAAACTATAAAAAAATAACATTAGAATGATAAAATATCATCCAAATAATAGTGTAACCTAGTGACAATATAAAAATATTCTGATAGGTCCAAAAAAAAATTTATTTACAAAATAAAAAAATCTGGAGTGTCTCCTCTCGACTAACCCGCAAATTTGAATTGGATTAAATTTAATAATTATTTGAATTTAAATTAAATTTAATTAATTATATAAATTATAAATTTACAATAAAAAATATCAATATATTTACAAAATTCCCTTATAAATAAAAACAGCCACCAAAGCTTTAATAATTTAATATCTACAGATTAATAAATAATATTTATTAAACCAGCGCGTCTTTGGCTCTTTGTTGATGTCACCACGTCACTTGCTGGCGCGTGATTTGCAGTGTTAAAAAAATAATTCCGGTACTTTCAGCGATTCAATCAAGCTGAAATTCTATATATAGTAGTTTTATATAATTTTTAATCATGTGAAAAACTATTAAACATATTTCTTTATTTTTACGGACAGTTTAGAGATGACCCAATTCCGAATGAGCAACATTTCTCAAAAGTTGTTAGAAAACTTCGAATTTTAAATAATGCCCGTATAGATCTACACTCTCATTAGCAGATATTTAGATAAATGATAAATTGATTCATTTTGATATTGTCGTTTATAACGATAACTTGTATACAAATATTTATTTATATTTAAAAAAAAATGGATACAAAAGTACATTTTATTCATTTTATTATTTAATTGAATAAAATTATTTAAAATTAAATATATTTTTTTTAATGTTTTTATTTCAGTGTCACTTTTGCACCATGGCCTCTGTACGTGGGTTTTTTAATCGAATTTATGTTCTAATTTGGAAAGGATTGATTTTTCGTTTTCGATTTCGGTTCTATTCTCTTTTGGAAATAATCTTTCCACTTTTGGCTGTTATAATTGTTTTATCAGTCAAAGGATCAACAACGTCAGGAGATCCTGAAATTATACCTCAAAGCATTTCTAATTCTTCCATTCCAAAATTGACTTATTCAAGGGTGAATTTATTCTATACACCTGAAAATACTTTTACGACATCATTTATGGAACAAATTCAAAGTCGTAATATTGTAATATGTAAGTGTATATATATATATTCGGTTCAAGAAAGCACATTCAATTTTGATAAATTTATTTATTAAATATTTGCAGCTTAAATAAGTAGATTGAATAAATTTCGAATGTTGTTTTTTTTTATTTATTTTGGAGAGAGAATTTCATTCATATTTTAATTTATCAATTATTTTGTTTGATTTTATTATGATTCTTATAAATAGAATTCATATAAAATCTGTTTTATCCAGTTCAGTTTATTCTTTCCCTTTTAATCTAAATTTCTTTTAAGTTTGATAAAATAAATAAATTAAAAAAAAATCATTAGAAAATAATATAACATTAATATATAATAAAAATATATATTTTTATATTTTTTTAATAGCTCCTACCAAAGATGAAGATGAATTGGTATCAAAAATACAGGGTAATAATTTAAATCCTAATGCAGGTCAATCACTAGGAATTGTATTTTTGGGACAGGCCAAAGAGAATTCACCGGAAGTCACCAAACTTGAATATAAGTTGAGAACCATCGCCAATTGGAATACTAAAGACACGTTACCCCTTCATTGGTTTCCAGGGCCTACACCTTTTAATATCTGTAAGATATTTCAATTTACTAATTTCTAATTTAAATATATTCATTCATATTAAATAAAAAGAAAATTATCAAATATTTTAGATCCCTATACTGACAGTGGTTTTGCAGCTCTACAATTACTTATAAATAATCTATTTATTTCATCAAATTCCATAGAACATTTTTCAGTAAGTTTATTAAAATTTTGCAATTTAATTCCAATTATTTTGTATATATAAGCTTTTGCGATATCATTTAATTACAATAGAAAAATTTGATTCTTATCAATATAAAACTTAAATATTTATTTTTCATTTTTTTTATTTATTTACTAGCTGCTCAGAGCGCCTACGGCGCCCTTCACACCTAGACGGGGGCTCCGCCCCCTGTACCCCCGAGTGGTACATAATATTTGGTTGAAAGTAGTAAAAGGTTTTCAACTATTTTGTTTCAATCAGTATATTACATAAAACATTCATTTCTTTTTGTGTTCTTATTTAAAATATATTTTAATTTAATCAGTAAATTAATTATATATATTATTATTACTGTATATGTTATATCTATCTATCTATGTGGCTCAAAGATACTCGAAAGTTCTTGGTCGCAACATCCACATTTCTCCAAGTGTCCCTATCCTGAGCCCTTGTCCCATCTCTCTTACGTCCCTTCCTACGCGTCCTTGGTTTTCCAAGCGGACGTTTTCCAATCGGTCTCCCCACCAATATTTTTTTCCGCTCCCATTCTAGCCACGTGCCCTGCCTATCGCAGCTTTTTCCCTTTTATAACCCTAACTATTTCTGAAGATGCAGTGAGGTCATGCAATTTCTTGTTATGCAGTCTCCCCATTCCCCGGTGACCTCATCTTTCTTTGGCCAATAAATGCAGGGAAGAATCCTATTCTCAAATACTCTGAATCTACTCCCATCTCCCAGGGTCATAGACCAGCCTCCCACCCATATAATGCAACAGGCAAAATAATTGTTTTATATATTCCCTTTGATAATAATTTTGATGAGATAAACCTCTTTATTGCAAGATAACAGACGTTTTCCGATTGCAACCCCGATTTAAATTCTTCTCAAATATTATTATCCTTCGTGATTACATTCAATTTTTCTACATATTCAAATTCTACATTTTGTATCTTAAGATTTTCTATGTTAATACTCTTCCTCTTTGTTACTAAATATTTTTTCTTATCACTATTAATTTCAAACCTCCATTAATTTTTCCTCGCTATCTGTAATTGCAATTGCCGAATCTCCTATTATATTTAAGTTGTCTGGGTAACCTAATATTTTACAATTGATTTCCGCATCTTATTCTTTCTTTACTACCTTCAAGAAAAATTTGAAGATTGAAAATTTGAAAAAGTTTATCCGGATCTATTGAGTCATGCGTATATTTTACTAAAGTCTAAAAATAATTAGTGAACAGAAATATTGAATTCGCGGTTTTTTCCTATAATATCTGTTATAATTTTCCTCCGCCTATGGTTCTTAAGTATTTTCTATGTATTATAATAGTATAATATTTCTTGATCATTACATTTTGATATTTTATTTTCATTGTTAGATTATTATTGAATATTTTTAATTATAATGAAACTTGAGAAAATGCAAAAATAGAGGTAAGAGACAATTTATAAAAATTAATGGTATAAAACTATAGATAAAACTATATACATTCATTAATAGTATTAATTTAAATTAATTGATTTATTTGTTTTGTTATTATTAAGTTCATTTATTAATTTTTTTAGATCATAGTTAATTTCCTCCCTTAAAAGAAACATCTAATTCTGTGGTGCTAGGGGATTTGAAAATTATTCGTCGCAATATGAAGATTTCGCTTACAGTTTCTGTCATGTCCCACCTCCGTCCAACAGTTACTTCCCTCAAGTTTCTTGCTTCTCTTAATCTTAGCGAGATTTTTTAACCTTTCACTTGCAAATTGAAAAGAAGAAATATTCTAATATATAGAAAGAATAAATAAAAATTAAGTTAAATATGATCTAAATATTTTATTAAATTAATTAAAATGACAACTTTTAGAATAAATTATCTAATTGAATTGATATTTGAATATTAGAATTTAAAATAAAAAGTGAAATATTATAATAATTCTTTGATTGGGAATCGCTATGATAATTCATTGTTTAAAATGCTTCCACTAGCAACAGTGAGCCGATAGATGCTCTTGAATGAACAACATGGAGAATTATATAAACTTTAAAAAATTAATTTCTGCGGTTATTGATTAAATATTAATAAAATTTATAGCCTATGTTACTCTACAGGTATATAAGAATATTGTGATGTAATTTCATAGAAATCGGTTCAGCCAATTCTGAGTCTATAAAATAGTAATTTTCCGGACAGACAGACAGACAGACATGAAAAATTCTAAAGTCACTTTTGGATTCTAGAGGTCATGAAACGCGAAGATATGCAAAAAATTTTAAATTCTGAGCAATATGCAGACAAAAACCTTTTTTTATATATATAGAATATTCTAAGATAAAACATTTTTTAATTTAAAAATACTATTTTTCAATTATATTATAACTAAAAATTATATCCCGATTTAATTTTTCAGATAGAAATTCAAGAATTTCCGTATCCCCAATATATTGAAGAATATTCTAATCTTTTTAGTGAAATTTTAATTCCAATACTTTTTTCTGGATTTATTATTCTTGGTTCATGTCTTTCATACCAAATTTTAAATGAAAAACAATCCGGAATTAAGGTTTTTATTAAATATTTATAATTTTTCTAGATAATTATAATATTTATTATTTCTTTATTTTTATTTTTTTTTTTATTTATTTATATTATATTTAATAGATAATTTATTTTTATAGGAATTACAAAAAATGATGGGAATAAATTCTTCTTTTCTTTGGTTTGGATGGTATATCAATACTTTGATTATTCATCTCCCAGTAATAATTATTATGACAATATTATTGTGCGCTTGGATTGTGGAGGGTGGTCCAATATTGGAATTCGCTGATCCCTTGATCATATATATAACTTTATTACTTTTTATTTCTTCTGCAGTAACATTTATCTTTTTTATTACCACTTTTACAACTCAGCGTAAGTATTTCATAAATCTTATTATTATTTAATATTTCATTTATACGAGGGTGGGATGAAAAGTTTCCGGCCTGACCAAGAAATTGTATATTTTTCAACATAATCTCCAACAACACTGATACATTTCTCACTACGGTGTTCTAATTAATTTAATTTAAGTCTCATCAACAGTTATGAATTGACGCAAAAATTCGTTTGGATTACGCCTACAGCGCCAAATTTTCGGTATAAATGGTTTTTCGAAGCAGTTTTTGGTCTAACGTTAGCAAACGCGGTACCCACGTTGCACACAGCTTTCTATATTCAAATGGTTGTGGAAAATATTTCGCACTCGTTCAGCTGCATTCGTACTGGTCTCTGCTATCTTGAATGTTGAAAAATAAAGCAAAAAAAAAAATTTAAAACATCGTTTTTCGGGGTCAGGCCGGAATTTTTTCCACCCCACCCTCGTATATATATATATATTCAAAAATAAAATCGAGAATAAATTATTTTTTTTAGCTATGATTGGTATGATAATCGTTATTTTGATATGGAATGTTTTAATGTATGTGAATTTTACTGTTTTTTGGAGTGATAATTCATATTTAAATGCATTATTTTTTATAAAAGGAGTTCAAATGGCCTTCAATGTTATCTTAAATTATGAATCGAGAAGTATGTTATCATCATATATTTATTTGGTATATTATTTCTATTCCAGAAATCAAACAATTAAAAAGATTTTTTTTTATTTTAGAGGTTGGAATAAAATGGACCAATTTGGCTTCTGATGTTAATGGGGTATCGGTTCTTGGCATTTGGCTCATGTTAATTTTCGATATTGTCTTAGGAGCTATTCTCACATGGTATATTGATAATTTAATGCCAGGGAAATATGGAGTGGCAAGATCTTGGTATTTTCCTGTTGAGGTAAATATTTATATATTCTTTAATCAAAACAATCTATTGAAGATCAAAATGGAAATTAAAATATTTTCCCTCGCTCAAGATTAAGATTAATATTAATTATATAAAAGGAAAGTATAAGTATCTAAAGGTATTTTTTCAAATTTTGTAAATGGTTTAAATGTAGAATTATTAACCATTTTGAATGAAGCTTAATTCAACTCAAGTAATTTCACTTCTATAAAATTATTAAATCAAATAAAAGGAAATTTATAAATAATTAAGGCAGTGATTCTCAACCAATGCGCCTCCAGATTACGAGGCTCTTAAACTTTTTTTCTAAATTTTTTTCAATTTGGTTCTAAAAAAAAAGTAAACCTTTTGTGGGACCACTTTTTTTCAATATGGTAAACATTTACACTTATCTTTTTCTTTGTGTGCCGCCAAATTTTTAAACCGTTAAAAGTGTACCCCGGTAAAAAAAAGGTTGAGAATCACTGAATTAAAGAATGCAATTTTGACATCATTCATTAAATTGATTTCTATTTTTGCAGCGTCTCGTTGCCAAGTTTCGTCATAAAATTGGCCACCTTGAAAATGTGTCTCAATTCGATGATGAAAATATGATTGATTATGAACCTGTGCCTATGGAATTGGAACCAGGAATTGAAATTTCACAAATTCGTAAAGTTTTTGGAAAAAAAGTAGCTGTCGATCGAGTTAATTTAACTATTTACAAAAATGAAATAACTGTTTTACTTGGACATAATGGAGCAGGAAAAACAACACTAATGTCAATGATAACAGGTGATTCATTATATCATAACGTTTAAATTTTTCTATAATTAAATATTTAATAAAGTACAAAATCATTTTATTAAAAATTATTATTAAACATAATTTCTATTAAATTGAAATAGAGATAAATATTAAAAATATATTTTATCTTATTCCATTAGGTCTTTATTCACCTACGGAGGGAACGATCAAAATTGATGATAAAAATGTTGCAAATGAATTAGATGTTATACGCAAAAATATAGGTCTATGTCCACAAGAAAATATGCATTTTTCTGAATTCACCGTCTATGAACATCTTCTTTTTTTTAGTATGGTAAATCAATTAATCAATCAATTATTTATTTTTTTTTAATGCTTATTTAAAAATTATTTTTATCTACCTCTCTAATTCTGTGTGCTGCTTCAAAATTTGTAAAGTTCCTATTCCTCCCGAAATATCTTCCTCCAATTCTTATCTTCTCTCAATTTTCCTCATATCTGTTATTGAATCTACATTTAATTTATAAAATTAAAAATATTTTAATTAATTTTTTCAGACCATAAATTTTACATATCAAACTACTTTCCATTTACCTGTACATATTCTTGCCCATATTCTCCCCCCAATCCATTTTGCAAATTATATTTTCTTTATTCTTAATTAATTATTGATTATTTTATAGATCAAAGGAAATTCAAGGAAACAAGCCTGTGAAGAAGCTGATGAATTAATGAAACTTCTTAATATTGAAATGAAACGGAATGATCTTGCTAAAACCTTGTCTGGGGGAATGAAACGTAAATTATCCTTAGCAATTTCTCTAGTTGGTCATTCAAAAGTAATTATACACTGCATCTCATGGAAAATGTATTATTATATAATTTTTTATTCTATTATTATTAATTATGTAATTTTAATTAGGTGGTTATTTTGGATGAACCAACATCAGGAATGGATCCTCAATCTCGTCGAGCCATTTGGGATCATCTTCTTGTAAGTTCATTGTATTTTGCAAAATCAAAATAGAATCACCTATATTTAATATTTATTTAATTTAAATTTAATTTTCACATTTTTGAATTTTAATCAATTAATTCTTGATTATTATAATATTGTTTTCAATGATTAATCATTTTGTTATTGTATTTATTTTTTATAATAATAAATTAAAATATTTTTAATCATTCGGCTGAATTGATCTATATTCAAATTTTATTTTAATTTTTTTTCAAAAATATTAAGGATAATTTGAATTTAAACAATAACTGTTTTTCCAAATTAATTAATTTATATGTTTAATGCTCTTTTTCTCACTTCTCTTCATGTTTAAAATTTATATTTATATTTAACTATAAAATTCTTCAATTGTTTAACCATTTTATAATCATTAGTTTAGATGAAAAGTCAAAAAGCTATATATATGGCTTTTTTAGATTTTAAATCGACATTTGATTCAATTGATGATTTTCTTTTCTGGCAAAAATTAACTGCTTGGGTTATTATTCATAGGTTATTGAAACATATATTGAGAGGAACATAGGGACTAAATTTTAAATTTATTGGAAAACCAGGTCCAATTTATTGTAATTTAATTTTCGGTATATATCTATATCTAATATTTATATAGATCTACTCAAAAAAAAGGAAGGAAATAAATTCAATATTTCATAAATAAATAAAATAATATTTTGTTAACAATCTAGTTATATTCATTTTTGATTGGATATTAAACATTTTTAGAGAATCCGTGGTCAAAGAACGATTTTGATTACAACCCATTTCATGGAAGAGGCTGATGTACTTGGCGATCGAATTGCGATCATGGCTCAGGGTCGAGTGCGTTGTTTTGGTACATCACTTTATCTTAAAAGCAGATTTGGTAAATCATCATTCAATTTCTTATTTTTATTTTCTCCTTTACCTATAATATATGAATCGCCTATTTTTTCCTAGGTTCTGGATATCAACTAAAAATACTTTATTCAAAACCAGAACAATTGGACAAAATCACAGAAATAGTGACAAGTCAAGTTTCCGGCGCAAAACTCGAAACCAGTTATCGGTCCCTTTTAGTTTATTCTCTACCAATTACATCAACACCCCAATTTCCACAATTATTTGAAAATCTCGACCAGTATCAGGATAATCTCGGTATAAATTCAGTTGGTGTAGCCGTTTCTACACTTGAGGATGTTTTTCTAAGGTATTTAGGCTATTTTATTTATTAAATCATCCATTTATTAAATAAAATATATATATATATATATATAAAATAAGTTATAAATATAATATATGTAAATAGAAAATTAAAAATATATTTTTATTTTTAATAATTAAAATTATTTTTTCAGTTTAAATGATAGCGATTATAATGCTAGAAATAAACATACTGTAGGTAGGTGTTTTTTAATCATTTGAATATTATACATTTAGGTAAGAATTAATTACTTATTTTTATATAAATTAATTTTTAGATATAGTGGATTCGCCAAAAACGATTTATAATCGTTTAGGAGGAAGTCCTCTTTTACTTCAAAGGAGTCGAGCACTTTTAAAGAAAAAATTATTATATACAGTGCGCAATTGGAGTTCCCTTATATTAAATGTAATTTATTTGAATTTGTAGTTTAAGATCAAGTACCGGGACCCCGAGCCTCGGCTCGGTACTTAAGTTAAAAAAAATAATTCATTATTACTGGGTTTGGATGGTAATATTAATACTTGGGACACCGAGCTGAAATACAATTCTTTAATTATTTATTACAATTATTAAATGTTGCATCAATGCATCAATCTGAATAAAATGAATGGAACTTGATGTCCTCAATAATACATAAATATGTATTATTAGGTATGTTTCTAAGTGAATGAATATATTTTTTTATTGGAAGAATGATAAATATATATCGTAATTTATAATTATAAAATATTATTAAAATATATATTTTTAATTTTATTTCGAATTTAAATTAAAAATTTTAAAATATTTTAAATATAAAAAAATATTAATACAATAACCTTTAAAAAAAGCCGGGAGTCAAATTTCAATATGGATGTCATGTGACTTCACCCATATATAATTTTAAATTAAGAAATAAATAATGAAAATGTACTTTCCCTGAGATGTGATCAATAAAACTCAATTTTTCTTTATAAATACTATATCTAGTGTGAATTTGAAAAAAATCGTTAGAGCGGTTTTTGAGAAATTGCTAAACAAATAAACAATTTTAGCTAGCATAATAAGATAAGATAATACTTGGTTCCGCATGGAACCTAAATTCAAATAAATTTAAATTACCGCCCTCAGACTATGTTTAAATATTAATTAAATTAAGTAGTTATAAATGTTAGTGTTAAGTAATTATATAATTTAATTTAATATTTTTTAGTTAATTTTATTTATAATCTTAAATATTTATTTTTTATTGTCATAAACTCATAAGTTCCCTTACTTCCTCTCATGAGTGACATTCCCCACCCTTACATATATCCATAAAAAGATAGACCGAGCTCTCTGAAAGGCCCTGTTGTTTTTACGCCCTGTTGCTGTCGCTGCTGCTGTCGTTGTTTCTACCTGCTTGTTGTCTTTGCCTGCCTTGTGGCTTTTTGGCCCACCGACGCTTTACTTGGCGAGTTTCTCTCGCATTCGACCCGTTCAAATTTACAACTTGAACGCGGTACAATTGGGATCGTCGACGCTACTACAGACTTCAGCTGCCGGCCCTGTGCTCCAGTTTTTGTTCCCAGAGGGCAAACCCATTGGTTCCTGAGGGGGACCATTTCTGCCAAGTTGGAGCCGTTGGGGTCCAGTTAATCCGTTGGAAACTAGAAGGGTTTCCAAAGCCAATTGATATCTGGATCAATTGGCAATCAATCTCCAGCAGAGCGACCATCGAAAACACGCGAGACGGCGAATTCCTTTTCCCAATCCCCGTGGTCAAACAGATAAGTGCACTTATTCACCCCTTTGAATTATATTTAATTTTAGATTTAAGTTGTTATATATATTTAGGTGATCCTAAATATAATTAATCTTGTTACATTAAAATAAATTGATTTTAATTAAAATATTGTAAAAGTTGATTACAGTTTTTAGAGATTTTTTCTCCATCCTGAATCTTTAATATCTTAAAAATAGACCTTTTAATACAGTTCACCCAATTTTCAAGGTGTGATAGAAGTGAAGAGGTAGCTATCGTATTTTTATTAATTCCTCTTTTTAGCCCTTCGAGCAAAATTAATATATATTAAGGATTCATCCCATTCCATTTAAACCCACTTTCGATTTTCAGGAACAATAGCTTTCTTTTAATTGTTTAGGCCTTACAAGCCGTAGTAGTTGTATCAAGCGCGGATACAATACTTTATATATAATTAGATCTAAATATCTAAATCACTATTGAAATTATATTCTTATTTATAAGTAAAATGAAATAATAATCGTTCGTTTTTTAGTTTCTTATACCAATTCTTGTTGTTCTCTATTCAATGTATTTAAGTTATCAGGTGGATGAACAGCCTGAATTATCCATTTCATTAGATTTATATTCCAAAAGTCATATTATGGTAGAAACATCTAAAAATGATTGGAGAAAAGCATATTCTAATTTTATATCCCAATCAGGTAAATTTAATTTTATAATAAATGTTTCTATTTATATTTATTAGTTATTTTTTTAATAAAATAAATCTCTTTTATTAGATTCTGATTATATCTTTGTTCCAAATATCATTACGAATCTTTTAAGTGTTGGATACAGGGATATAATTGATTACAGGGAGAAATATTTAATAGCCAGCAAATCAGATGATAAGAATAAAATCACTGCTCTTTATTCAACGCTTGGATTACATACTATTCCACTTTCTATAGATATGGCTTCCAATATTGCTTTAAAAGTTCTTTCCGGATCAAATGATCTTTCCATAAAAACTATTAATTATCCAATTGTTGATTCAAATGATGCTATGTATGTAAGTAACAAAAAAAATGAACAAATTTGATATTGAATAAATAATATTTGATTGTATTTATTAGAGCTTTTGTGGTTATTTTCATAATAATTAAGGGAATTTTTATATAAAGACTACATATTGTTTGTATAAATTATTTATTAAATTAAAATAATTGAACAACGTTTCGACTGCTTATTCTGCAGTTGTTATCAAGTACTGTGCGCTAGCTCCGATTCTAGCGGACTGAAACATGATGAACGTTGCCAGCTCCTATATACTACATCGGCTGAAAAGTCCCGGGGTTTTTCAATAGGTGACGCCACTAGAAAATGAACATGACTTATTTCGAGAGGCTCATCTGTCACTAGTTTATGTATGCAGTATCATGACATTTTCCACATTCGTTTACAAGCTACAGTCGTTTGAGTGACGCTACTTTCGCCTTCATAAGAAAAATGGAAAAATAGAAATATCGCGTCTTTATTAAACATTGTTCTCGAAGGAGCAGATCTGGGATAACATTCCTGCAACTACTGTAATTGTTCACAAGTTTTTCCCATTAAAAAACAACGTTTAATTAAGACGCGATATTTCTATTTTTCCATTTTTCTTATGAAGGCGAAAGTAGCGTCACTCAAACGACTGTAGTTTGTAAACGAATGGACGAAATGTCATGATACTTCATACATAAACTAGTGACAGATGAGCCTCTCGAAATAAGTCATGTTCATTTTCTAGTGGCGTCGCCTATTGAAAAATTCCGGGACTTTTCAGCCCATGTAGTATATGCTGAATAAGCATTCGAAACGTACAATTATTTTAATTGAATAAATAATTTATACAAACAATGTGGTCTTTATATAAAAATTCCCTTAATAAATATTGGATTGATTTCTCATTTATTATTATTTTAATTAATTTTTAGGATTCTGGTAGTTCAGCACCACTCACTTGGATGATGATTGTGCCATTAGGAATGACTGTTGTTCTTGCAATTTATTCTCAGTTTCCACTTAGTGAACGCCTATCAAACAGTAAACAAGTTCAATTTATGGCTGGAGTTTCACCAGCTCTTTATTGGTCCATTAATTTCTTTGTCGATTTTGTTATTTATCTATTAATTCTATCTGTTATTATGGCAACTATCGCAATTTATGATTTAGGAGAATCATTTACATCATACGAATATGGTAAAAATAATATATTTTTATTTTATATAGATACATATATATGATTATTTAAATATTTATTTTCTTATTTTACAAAGGAGCATTGATGGTCGTCTTCATTTTATATGGCTTAGCTTCTATTTGGTTAACACATCTCATCACATTCATGATCAACACTCTCACTGGAGCATTAAATCTTCTATTTACTTTAAATAGTATAACTGGTTGGAATAAAGATATTTTGACAAATATAATATTTATATTAATTTATTTAATTTATATTTAATGAATATTAAATTATATCTTTTAGGTTTGGTGTTACCATTGATTACAACTTTATTAGGTGGTTTTCCTGACGTACAAATTGCTATGGAACATATATTTCTACTATTTCCACAATATTCATTATCACAATCTTTATATAAAATTTTTTCTTTGGTATTTATAAACAGTAGATGCCGTTCCACTGATTATCTAACAAGAACTAATTTATGTAAATCGAACCCAATGTGGAAATGTTGCGGTAAATAAATAAAATTTGGAATTTTGATAAAAATTATAACATAATATAATATTTGATATGAGTAATATAAAATTATTCATATACTATGTAAAATTAAAATTAAATTTAATTAGCTGGAGTGTCTCCACTCGACTATCTCGCAATTTGAATTGGATTAAATAACATAATATATTATATTAAAATTAAATTTAATTAATTATAAATTATAGATAATAAATATTAAACCAGCGCATGTTTGGCTTTTTGTTGATGGCAGCACGTCACGTGTTGGCGCGTGAGATTTGCAGTGTTAAAAAATTAATTCTGATAATTTCAGCGAATCAATCAAGCAGAAATTCTATATATAGCACTTTTATACAATTATTAATCATGTGAAAAATTATCATAATATATCTTTATTTTTACGGTCACTTTAGAGGAAAAAAAATCAAAACGTTGTAGGTAATGACCCTCTTCCGGTTGAGCTACATTTCTCAAAACTTGATAGAAAACTATGAATTTTGAATAATGTCCATGTACCAAATTTCATCATTCTAGCTCAAACCGTTTTTGCGTAATCTTGCCTACATACATACACACACACATACACACATACACACACACATACACACATACACACACACACAGACAGACATTTTTCTCAACCTTAGTGAAAATGATTCAGGAACCTTCAAAACGTATAAAAACATCAAAATCTCAACATCGAAAATTTTCGTGATCGCTATACTATCTCTGGCGAGAAAAAACGGTTTTAGCTAGAATGATGAAATTTGGTACATGAGCATTATTCAAAATTCGTAGTTTTCTATCAACTTTTGAGAAATGTAGCTCAACCGTAAGAGTGTCATTACTTACAACGTTTTGATTTTTTTTCCTCTAAATTGACTGAAAAAATAAAGAAATATGTTTGATAATTTTTCACATGATTAATAATTTTATAAAACTGCTATATATATAATTTCAGCTTGATTGATTGGCTGAAATTACCAGAATTAATTTTTTAACACTTCAAATCTCACGCGCCAACACATGACGTGGTGCCATCACCAAAAAGCCAAACATGCGCTGGTTTAATATTTATTATCTATAATTTATAATTAATTAAATTTAATTTTAATATAATATATTATGTTATTTAATCCAATTCAAATTGCGAGATAGTCGAGTGGAGACACTCAAGCTAATTTATAGTTTACTCCTTTACATTTTCCTAAATTTTTTTTGATAAACTAAATCAACTTTAATTTAAATTTATTTGACAATAAAAGAGTTGAAAAAATGTACAAAAATATCATAGAGAACGGTGGGACAAAAAAAAAACGGTAGTGGCTAAATTACTGTCAGAGAAAATGCGGGCAAGTACGCGTAAGGTAGATTGCGCTATAATTATGTGTTTGATCGATAGCTTTACTTTGCCTTTTTATTATCTTCATTATTTATCTAGATTTCTTTTATTAATAATGTAATTCAACTTTATTTATTATAATTTAGCAATAATTTTGCTAAAATCATGGTGAAAATAGTATATACTTGAGTGATATATGGCGAACTTGGAACGAATTACTTGGTTTTTAGTTATTTCTTATGGGAAAATTCAATAAACTTGTCGTCGTTTTAGATTGTCGTTGGTTTTCCTGGACGACGAAATGCACTGTACAAGTGAAATATATTATTTATTAAATATTTATAAATAAAAATAGTTACGCTACTTTCAACTTATTACAAATTACTGATTTAGAAAAATATAAAGATTAATTTTTTTGTTTAATTTCATTTGTTTATTTCTTTTAGAATGTCAAGATGATCAATGTTCTTTATTGTATCCTTATATTCATCCATCCAATTTGAATATGCCAACTGTTTGGGATGAAATATGGTATCTTATAGCCAATATACTCATATTTATTATTATTATTGTATTGATTGAAACGGCCATTTTAAAACGCTTACAAGCAAAACTTGTCTATAAATTTTGGGGCCAATCATTACCAGATGATACAATTCTGGATGAGGATGTATACGCTGAAAAAATATTAACTGCACAAGAATTAAATGGAGAAATTGGCTCAGCTAATTTTAACGTAAACTTTGAAGAAGTACCATCTAATAATATACCAAATGTCACATCTAGAACATCCAAAATATCTATGCTTTTGGCTGATAATCTTGTAAAACAATATGGACGACATCTTCTAGCAGTGAAGGGTGTAAGTTTTCGTGTGGCACGTGGAGAATGTTTTGGACTTTTAGGTATAAATGGCGCAGGGAAAACGAGCACTTTTAAAATATTAACTGCGGAAGAGGCTCCTACACAAGGGGAAGCCAAACTAGATGGTTATCTTCTGAGTAGGCATCGGAATCAAGTGAGTTCATCAATAATTTAAACATTTTTCTATTTTTTTTTATGAAGAGATAAAATAAAAAATTAAATGATATTTTTAGTATATGAGACGGATTGGTTATTGTCCACAAATGAATCCAATCAATGAAGTTATGACAGGAAAAGAAACTCTTACCTTTTATGCTCAGATTCGAGGAAAACATCCCGAAGAAATTGAATATGAAGTCAATGGCTGGATTAATCTTCTTGGTATGACAATGAATTTTTATTTGTGTAATTTTATCATAGACGAGTTTGCCCCTAAACGTAGAGTCATAGCAAGGGAGGGTAAGATCGAGATGGTATAGTCCAGAGATCCCTAGGTCAATTAGAACTAGAAGCGCGGCCTTTAGAAAATGGTCGGGTTCTTCTGTTGATCGTAAAACCAATTTTATTAATTTTATTATAAAATAATCATTATTAAGAAATTTTGATCATTTCAGAAATATTTTACTATTAGGTGCTTACATGTATTCTAAATATTTTTTTGCTTTAAAAAGACATTTATTCAGGAAAAAATTAGTACAATATATACTAATTAATATTAATCAAAATATTTTCCATCTTTCTTGCAACATGACGATACGTGTCGATGTTGGTTTGACAGCGATCCAAGTTTTTGGCACTTTTTCGGCATTTCGAAAACGTGTGCAAGCCAAGCATTGATCTAAACAAGTGGTAATCAGAAGTCATTATGTCTGGGGAGTATGCTGGGGAGACCTTTCCATTCGAGCTCCTGACAGAGCACCTAAAAACGGGACGTTTGGTCACCCTAGCTATTGCTAGACTTTTTTTCAACAATAGGTCATTCAATTTGTTTAGTTGACGTCAGCTGACTACAGTTTGATTAGATTTTAGCTGCTCGTAATACACTACACCTTGCTAATCCCACCATGTTCATAGCAAGTCTTTATGGTCATAAATATTCCGCTCCGGTGTCCACTCTTAAAAGATCCACTTTTCATCGCCAGACACAATACGCCACTTAAAACTCTTCTTTTTTGACTGAGAAGCAAGGAAATCGCAATGTTGAAACGGTTCGATATGGCATTTCAGTCAATTCGTGTGGTGTTCGTGTTCACCTCCTTTTGGATCTTTGCCATTCCATGTAAACAGTTAATGCATCTTTTACTAAGCTGTCTGAAAGTTCTTCAAGAGTTTGACCTGGGTTTTCGCCCAATAAGACCCATAATTCATTGTTTTCGAACTTTTTTGATATCTTCCATGCCGTTCTATGTCATTGACATCAAAATCACCACTAATTCCTAGGAACCAAAACCGAAAATTGGGATATGATGGAGCAGCATCATCATATGCTTCCATAAGTTTTTGATGGGCTTCGGCAGCAGAATTTTTAAATCAAATAACAAAAGTAATGAATGGCGAAAATGCAATTTTGAGCCTTCCATGTTTACTGTCTATATACACTGAATAACTCAATAATACTAAATGAAAAACTTATATTATGTAGAGAAATGTCAAAAACGAATTTAATAGTTAGGTTAGTTTATTTGCATTGATATTTAGCAACTTAACCAATAGATGACGCTGATCAAATACATGCAAGCACCTATTATTATTATTTCATAAGTAAAATATTTTCTTTATTTATAAATATTTAAAACACTCTGTTAAGTATGAACCCAAACTATACTACTAAGCTATTCCTATATATTAAAATTTTATTCATTTCCTATTAAATTATATTTTAAGGGCTTGAAAATTATCAGAATGCATTATGTGGAACGTATAGTGGTGGAAATAAGCGCAAATTATCGACTGCAATTGCATTAATTGCTAGGCCAGATATTATTTTTCTCGACGAACCAACATCTGGAGTGGATCCTGTCTCCAGAAGGAATTTATGGAATGTCGTAGAAATGACAAAGAAAGAAGGAAAATCTCTAGTTCTTACCAGTCATAGGTAAATTCTTAACGAATATCAATTTGTTGATGTTTATTTCTAATTTAAGATTTTTTAAAATATAATTTATCCACACTAAAATCTATATTAAATGAATGTTCATATAACTATTTATAAATTATATGAAGAAAGTTATAAAATAATTTTAAGTATATATCCTGTTTGTTATATTTAAATAATTAAAACTAAATTTTGTTTAATATTTATTTTAATTTTTTTTTCTAGTATGGAAGAATGTGAAGCATTATGTGATCGTTTAGGGATTATGGTCGCAGGACAATTGAAATGTTTAGGTTCGAATCAATATTTAAAAGAAAAATTTGGCAAGGGATATAATGTACAATTGAAAATGGCTTTAGGAGCCAAGTATGATTCCATTCAAGAAATAAAAATTAGATTTGAAGATATTTTTAAAGGATGCCAATTAAAAGACGAACATAAGGTATAAACTCGAATTAATATATTATTATTATTCAATAATTGTTTTATTTATGTTAATATACTATTTTAGACTCTCCTTCAATACGAAGTGTCCAATCCTTCAATAACTTTAGCTCTACTCTTTAGGACAATGGAGGATTTGAAATCATCCTTTGATATTTTAGAGGATTATAGTGTTTCACAAACAACCCTTGAACAGGTTTTTCTCTCTTTTGCATAAGATGTTTTTTTTGAAAGTGCCCCTAGAAAACGTTTTCTCTGCTTTTAAAATAAATATTATTCATATTATTATATTATTCAATTTAATTTTCTCATTTTAAGTCCCTTAATAATGAAATTAAAAAAACTGAACTCTTGTCATATTCAATCATATATATCAGGGGAGGCCAATATCTTGGTTATAAGATCTACTTTTAAAAATCTATCTCGATCGACATTTTTGTCTGATTCCTAGTTTATCAGGAAGAGGAGAGGTGAGTAATATCATCAGTATTTTTATATATCTCTCTACTAATGTAAAAAATATTACTGCTTAATTTAAATATTAGTACAAAAAAAATAGTAAAAACAGGCAGATTATCAGAATTAAAAGTTTTAGTTTATAGTTATTCATCTTTAAAAACCACAATTGAATAAACTTGAAAAGCTAAGATATGGAGACCGACACAGTCGTCGACAATTATATATTTGAATATATGTATATATTAACTAAACAATAAATGTATTAAAAACTTATTAGATATTTAAAAAGGACTTAAGGTGTCTTCTATCTTTGTGTGGTTGTCTGGCGACTGGTTTACTGTTAATGGTGATTTAAAATATTTTTATTTCTAACTAAATATATTATTATAATATTTTATTAAAATAAAATTAAATTTAGTCTTTTTATTATAATTCAATTTTTAAAATGAAATATTTGAATTCCTAGCATTTTTTATTTCCAATTCAAATCTAGACCACCTCCGCCATCTAAAAATCTACTGATAACTATTCAAATTTTAAATATGTTTATACATGTAGTATATAATACAACAAATATGTTAAATGAAAAAAAATAATACAAGTCCAAATATATATATATATATATATATATATACATAATAATTCAAAAATCACATTTAAAAGTCAAGACGAAAGAGTCTTGTTTTGTATATCCATCCTCTAACCCAGTGATTCTCAATCTGGGCGATCGACATCTTAAAGGGGGCGATTATTTGACTGTACGATTTTGGGGGGCGAAATCATTTTCAACTCTAAAAAAAGGTAAGATGATTTTGCGAACAGACTTTTTAAACATTTCCTCTTTTTACTATCTCGTAATAGTATTGCGATCACGAAAATTTTCGATGTTGAGATTTTGATGTTTTTATACTTTTTGAAGGTTCCTGAATCATTTTCACTAAGGTTGAGAAAAATGTCTGTGTGTGTGTGTGTATGTATGTATGTAGACAAGATTGCGCAAAAACGGTTTGAGCTAGAATGATGAAATTTGGTACATGGACATTATTCAAAATTCATAGTTTTCTATCAACTTTTGAGAAATGTAGCTCAACCGGAAGAGGGTCATTACCTACCACGTTTTGATTTTTTTTCCTCTAAAGTGACCGTAAAAATAAAGATATATGTCTGATAATTTTTCACATGATTAATAATTGTATAAAACTGCTATATATAGAATTTTAGCTTGATTGACTCGCTGAAAGTACCAGAATTAATTGTTTAACACTGCAAATCTCACGTGCCAACACGTGGCCTGGTGCCATCAATAAAAAGCCAAACATGCGCTGGTTTAATATTTATTATTTATAATTTATAATTAATTAAATTTAATTTAAATATAATATATTATGTTATTTAATCCAATTCAAATTGCGAGATAGTCGAGTGGAGACACTCCAGCTTATTTCAATATGGTTCTTAAAAAAAAAAAGGTCAGATGATTTTGCAATCAGGTTCTGAAACTCGATTTTTCAATATGGCTCTTAGTATCACCTAGTGTACCTACCTTATATTAGGGATTATTATGAAATTTTATCTGTAAAAATTTATAGTGGGGCGAATTAAGAAGCGGGTCTTACAAAGGGGGCGTTTGGTCCAAAAAGGTTGAGAAACACTGCTCTAACCCAGGGGTGGGCAAACCGTCGATCGCGATTGGCCGGTCAATCGCGTACAATTCGGCAGTCGATCGCAAACATTTTATATATAATTTACTAGATTTACTTCAATTTTTCATTATATGCACCGACTTAAAATTTAAAAAACGATGAAACATTAATTTATAATTTTACAGAGAACTGCACATATTATGAATGATGATGATATTATACTGTAAATCTATTTTTTTGATTGATTTGGTAATCATAGAAATAGGCATTAAGCGTTCGGTTTGTTTGGCACCTTTACACCCTCAACTGTAAAACTCACGTAACTTATTCCCTACTATGTATATCTTGTCTAAATACTGTACTTGCAATGAGTTGCAACTATTGTTGCAGCAATTTGTTTACTATTTTCTATAATTGCAACTATGTAGCTTTGTAGCATTTACTACTCATTTGCAACTATGTAGTAAGTTGATGGTTTGGTCGTAGCATAACATTTGCTACTTATTTCTGGACATTTTAGTTTATTTTGTGATCTGATTGGGAGCTGAAGCAAGCGCTAAGAAAGAAATTGTGTAGTGAAAATTATTGAAATACCGTTTTTGCGTATGTAAATATCTATCTAATCTTATTATGCTAGCTAAAATTGTATATATATATCTATATTTCTTTCTATATATCTATATTTCTTTCTATAACCATTGGTTCTCAAAAACCGCTCTAACGATTTTTTTCAAATTCACACTAGATATAGTATTTATAAAGAAAAATTGAGTTTTATTGATCACATCTCTTGAAACTTACAGCTTCATTATTAATTTCTTAATTGAAAATTATATATGGGTGTGACGTCATCAATTTTACTTCAATTAATATTTTTCTTATATTTAAAATATTTTAAAATAAAATAAATTTCGAAATAAAATTAAAAATATTTATTTTTAATAATATATATATATATATATATATTTATTAATCTTAATTAATTAATTATTAACAAAATAAAATATGGTTGGTTGACTCCCGCTTTTTTTTAAATGAATTGAATTAACATTTTTTTATATATTTAAAATATTTTAAAATTCATTATTTAATTTCGAAATAAAATTAAAAATATTTATTTTTAATAAAATATATATATATATTTATTAATCACTCTCAAAAAAAACAAAAACAAAAACAAAAAAACATATAATTCTTGCAAAGAGAGTAAAAATGTCATGTTAATTAACTAAATATATATCAGTCTAATGGGTAAAGGCACTGTTTTGAATAGTCAACTTAGCAGGATCGAAACCGGCGGAAAAAAATTTTTTTTTTTTTTTATCTATTATTTTATATTTATTTATTCATTGTTCTTTGATTAAATTTAATTTCTTTTATTTTATTTTATTAATTAAAATGATGCAACATTTAATAATTGTAATATTGTAATAAATTTTATTTTTTTTATTTTATTAATTACTTATTAGTCATTAACTAATAATTTAATATTAATTCAAATTTTTTTTTTATTTTTTATAAATTTTTATTATTTAATTTTGCTTTTGTTTATATATATATTTTAATTAACTAATCTTATCTTTTAATTTATATATGGACAAATGACACTCATATTGAAATTTGACTCCCGCCTTTTTTTAAAAGATATTGTTTTAATATTTTTTTTATATTTAAAATATTTTAAAATTTTTTATTTAATTTCGAAATAAAATTAAAAATATATATTTTAATAATATTTTATAATTATAAATTACGATATATATTTATCATTCTTCCAATAAAAAAAAAATATTCATGCACTTAGAAACATATCTAATAATACATATTTATGTATTATTGAGGACCCCAAGTTCCATGCAATGATGCAACATTTAATAATTGTAATAAATAATTAAAGAATTGTATATCAACTCGGTGTCCCAAGTATTAATATTACCAGCCAAACCCAATATAATAATGAATTATTTTTTTTTAACTTAATTACCTAGCCGAGGCTCGGGGTCCCGGTGTGATCTTAATATATTGTCAGAATTAGATAAATAATGTAGAGAAAAATTATTTAAAAATAGATATTTATTTAAATGAAATAAAATTATTTAATTTACAGAATGAAAATGTCTATAATAATGTCTAAACATTTTTTCGAGCGACAGCTCGGTATCCCAGGTATTAATATTACCAGCCAAACCCAATAATAATGAATCATTTTTTTTAACTTAAGTACCGAGCCGAGGCTCGGGGTCCCGGTATGTATATTTAAAATGTTTAATTTTGGTTTACTTCTCTAGATTACAACTACATTTACTAATTTTAATAAAATTAAAATGAATAAAAAGAAACAAAAAACATATCATTACCATAATTAATGGGAAGAGTTATATTTCTTCACTATGTATAAAGATGTATGTGTTTGATATGTCGTGTTACAGTCGCTTTATCCACAAAAGGAAATCTTGAAAGACATTTTTCGAGTTTACATAAACATTATTAACACAGAATTAAGAAAACAAAAAATTAAAGAATTAAAAAATCAATTGACCGCACAGCAACTTTTGTTTCAAAAGCCTATGCAGCAATCTAAAATGGTAACTGAAGCATCCTATGTCATAACATACGTTTTGGCAAAACATAAAAAACCGTATCGAGATGAAGAAATTTTTAAGGAAGCTTTTCTTGAGGGTGGCGAGAAATTATTTTCCAACTTTAAAAAGAAAAATGAAATTCTCAATACAATTAAAGATTTGCAACTTTCTCGCAGAACTGTAACACGTCGAATTGAAAATTTGGATAAAAATGTAACTGAACAATTAGAAATTGACCTACAAATTTGCTCTTTCTATTCGTTGCAGTTTTATGAGTCGACGGATATCGTTGACACTGCTCAATTAATTGTTTTTATAAGAATGGTGTTTTGCGATTTTTCAGTAAAGAAGAATTTTTGATAATTCTTCCGATAAAGGGAACAGCACGAGGTGTAGATATAATGACAACTTTTATGTCCTTTGTTGAAAAAACAAATTTGCCTTTACATAATTGGTTGCTATGTCTACTGATGGAGCACCTTCCATGACTGGTAAAAATAATGGGTTTTTAGCCCTGTGCAAACAAAATGAACAGTTTCCTGACTTCATAACATTTCATTGCATTATTCATAATAATGCCTTATGTGCAAAAATATTAGACATTAATGATATTATGGAAGTGACAATCAAAGTTGCGAATTCAATAAGAGCACCGAGTTTAAGGAGACGTCTATTCCGTAGTCAACTTGAAGATAATGACTCGGAATATGAAGATTTACTTCTTTTTTGTCATATTAGGTGACTCAGTCGAAGAAGCTTTTTGGAAAGATTTTTAAATCTTTTGCCTGAAATTATTATATTTTTGGACACGATGGGAGAAAAAAACGATCAATTGAAAGATCCACCATGGGTACAAAAATTATCGTTCCTGACAGATTTCATGGGCCAATACAATTCGCTTAATTTAGAATTACAAGGGAAAGGAAAAAATATTATAGAATTGGTTAGTTCTATAAATGCTTTTAAAGCGAAATTAAAACTTTTTATTTCACAATAAAAAAGACAAAATTTTACATATTTTCCATATTTAGAAAAACATTTTAAACTTGATGGAGAATGTAATATTGAAATGTTTTGTGCTGAACTAGAAAATTTCAATGAAGAATTTGAAAAACGATTTGCAAATCTTAAAAATCCTCAGTCATAAATTGTAAAAATAAGCTATAATTAAATAAAGTATAACTAATAAATTTTTTAATTTAATTATTTAAAAAGCAAAAAAAAAATCATGCTTTTTCAATGAAAATTGTCAATATATCCAAAAAACATGAATGGATTCGTATTAATAATCTGAATTGGATTAAAATAATATATAATTCATAAATATATCTATAGAATTTAGTATAGTCATATTTTCCAGGCAAATTTTCGACAGTCATATTTTCCCCATAAAATTTCGAAAAATCATGCTTTTTCAATGAAAGTTTTCAAGATATCCAAAAAATATGAATGTAATCGGATTTTTAATCTAAAATGGATTAAATTGATATATAATAAATAAATAAATCTATAGAATTGATTAAAGTCATATTTTCCATATAAAATATCGAAAATTCATTTCTGCATAAACTTTCGAAAAATCATGCTTTTTCAATGAAAATTAATAAGATATTCAAAAATATGAATATATTCATATTAATAATCTAAAATGGATTAAAATAATATATAATAAATATATATATCTATAAAATTGAGTAATGTCATATTTTCCATATAAAATATCGAAAATTCATTAATTTTGAATTAAAGTTTTCAAGATATCTAAAACATATGAATGGAATCGGATTTATAATCTAAAATGGATTAAAACTTTATTAATTTTTACCCCATTTGGGGTAATTTACCCCGGTTCCCCGACCGCTGATATAATAGTATGGGCAGCCTTCCCCCCACCCTCAAGCAAAATTATAATTTTTTATTAATATAATTTCACGATTATAAATTTGTAATTAATTTAGCCTTTAAAGATAGAATAACCAATAGATACATATAAATTTATTATTGAAATTCTTTTAATCATTTTAATTAAAAAAATAGAATACAATTTAATTATTTTCTTATACGTATATTTTTTTACTTTAAATTTCAAATATTAATCACAACATCACTAACGTCATCTAATGAATTTGTTTTTCTCTACATAAATTTATTGCGTGATATTTTATTCGATGACAAATTTATAATTTATTTTGATAATAATCCTTTTTAAAATAATTTAATAATTTAGTTCATTATTTTTTTGAGTTAAGTTTAATCTATTATTAAATACAACATTCAACTGACATTCATAATAGTGATTGGTAATTATTGATGAATATTAACATTGAACTGAAATTAATTTACATTTATTAGTATAATAACCTCTCATATAATTTAAAAAAATATTTCATTCTTCAATTCAGAAAAGATAAATATTGGTAATAATATATATCTTTATTTTTATTCGAGTTATTTATTTCTAGAAAATTGATAAAATGATATGAAAATTAACATGTCAATAAAAATAATATATTTTAGTTTATTTTCAAAAACTGACTTAATCTAAAATTATATTAGCTGAAAATATAAAATTAATAATATATATTATTTAATTATTGATTTTAATTTAATAAATATTTTCTTTTTTAGAACAAAATCATCTACTCTGATCAAAGTGAAATCGTGTCTCCATTCATCATTTCATAAATAAGGTCTGTGATCTTTATTATTATATATTATAATATCTTATAATATTTTCTAAATTTATAGAATCCATCATATTTATTATGAATAACTCTTATCGACATCTATTCAATAGTTTAGGTGAATCAATTTCATTCATTTTTTTTAGATAACTTTATAGATATATTTTAGCTTATAAAATGTCAGTTATTCAGCATATATGATATCAGATCCACTATTATATTTAAAAAAATAAATTAGATTTAGATACTTTTAAATAAATATATAATGTAAAATTTAGATAGGTCCATAAATAGAAATTTAGATAATATAAAAAGAATTTAATAAAAATATGTAAGTATGTTTATTTTTCTATTAGAAATTATTTTTATATATTATTATATTCACTTTTTTTCAAATTATTATAAGGGCCCTTCAAGACCAATTCGATGGGTAATTTTTAGACAGGTAATATTTTTCTAAAAATTCTCGAATTCTGCTATATCGAAACTTTGATCATTTTTAGCCAACAACAAATTTAAATTAAAATTTTTCTAACAAATTAAGAATCAAACACACAGCATAGGTTGTGAAGCATTTAAATTGGCCTCCTTTGGTGTCTATTTAAATATTTTCTTACATGAGATATCACCTTTTTTAAGATTTCAAACTGCTTCTTCACTTTGCTTCTGATTAATTTAGTAGTTTAAAAATTAAAATTTTTTTATTTAAAAATGCAATTTAAAATAGTTATAGTTAATAAAATAATATATCATGGGAAAACAAGGAAATATTAATTTAAGTAGGTTCTAATTTTCAAAACATATAAAAATATATTAAAAAATAATAAAAAAACATCATAAAGATTATAAAAAGGATTTATATATAAGGTCGGTAGGATGTCAATTGCCACAAGTATATAAACAATAATAAGTATTTATATTCAAATATTAAGATTTAATTAACTTGACTTATTTGAAAAAAAAAATTCAAAATAATAGTGATTTTTGTTAATATTGATTCAAATTAAATTTAATCTATTTTATTGCATAAGTTCTGTATATGAATCATAGATGTCATTCTCAATGCTAATTACGTCTTGATTTCTTACCGGGTTTCCGATATTTTATTAAAATGACATTTATTTTTATATGTGTTTTTTTTAATAATAAATCAATTAATCCTTTTATAATTAAATCATTCTTTTAAATAATGGTTAGCGCCCATTAATAATTTGAAGTAATTATTTTATCAAACCATATTTTTTAAACGTCTTTGAAATGTTTATTTTCATAATTCATTTTTTTTTATTAAGAGAATACTCGAATATCTTTTTCAATGTATTAAACAAATTCTTTTAATAGTTTAATAAAAACTGAATCTTCTCTCATCGTGGATTTTATCAAAGGTTTAGATGGGCGTGAGGTGAGTTAAATTTAATTTATTAGTATTTATTTATTATTTTTATATATATACACTGGCTTTTCTATCATATTGCATATTTTGTTTGAATATAAAAAAAAATTATTCCACTTTTTTTTAATATCTCATTTCAATCTTGACCTAGTTCTGGTTAGCTAGAAAATTTTAAAATTTATTTTATATATATAAACGATTAAGTCAAAATAATGTATAATCACCCCCCATACGCAACCTATCAGGCTAACAATTCTAAATACCTTGTAAGGAATTGATGATTCAGTAGATTGTAGATTTGCCATCCTTATCCTTCTCATAACTTTATAGATATATTTTAGCTTATTATAAAATGTCAGTTATTCAGTATATATATCAGATCCACTATTATATTTAAAAAAATAAATTAGATTTAGATACTTTTAAATAAATATATAATGTAAAATTTAGATAGGTCCATAAATAGAAATTTAGATAATATAAAAAGAATTTAATAAAAATATGTAAGTATGTTTATTTTTCTATTAGAAATTATTTTTATATATTATTATATTCACTTTTTTCAAATTATTATAAGGACCCTTCAAGACCAATTCGATGGGTAATTTTTAGACAGGTAATATTTTTCTAAAAATTCTCGAATTCTGCTATATCGAAACTTTGATCATTTTTAGCCAACAACAAATTTAAATTAAAATTTTTCTAACAAATTAAGAATCAAACACACAGTATAGGTTGTGAAGCATTTTAATTGGCCTCCTTTTGGTGTCTATTTAAATATTTTCTTACATGAGATATCACCTTTTTTAAGATTTCAAACTGCTTCTTCACTTTGCTTCTGATTAATTTAGTAGTTTAAAAATTAAAATTTTTTTATTTAAAAATGCAATTTAAAATAGTTATAGTTAATAAAATAATATATCATGGGAAAACAAGGAAATATTAATTTAAGTAGGTTCTAATTTTCAAAACATATAAAAATATATTAAAAAATAATAAAAAAACATCATAAAGATTATAAAAAAATGATTTATATATAAGGTCGGTAGGATGTCAATTGCCACAAGTATATAAACAATAATAATAAGTATTTATATTCAATTATTAAGATTTAATTAACTTGACTTATTTGAAAAAAAATTTCAAAATAATAGTGATTTTTGTTAATATTGATTCAAATTAAATTTAATCTATAAATTGCATAAGTTCTGTATATGAATCATAGATGTCATTCTCAATGCTAATTACGTCTTGATTTCTTACCGGGTTTCCGATATTTTATTAAAATGACATTTATTTTTATGTGTTTTTTTTAATAATAAATCAATTATTAATCCTGTTATAATTAAATCATTTTTTTAATAATGGTTAGCGCCCATTAATAATTTGAAGTAATTATTTTATCAAACCATATTTTTAAACGTCTGAAATGTTTATTTTCATAATTCATTTTTTTTTTATTAAGAGAATACTCGAATATCTTTTTCAATGTATTAAACAAATTCTTTTAATAGTTTAATAAAAACTGAATCTTTTCTCTCATCGTGGATTTTATCAATGGTTTAGATATGGGCGTGAGGTGAGTTAAATTTAATTTATTAGTATTTATTTATTATTTATATATATATATATACACTGGCTTTTCTATCATATTTCAAATTTGGTTTGAATATAAAAAAAAATTATTCCACTTTTTTTACTATCTCATTTCATTTCCCAGTTCTGGTTAACTAGAAAATTTTAAAATTTATTTTATATATATAAACATAACTTTATATTCGATTTTTTAATAAGCAATTATTATTATTAGTTTAACTTAAAAAAAAAATTCATAATAATATAATTTGATTTGATTAAAATATTAAAAGATTCTAAAATATTTATTAAGTTTTTATAAAGTGAAAGATTGCAATTTAATAGAGGAAGGATGCAGTTTTTAAAATAATATACCTAGCATTGATTTTATCGTAACGTTATTCATATTTCAAATTTATTTTTATTTTTAGTTCCTAAAATTATGAAAATAAATCAATATTCAATTCTTTTGAATCGTTTAATTTATGAATCATATTCCTTTTGATTTGTCTTTAAATTCATTAATAAAGAAAATGTAAATTATCTTACCTGTAAAGTTTTTCATCCAGTAGGCTGGCCACCTTCTACTCTAATTTGGTTTAAAATTAAATCATTCCTCTTCTATATTATATATATATATTAAAAAATAATGTTCTTTTTTTTATTGTTAATGATTAATAATTTCTAAATTGATATAATTTTTCTTTTATTAATTTCAATATTGTAACTTGTGTCAAAAATCCTAACATTTAAATTATTGTTTAAAATGTATAAATGTCAAATAGATTTTGAAGTGAAAAATTTGTGAATAAAACTTATTCTAAATATCATTATTCATAATTTTAATAACTGAATAATAAAAATATTTTTGAAATTTAGGAGAATGTAGTGTATTTTAATTATAAGTAAAGAAATCAATTGCAATTCAATGGGAAACAAAACGATGTTTTTGTTGTTTATTTATTTTTTACATAATAATATTAATATAAACATTGTAACAATAGTCTGTTCATAACAATAATAATTGATAATACTACTAATTAATTAATTAATACATAATAGAGAATATAAAGTATCAATAAATAAGTTGATTTTTTTAAAATTAATTTAATTTATTAAGTCATTATTTAATGATATTCATAATAATCAATATTGAAAAATAACTATAGGTTTAAAAAATAATTTATTATAAAAACCTTTAACTTATGAAATATTTTATATTTAGGAATATTTAGGATGGGCACTAAATGAAACAGAGTTTTTTTCTTTTTTTTATTAATATGATTTATTTTAATGTCATAATTTTACTACAAAAATTAAAAATTATATCAAAGAAAACAAATGAATTAAAAATAATATGGAGTATAGATTTTTAATTTAATTTCCAATACATATAAAAAATCTTTAATACAAAATATTGAAATACATATACACTCTATAGGTTAAGATATATATATATATATCCTAATTAAATAGGTAAAAAAATTATATATAATTAATTTTATTTAATAAGTCCTCTTAATAATAATATATACAAAATAATTCAATAAAATTAATAATTATTTTGTATATTTAAAGATGAGTTTTCATTAAGAAAATATAATGAAAATTCATCTTGTATTATATAAATATATAGGTCTTGTATAATAATACAACACAAATAGTGTTGAATGAAAAAAAATAATACAAGTCCAAATAAATATATATTTATATATATAATAATTCAAAAATCACATTTATAAGTCAATAGGTAAGAGTCTTGTTTTGAATATCCATCCCCTAGCCTCCCTAACCCAAACCATCCCCTTCAAAGTGCGTCAAACCTTATATAGTCTCGTATACCTCTCTTCCCCGCGTGCGGAGGCCCGAAGTCAGGCGGCCTCGGCCGAGCCTTGACGAAGCAGGCCCAGTGGAAGGGAGGTAAGCCACGCCTCTACACTCACCGCTCTGTGTGCAGTTATGAGAGCGGCGACTAACCTCCCCTCCACCTGGCCAACACATCAAGGCATGGCAAGCCTTCTGTCTTCGGCCCGCCGCACGAGGTTTGACAGGGGTCGAAGGATTGCAAAGGGACAGTATAAGAGAGGATTAAAGATGATAAGGAGTGAAATAAAAGGGGGGGGGGGTTCATTTTTATAAATTATATTTATTGAACCATCAAATATCAATATTACATTTTATATATATATATATATATATATCAATTTTTAGATTTTTTTTGTATATAAGTTTATAAATCTATAAAAATAATTTTTGTTAGGCTCAATTAGAGATTAATAAATAATAATAATAATAATAATAATTTATAGTAATTAAAATGTGTATAATTATGATTTAACTTGATTTTCATTAAATATTAATTCTATTTTATTTTTTTTACAGATTTTTCATCCAAGGCAAAAAACATCTAATCACAATTCTTCATTACCATTAAAAAATTTAATATTTTTAAAATTATTTTTATATAAACAAAAAAATATATCATTTCTTATTTACTCATTAATTTTTTTATATTAAATTTATGTTATAATACTTTTTTAACAAAACTATTCGAAATCAAATTCACGTTAGGGTAAGTACTTATCGGACCCACCCCCTTATATATAATTTTTTATTAAATATACAATTTTATAAAAATTAATATTTGTTAATTCATTATTATCATGATCATTTCATTGATTTTATTTTAATGTAATTAACCGCAATGTATATAAATTGAATTAATATATATATAGATTCAAATAAAATTTATTTATTTATTGACCTTTAAAATCCTTCCTTTTCATAAAATTTTAAAAAATTAATGTTTTTTTTAATTTATTTAATTTGATTATAAGAAAAGAAACAATAGATATGTATTTTGAAACCTTAATGAAAATTCTATTTAAAATCAATATTAACATAACTAGAGAAGTTGGTTACATTCTTAGGTAACAATATGAAGGAGGACCTGAAGGAATTGGGAGAAGATAGCAATTAAATGGATAGTATACACTTTACAGTATGGAAACATTTGGAGGATTGTCTTTGCTGAAGCCAAAACTGTCAAGTTTAGTAACGCCACAGACATAGAAAAGATTATTTAAGCTATTATTAATATTTCATTAATTCTTCAATAATTTATTAAATTGAGAAAAGCATCCATAGAATCTATATAAGAGAAATTGTGAATAAAGAAAAAGATTTAAATATTGGAATTGTTATTATTTTCTGTCAAATGATGCCAATTATCCACGAGGTATTATCAGAACGACAGTGCTCTGCTTTAGTTTTTTTAGTTTGCTAAATACATGGTTATTTATTTAATTATCAAAAATTTAATTCCCTTTCTTTTTTTCAATTTCAAAAAATAAGAGGAATAAATAGAACTAAAAAGATTTTATAATTTTATTTTAGTTATTCTTAATATATGTATATCGATAAATATATTTTTGCTATTTTTCCTAAAAAATTATTATTCCCATATTACCACCATTCCCCAAAAATGAAAATTTGCTTTTTTTATATTTTTTTTTTTTTTTTTTTTTTTGTTTGTAATGGGAGGTCTTTAGAAAAATTATAGTATATTTAAAAAAGTAATTGTGGCATGATACAATAATTGAAAATTATGAGGGATGTAACGACTCAAAATCAAAAATTCTCAAGGGACACCGGGAATAAGAGGCGAGAGTGCAAGTGTTTATATGGAGGAATGGCAAAAACTTAAGAAGATAAAGAATTTACAAATGATAATAAAAAAATTGACTTACATGCATATTTATAATATATTATTATATTTAAATACACCTTAGTAGTAATATTTTAAAATATTAAAAAAAATATTGATTACAAGAAATATCTTGTTTAGCGTAAACGTACCAGTAGTTGGCAATTGTACCAGTAATTGAACATTTGATAGATTTTTTACCAAATTAAGCTTTTAAATTTCAAATTAAGCACGATATATCGATAAATATCAAGAAGAGTCTTCCGGATTGCTTAATAATGAAAAAGAGAAAAATTAATGTTATGATTGAGACTGATGTTTTGTGACATCAGGTTCAAATTTTGATTAACAAATAAATTTCATAACTTTTGTATAATATAGTTAATAAATATTATCAAATATTTTACTTATTATATAAAAATTATTAGAATATATTAATTTCCAAAAAAAAAAAAAAAAAAAATTAATAATCAAAAAATAATTAAGTTAAATGACATTTATTTAGATTGAAAATTTAAGGGTGCCATTTTTCAGCACATTTGAATATGGTATTTGTACATTAAATTTAAGCTCTCTAACACTAAAAAAATATCATGAACATTTTTTAAAATAATTCACTTGAATATATAATATATTAAACACTAAAAAAAGTGGTTGCACATTAAAATAAGCTTAGAAACATTAAAAAAATCTTTGAGCACTAAAACAATTTTAGGAACAATACAATTCTATTTAAGAACAATAAAATAAAATTAAAACACTAAAACTTTGTTACAGCAAAGACCAAACACATACTTTTCATACATACAAATTCTTTTGAAATGGACCGAAGAAAGAAATCCTAGTTGTCCCAATTATACATGTTTTGCATTAAAACCAGCTATAAAATTAAAACTATGGACAGATGCATTTCACTGGGCATTATCAAATAAAACTGTAATAAAAAAAATCTAATAAATATTTTGTATGTTCCTCACAATCACATTTTCAAAAAGTAACTTCTGAATTAATCTCGCAATATAATTCATTAAATGAAAAGTGGGAGTCATTTGAGGAATATGAAAAATTCAATTTTGGAAGTGTGTTTCGATTATAAATAAAAATGTTCCTATATCTATAATAGTATATGTCATATATTGTAATATATAAGCATAATAAGTTGACCTGTGGCCAGGTCTGAACCGACCGACAGTTTGAAATAAATTAATTTCCAGCTACAGAAACAAATTCAAATAAATTTAATATATCTATTAATGTAATAAAAAACAGATATGGATATAACATAAATATTTTTAATTTTATTTTATTTATAATATATATGTAAGACCAGGCTGTGATGACGTCATATAATTTTAAATTAAGAAAAAAACTAATAAAAATATGATTTTTATTATAAAACCACAACAAAGTGCATGATTCGTGGAGATATGTAAAAATCTCCACATGTGAAATTTGGTGTGAAAACAATACCTCCCTTACTATCGTCGGTCGGTAAAAATAGCATTTTTATATATATTATGGTACAGAAGTCTCCAATGAACTCTCCATTCCTTCCTTTCACACAAGGCTAAGTGTTATACACTTAATAATTAATATAAATTACATCTCATTTAATTTATATTTATATTTCTAACGGTACCATTAAATTTCATATTAATTTCATTATTATCTATTGTATCATATTAATTCTTCTATTTAAATGAAATAAATAATTTTAGTATAATTTAAATATGCATTTTTAATCTGAACCTATTCAATTTTATCATTTCCCATCTCAACCTTCGCGGATTCAATAACCATTTATTATTCTAAATTTATCCAGAGTGCTACCAAATTAAATTAAACTTATTTTCAACACATTTTTTTTCTCATAAAATACCTTACCTAAACCCTCCAATATACGACAATATGTATATATATTATATTATATTATTATATATTTATAATAATAAAATTTGTTAAAAAATATAATATCAGTATTATTTTTATATACTTCCATATAAATGAATAAGAACATACAATAACACCCACCTTTCTCAACCTCTCCTATGTGAATAAAATTAAACAAAATATAAGGTGGATCCTACACATTTTCCATTTTAAAATATTTTCAATGTTCATCAATATTGTCCTTCTTCTCAGATATAAATTAATGAACTCTTATTTTAATAACCAGCACACTTATATAATGATTAAAAAAAATATTTTAATAGTTAATGGCAATGTTTTAATGTGCGAATGAATATTTTTATTGTTAACGTAATTTAATGTGCAAAGAATCGAATTTAATGTTTATTTTGATCTAATTTGGTGTGCAGCTGGTTAGTGTGCAAGTAATCAAATTTAATGTTCAAATCAGATTTTTCAAAAATGTTTATTTCTCAATGTGCAAATCTCCTATTTTAGTGTGGAAATAACCTATTTAAGTGTGCCATTATATTTATCCCAAAATTTAACATTAAAAACAAAAAATTGCAGAATGGGAATTCTTTAAAAAATACCTTAAAACATGGGCGATTATATAAATATAAATATAATTTTAATGAATACTACTAATATAATTTGTTCATTGACATCCGCATGGTCCGTTCTAGCATTTACGGCGCCCCGGGCAAATGAATAAATTGGCGCCCCTATATTCTTAAAATTTATTATTTCATAAACAAAATGCCGCCCTTCAGATTTTCCTCCCCGGACAAATGCCCGTTTTGCCGCCTTCTAGATCAGGCCCTGACATTTGAAATCCTTGGTATTTTCAATAAATCTGTTTATTTATTTATTTATGTCATTATGAAATTATTTTAATATATTTATGAATGGAGATAATAATAAATGGTTGAAAGACAAAAGAAAAATTTGTAGATTGAAATAACTAAATTATTATTAATAATTGTTTATCTGTGAAATTTAAGAGTATATATTTTAAGTAGGGATTTATTGTTAGCAAGGATGAGAAGAACTATCAGATTTGAAAATATATCAAAATGAGATAAAATTAAAATATGTCAAAATATAAAAAAATACTAAAATATATATATTATATACTATAGTCAATTTATATAATAAAATAAATTATTAATTTAATTTAAAAATGTAGATATATTTCTTATATATAGATTGAATTTTTAGAATTTAAGATGGTAATTAATCTCAATAGTAATTTATTTTTTTTTTAAAAAATACAATTTATGTGTGTGTGTGTGTAAAATTTAATAACAGGGAGAAGATATATAAGATAAATGTTAATATATATTTTGTTAAATCAATAAGAAATGAACATAAAGCCATGAATGGAAAATAATAAATTAATCATTTTAATTTAATTTGAAATTATAGATCTATTATATAAGAAAAATATAATCGAAATTATTAATATAAAAAAAGTTTATAATATATGTTACTGCTACTTTTCTCATTTTATTAGTTACTATAAAATGTATATTAAAATCTCAGTTTATTATTATTATTATTAGAAATATATATATAAAAGAATAAAAAGTTTTAATTTATTTTCAAACTAAATAATTTTGATTTTAAAGAATGGAGATAGTCACATTTAAAAATATTTTGTATTTGAAAAGAAAGAAATATTAATTTAAGTCAATAAATAAATTTAATTAATTAATTGTAGAATATAATAAAAAAACTCACCAAGCAAGAAGTATCAATGGGATTTATCATTCAAATGAAATCATATAAAGAATGTAATGATATGTGATTGATATCAAGTGAATCTAAACTATTTAGAATACAAAAATAAACACGACATATTTATAATCACTTTCACAAAAACACTTAAACTAAATATATTTAAATAAACTATGAATACGTATTATTTTGTATAAATAATTAAATTAAATATATGAAAAGCTAGCTAAATGCTATTAGCTATTAGTTTGACAGGGAAAACAAGATGGCAGTTTGTCAGTTAAAATTATGCCCACTAGGATATAAATAAAAAATATGAAAATTAAATAAATATCAAAATATTTTATAAATTACCATATCTTTCGTATTTAAATTATATATATATATACATATATTATAAAAAAAAATATAAATTTATATTTTAATTTTTTTTTATTAAAATATATTATAAATAAAAATGAATATATTGTATGCATAAATATACATATAAATATATAAATATATATATAATTATATATGAGGAAATTATTGTTTTTCAGATATATATATATATATATATATATATATATATATATATATATATAAAAGACTTCATAATCTTCTAATAATAAATATTTAATTATAATTTTGATTATAAAATTTTTAAATTAATTTTAAAAATCATGATAATTGGTTTTCCCACTAGATGTCAGGTGCAGATATTTTGTTTGATCCAGTTTGATCTCTTAACACACTATGAGCGGGACGGGTATTTGTACCCCCGTTGCGGGGACTGCCACTTATAAGCGGGCGGGTATTTATACCCGTTGCCACTTATATGAGGGATATATATTAGTTATCGTTTAAAATAAGTAATTTTAAGTGACACAAGGGAAAATATATATTATATAAGTGGCAACGGGTATAAATACCCGCCCCGCTCATAGTGTGTTAATTGAATATACTTGGCGAAATAATTCGACATTGAAAGCAAGGATGTCCGGGTGCTTATCAGGGGTATAGTAAAAATGAAGATTGTCTTTTCAATAACCTCTCAAAATGCGTTACCAAATTGGCGGCATATTAATTCTATGATAAACTTCTATATAATTATATTCGCCCTATCTGAATGGAGAAAATATTCTCTCCAAAGCGAGAAATCGAGATTTTATTAAAAAGAAAAATAATTTTATTAATTAAATTTGATATAATTATTTATACTTAAAATGAAAAAAGAAAAAGAAAGAATAGTTTGTCACTTAGGTTTTAATCAGATCAAGTCAGTCATATTCTAACATAAATTTAGTATTTTTTTGTACCTATATTTAGGGTGACCCCGTTTTTCCGGGATTGTCCCGGTTTTAAGTGCTCTGTTCCCGCGTCCCGAGAAAAAGGTGTTCGGGGCAGCCTATTGTCACGTTTTTGACATTTGGTATTTTTTTTCAAAATTTTTTCAATTTGGTTCTAAAAAAAAGGTAAGCCGGTTGTCCCGGTTTGGTGTTTTCGAAATATGGTCACCCTACCTATATAAGACTAAATTAATTAGATGATAATGTTTTTCCCTACATTTGATTTTATAATCTATATATTTAATACCACAGCTGTCCGTCCGTAGGCAAAAAACTCCAGAGCCTAAAATTCAAGGAGTAAGGTAACCAAATTAGTCTGAGGTGAAGGGTACCTCAAATGATGAAAAATAAAAAAGAAATTAGAATCTTAGGTAACTCCCGAGCTGAACTGCTGGTGTTCCATTTTCCAGAAATGTATAAAGGAGAGTGTTTGTATGTATGTAATTTGTTTACTCTTTTGCTGTCAGAGGAGACATGTGAAAAAACGGGACAATAAGCTGTCCCGAAGACATTTTTGGGACAGAGCACCTAGAGACGGGACGTTTGGTCACCCTATCGATGACACTGGGAGACGAGAGTAGATTTAGAGTATTTGTGAGATTAATATTGTTCGCATCATTTATGGACCAAAGGAAGATGAGGTCACAGGGAGATGGCGGAGATGGCATAACGAGAAATAATGTCAAGATGTAGTTAAGGTTATAAAATCGAGAAGGCTGGTTTGGGAAAGGGACGTGGTTGGAATTGGAGAAACTAGAAATTGGGAGAAACCGATTGGGAAACATCCGGTGGAAGACCAAGGAGCAAGGTGGGTGGACAATGAAGGAAGGGACATGGGAGAGATGGGACAGGGTAGGATTTGGAATCAAAGATGTAAGAAAACGATATATTATTCATAAATTTATCTTTTGTATTTAAAAAAGTAGCATTTTTGATAATATATTGGTGAAAAATGTCATTTTTTCTATGAAATCAATGAAAATAATTGTGATATCGATGAAATTTGAATTCTTTCGTGTTTAGATTCATAAATGGAAAAAAATTATATATAATTCATAAATTTATCTTTTGTATTTAAAAAAGTAGCTTTTTCGCTAATATCTTAGTGGAAAATCTCGTTTTTTCTATGAAATCAATGAAAATAATTGAGATATCGATGAACTTTGAATTGTTTCAGGGTTAGAATCAGAAGGAAGAAAATGATATATTATTCAAAAATTTATCTTTTGTATTTAACAAAGTAGCATTTTCGCTAATATATTAGTGAAAAATCTCGTTTTTTCTATGAAATCTTTGAAAATAATTGAGATATCAATGAAATATGAATTGATTGGTGTTTAGGATCTAACAATGAATTAAATGATTTATCTATCTTATTAAGAAAAGTCATTTTTCCCCATAAAATATCGAAATATCATGCTTTTTCAATGAAAATTAATAAAAAATCCTAAAATTATGAATTGTTTCGTATTAAATATCAAAAATGGAAGAGTCATATATAAAACTTAAATATATATATCGTATTGAGTAAAGTAATTTTTTCCCCATAAAATTTCGAAAAATCATGCTTTTTCAATGAAAATCATTAAAATATCCAAAAACTATGAAGGAATTCGTATTAAGAATAAAAAAAGCAAAATGTGCAGCATCGTACACGTGGCGGAAGTGAAACTTCTTACAATCTAGAGAATAAGATAAATTTTAGTTGAGAGTGTGAGTGAGAGAGAAATAGAGAAAAATAAAGGGATCATTTCGAAAGACATATAACAGTATAAAATTTTCGTAACAAATATTCGCTTTATTATTATTATTATCTACTCTATCATCATATCTACATTGCCTGTACTATTGTCGGTTGGTGCTTCAATTGGTAATACTGATATTAATGGCTTGTGATAACTAAAATAAGATATATATGTTCGTGATTCGATATTTTCTATATAACGTGTAAAAACAGCATCTATTGTAGTTCCAGATTTTGTTGTTGATTCCTTGGGATCGTTATTTATAAGCAGACCAAATGTTTCTCGAAGAAAGTTGATCAACGGCAACGAATCATCTCAGATCCAAAATTTACATTAAAATCTCCCCCGAGAATTAGAGGGATTTTATCTTCGCCTCGTTCAAGTGCATTAGCACCTGTGTGGCTATAAACCAGTAGTGAACGGTGTATGAAATAAATAATATCGTCTAAATTTTGGTCGTTATTTTTTTTCGGCATAGTGAAATCTGTGGAGTAGAGAAAAGCAGTTTTAAATGCAATAATAATTTTAAATTGATTTAGTAGTGTTAAAGTAATGTTGAGATTCGGATAAATAACGTGAATGGTCATCGACGCACATAACTGTATGTGTTGGCGTGTGAATCGCCGACCATGTTCACACACACAATTACATGCGTCGGTATGCGTGCACGCTGTATATTTGACTTGAGAATTTTAATTATTTCACGATATATATCTTATCTTATTATGCTAGCTAAAATTGTATATATCTATCTATTTATCTATAACCATTGGTTCTCAAAAACCGCTCTAACGATTTTTTTCAAATTCACACTAGATATAGTATTTATAAAGAAAAATTGAGTTTTATTGATTACATCTCTTGAAACTTACAGCTTCATTATTAATTTCTTAATTGAAAATTATATATGGGTGACGTAAATGGCATCCATTTTGAAATTTTACTCCCGCCTTTTTTTAATTTTGTATTAATATTTTTTTTATATTTAAAATATTTTAAAATTTATTATTTAATTTCGAAATAAAATTAAAAATATTTATTTTTAATAAAATATATATATATATTTATTAATCCCGCTTTTTTTTTAAATGATATTGTATTAACATTTTTTTATATTTAAAATATTTTAAAATTCATTATTTAATTTCGAAATTTTATATTTAAAATATTTTAAAATTTATTATTTAATTTCGAAATAAAATTAAAAATATTTATTTTTAATAAAATATATATATATATATTTATTAATCCCGCTTTTTTTTTAAATGATATTGTATTAACATTTTTTTATATTTAAAATATTTTAAAATTCATTATTTAATTTCGAAATTTTATATTTAAAATATTTTAAAATTTATTATTTAATTTCGAAATAAAATTAAAAATATTTATTTTTAATAAAATATATATATATATTTATTAATCCCGCTTTTTTTTTAAATGATATTGTATTAACATTTTTTTATATTTAAAATATTTTAAAATTCATTATTTAATTTCGAAATAAAATTAAAAATATTTAATTTTAATAAAATATATATATATTTATTAATCTCTCTCAAAAAATATGAAATACGTTTAATATTAAAAATAAATAAATATACATATGAAATTTGTTATTTTTTAATATTAAAAAATATTTAATTTGAGATTAATTATATAAAAAATTTTAAAAAATTCAAAAAAACTTAGCTATAATATTTGACATATGATAAGGTTAATTACAATTTTTTAATAGACATCCTTAATAAATAGAAAAATAATAATTTTTAAATAATATAAATAATATTTAATTATAATCTAATCAAAGAAAATAAAAGTTTGAATCTATTTGATAGTTGATCTTTTTACATATAATTAATCTCAAATTAAATATTTTTTAATATTAAAAAAAAATAACAAATTTCATATGTATATTTATTTTTATAAATGTTTAGGCAAATTTTGAAATTAATATATATTTAAATTCAAATTGTATTTAATTGCGATATCTACTGGACAAGGTGGAGATCTCGCCCTCTTTTGATCATAAGTCATACTAATTTTTATTCTTTGACCCAGTAGAAGCTGAGAAATATTATTCCGGGTCAACGTACTGGCGCGCATGCGCACCATGGACTTTGGACCTAGCGTAACGTAACGCGTTACGAAATTTCAATTTTTCAATTCACTCTCCATTCTCAACCAAATGTCAGGACGCCGCTAAAGAAGTTTCACTTCAAAATGAAATAAAGTCATATATAATACTTAAATTTATCTATCGAATTGAGAAAGTCATTTTTTCCCCATAAAATTTCCAAAAATCATGCTTTGTCAATGAAAATCCTTATGATGAATCCAAAAAATATGAATGGATTCGTATTAAGAATCAAAAATGGATGAAAGTCATATATAATACTTAAATATATCTATCGTATTGAGTAAATTAATTTATTAATTAATTTTTATAATAGGACTTTATAATTCTGATATATAAGAACGAATTACACTTAAGAATTCGGAAAAACAGTTTCTCTTGGAGAAATTGATAAAACAGCTACTGCCGTAGTAAGATCTCAGCAACAATTAAAAAATTTAGCCGTGTTCAATTAATGAAATAAATAAGATTACAAGATTTTGTTTTAGATCCCAGGTTGAAAATTAAAACAATTTCTGCTGTGGAAATAGTAATAATAGTATTAATAAAGTTAAATAAAACCCATAATGTACCCGGATATAAACAATACATAAATTACATTGCACATCATGTAAGAAAAAGTCATGTAGCCAAAGAATGTATTACAAAAAAATTCAAATAGAAGCATATAAATAAAAGAAGATGCTAAATTTGTACAAGAAACTGTTGATATTTTCTCTTTGGAAGCTGAGTGCAAATAAAATATATGAAGCTAAATACAGGAGTGAATGATCAGCAAATTAAATTTTAATTAGATACGGGATGCAGATTAATTATTATTCCAGAAGAAGTTATTTTAAAATTCAATTCAAAGCCAAAATTACATTCTCCAAATGTTTACTTTCCTACTTAAATTGGGGAAAATTTCAGACCTCTCGGGTACTTTGAGGCAAAAATTACTGAACGAATGGTAACTACAGGAACAATTGCATGATAAAAAAAATTGTCAGTTTATGTGTTTAATAAAATTTTTATTATTACAAAAATTTGACTTTATTGTTCATATAAATAAATTAAACTAAATGCGCCCAACGTTTTTAGTTGAATATGAAGCAATTCATTTATAAACTTTGTCAGGCTTATAGGAAAATTATTTTATTCTTTTTAGTCCATTGGAAAAACGTTATTTTATAAAAATTTTTTATATTTATATTATTTTATTCTTTTTAGTGCAATTTTAATATGATAAATTTATTTAATATAACAAGAGAAATAGAAAAGATGAAGTTTACAAATTGAATAAAATAAAAATAAATATTAGTCTTCCAAAATTGATTTTATGCATTTATATTAAGTAAATGTTATTATTGAATAATAATTATTATATTATATTTATAAATAAATAATTTTTATTAATATGAGATTTTATAAACGTATATATATATATAAATATATACATTAATATATATATATATATAGTGTCTTCATAAAAAAAAGGTTATTCTATTGTTTTGATTCCTTTCTATCGGGGACATATATAAAAAAAAGATCTTTTCTCTATGCCATCTGAGGGGAAGAAACTCCTCCGCATTGGCGATACAACTGATTAATAAGAATTCATCATTAATTTTAATGCTATGAAATATTTTTAAATACATTTAAAATGAAAATCTATTCTGAAATCAATATTTATGTTTCAAAATCGGTTGAAAAAAAATTAATCGGAGGAATATTAAAAGTAATTAATCGCTAATTAATTACAATTAATTAATTATAATTCAATTATTTTGCTTCTATACCTTCTAGGGATCCATTGAAATATCTATACAAATTTTCAAAAGTTTATCTCGTTAAAAAGTCGATGAAAAATCGATTTCAATATGTCAAAAGAGCGAACAGACAGAGAGACAGAAAGACGCCAAGTGAAGTTAAGAAAAACGTTATAAAAACAAACAAAACAACAAAATAATCCTAAAAATAACTAATTTAGAAAAAAAACAAATTTCTCATAATCCTTTACTTTTAATTTTAATTTATTTTCTCTTTAAATCAACTTTTATATATATTAGAGTTGGTTATTATTATCTTTTATTAATTCCATTTTAATTAAATTCATTAATTATTAATTATTATGTATTTTGATTTGGAAGAGGCCTATGCCCTAAGGGGCCTGTGATTACACAATTTTAAAATATATTATAAATGTAAATATGGTAAAATATGTATAAATGAACCATAATAAAGGCTATAAATAAATAAATAAGTTAAAGTTTTAAGAGATGAATAGTTGACGCCTTGGAACAAATTTGGCTCGAAATGGTTGATGGGTGATTGTAAACCCGGTAATAGGATTTGTTGAGGGAATCGTTTCGGCATCAGGTAAAGTTATTATAAAGTCTTGGAATAAGGAAACGAAGAAAATATGTTGAAAATTGCGTGCAAGTGACTCTCCAACACAGACACGTTTCCCGAGCCCAAAGAAAAGCAACCACTCATCCCGTATAAATTTGCCATCTTCATTTAAAAAGCGTTCAGGACGGAAATTTTCCGGATCACCCCAATGATTTTTGTCTTGTAACAAACTATGAATACTCGTTATAAGATCCGTATTCTGAAAACAACAAAAAAATTTAATAAAATTAAGAGTTTTTCAGTTTCATAGAAACAGATTGATTGAATTGGAGTTTTTTGTTTAATTCAATTAAACATGAAATTTCCTCAATTTCAAGATGAAAAATAGAAATAAGATTCAAATAAATTCTCTTCTAGATAAATACAATACTTTGTAAAGTTTAAATACTTCATAAGGGAATTTTGTAAATAAAACCACATGTTGATATTTTTTATTGTAAATTTATTCAAAAAAATACAAAAAAAAAAATGCACAACGTTTCGATTTCTACTTCTGCATTGATCATAACGACTGCAGAAGTAGCAATCGAAACGTTGTGTATTTGTTTTTTGTATTTTTTGAATAAATTTACAATAAAAAATATCAACATGTGGTTTTATTTACAAAATTCCCTTATAAATAAAAACAGCCACCAAAGCTTTAATAAATTAAAATTCTTCAATTCATTTTTTGAATAACCTTTGGAATGATATAATCTCCAAGAGTCGTGTCACAAGTTGATCTGTGTGATACACCCATTGGCGAAATGGTACTAACACGATTTACTTCATTAATCACAGCCTCACAGTATGGCAATCTAAAAAAAAACAACAATTTTAATATAAATATAAATAAATTAATACCAGTGATGTATTGGTAAAATAAGAAGTAATAGTGGGAGCAAAAAATTTCTAATTTCAGCAAACTATATACTTCCATATAAGTTTTTATTTTTTCTTATTCTTACTATACAAAATATTAACGAACACAAAAAAAGAAATTCTAACAGTAGATTTAAGTGGGAGTTGTCGAAAAGTGAAAAAGCAATGGAACGCGTTCCGGTTCTGAAAAAAGGTAAGGGAACGTCGTTCCCCCGCGTTCCCCTTCCAATACACTACTGTATATTATCTTATTTTATTTTATTTTATGAATTTTCTTCTAATTCTTTATCTATTTCGATAGTACTTGTCTGAATATAAATATATTATTATAATAAAATCCCACGTCACTGTATCTATGTATCACTGTATCATCGTAACACTCGGCCACATTCGGTTACATGACGCGAATATTCTTTCAGTAGCTATTTTTAAAATAATAAAACGAAAATATTCTATATATATGGTAATTTGATATGTATGTATTTTAAAAAATGTACTGGAACGCGTTCCGGTTCTGAAAAAAGGTAAGGGAACGTCGTTCCCCCGCGTTCCCCTCCCAATACATCACTTATTATTACATATAAAAACAAATATAAAAAGAAAATTACAAATTTCGATCTTTTAAAGAGAATCGATTTTGACCAAGCATTTGATCAATTTCTTCATGAACTTTCTTCTGTTTCTCTGGATAAAGTATCATATAAAGGATAAAAAATGAAATTGAATTTCCTAAAGGATCAGCAGCCGGGAAGAAAAGATCGAGAACCAACAGCAATAGGCCATCCTCTTAACAAAAATAAATCAAAAATATATTATTATTCAATATTTAAGTAAAAGTTTTTATTTTTATTTCGAATTATTAACTAAAAATTTTATTATATATTAGTGTTATCTTATTTTATTTTATTTTATGAATTTTCTTCTAATTCTTTATCTATTTCGATAGTACTTGTCTGAATACTTAATCCAGTCGTTTCCAACCTTTCTGCACCGGCGCCCCCCATTTTTTAAAAAAAATTCTTGACCCCCCTTAATTTTTGTAATAATCTAATTTCATAAATACTCACATAATGTAGTCATTTATTTAATGGACTACAAAATAACACATACACATTACACACCCACACACACTCAATTAACCAAAAACATATTATAGATTATTATAGATTTTAGAAAAAAAATTGGTTTTGATACAATCGCGCCCTCCTTATAACAGTCTCGCGCCCCCAGGGGGGGGGGGGCGCCCCACAGGTTGGAAAACACTGGCTTAATCATTTCTATTTTCTTTCCATTAATCTTTTTCCAAATCTCTCTAATCTACTCTTATATTCTAGTCCACTAAATCTATAACAAACTATTTATAATAATTTTATAAAATAACATACCAAATAAAATTTTATGGATAATGTTAAAGAAGAGAAAGAAAAATTTAATAATTTGTATAGTTTTTTTATTTCAAATAAGTTATTTTAAGAATAAATTGTTAATTAGTTCAATTTTTTATTAGACTTATAATAATAATAATAATAATAATAATGTTAAATATTTTATTTAATGAAAAAAAGAGTTAAAAAATGAATAAAAAAAAGATTGAGAATTTTTGTGAAATGATATAGTAAAAGAGTTTGAAAAATATTAAAAATAGAAATAATTTTCTTTTTTTTTAAAAAAATCAAATATTGATAGATAAAATAATTTACCGGTAAAAGTTTCACGTCCTTTATCCAGTTCAATTAAATATGAATCAATAAGATCCCTTGGGTTATCAGGATTCAATGTTTCTTTATGTCTTTGAATAGTTTCCTAATAAGAAATTAGGTAAAAAATTAAAATTAATGAATTTCAAAAAAGAAGATTGTTTTACTTATACAGGGTGTGGACAATAACCAAGGTGACTGGTGCTGTAACTCCTTTGCACGGCGCTACACCTAAGATATCAAAACATAATTAAGTAGATATACGAACCCTCGATAACCAAAAAAAATTCAGTTTTCTAGTGTTGATACTTTTTCAGAAATCCAATTTTTTTCAGATCAACTTTTTCTACCTTGTCACAAAGAAACCAAGAATCCTACATTCCAAATTCGCGCCAACATCAAATTCTGTTTCAAGCTTGGAAAAACAGCCACAGAAACATTTGAAATGATTCAAAAAGCACACGGAGAAGTACCGAGTGGCTTGGCCTCTAAGAGAAGCGACCCAAAAAAGTCCGGCTTCAAAAGAGTCGAGTGAAGACCCTTTTGACAGTTTTTTTTGATGCTAAAGGCATCATTCATCAAGAATTCACTCTCCGAGGGCAGACGGTCAATGAAGAATACTATTTGAAGGTCTTGGATCGTTTGCTGAAGAAAATCGTTCGAATTCGCCCTGAGTATCGCGAGCAAGGCTCATGGAGGCTATTGCACGACAACGCTCCTGCGCGCAAGTGCCTAATTGTGACCGAATTTTTGGCGACAAAAGGCGTTGTTCTTATCGCCCATCCTCCCTATTCCCCTGATCTAGCCCCAGCTGACTTTTGGTTATTCATTAAACTAAAAATGGCCATGAAGGGAGTGCTTTTTTCATCGGTGGAAGAAATCCTGAATTACGTAATCGCGGCCCTAAAGGGGCTCCAAAAGAATGACTTCATTTATGCTTCAATTCATTTTACAAAAGATTTGAAAGATGTAACAATGAGGAAGGGATGTATTTTGAATAATTTGAAATAAAATTTATAAATTTGTAACCCGTTTTGTTTTTATGGTCTCAGTCACCTTGTATACCTATGACTCCTAGTTTAATGATCTCAAATATTATAATTTATAATATATTGCAAAATTCATTATTTCTTTTAAATAAATTTAAAATGAAACAAATAAAATAGGCAGAAAATAAATACTATTTAATAATAAAGCATTCATTTTATGAAAAAACTAGCTGCTCCGAGCGCCTTCCAGGCTCCGCCCCCTGTACCCCCGAGTGATACATAGTATTTGGTTGAAAGTCTGTATGTAAAAGGTTTTCATCCATTTTGTTTCAATCAGTATAAGTAGATAAGACATATATTTGTTTTCTTCGAAAGTTCTTAGCCGCAGCATCCACTTTTCTCTAAGAGTCCCTATCCTGAGCTACAACCAAATCCTACCCTGTCCCATCTCTCCCATGTCCCTTCCTTCATTGTCCACCCACCTTGATCTTTGGTCTTCCACCGGATGTTTCCCAATATTTGTGGCTCTTTATTTTACATATATATGTATAAAACATGATAACGATTAAAACGAATGTTTAATAATAATGACGAAGTAAACGCCTATTATAATAATAGCAGACCCGACAAAGCTTCGCTTTGGCATATGTGTCTGTATACATATCTACGTATATGATAACTGAACACTTAATAATAATAATAATAATGTATTAAATTAATATAATTGAAATTTTAGTTTTAATTGCACTTTTTTTTTTGTTTTTATTTTTATTTATTTTTATTGGAATTATTACAAATAATAATAATAATAATAATATACCGTTTAATACGTGAAAATAATAATAATAATAACAATAATAATTTATTAAATTAATATAATTGAAATTTTATTTTTTATTATTACATTTTTATTTTAATTTTTACCGACCGACGATAGTAAGGGAGGTATTGTTTTCACACCAAATTTCACATGTGGAGATTTTTACATATCTCCACGAATATTTCTTAATTTAAAATTATATGACGTCACCCAGCCATTCATGACGTCACAGCCTGGTCTTACATATATATTACAAATAAAATAAAATTAAAAATATTTATGTTATGTCCATATCTGTTTTTTTATTACATTAATAGATATATTAAAATTATTTGAAATTGTTTCAGTAGCTGGAAATTAATTTACTTCAAACCGTCAGTCGGTTCGGACCTGGCCACAGGTCAACTTATTTTGTTAATAATTTATTTTTATTTTTTATTTTTTTTGTTAATAATTATTACATTTTTATTTGTTCGAAAATTATTTCTACTTTATTAATTGTTAATAGTTATTACATTTTAATTCACAGTTTTCGGAATAAGTATATTCTCTTATTTTATAGAGATTCTTATTGTTTGTCTCAAAAGTCTACCTACAATATTTCATTACCATTGTATGATTCAAAATAAAATTCAAAATATTTAATAGGACATGACATGATCTTAGTATTAATTTATTTTCATTATATTAGATTGATTAATAAAATTCAAAATATTTAATAGGACATGACATGATCTTAGTATTTTTCCCATCCCAGAATATTTGCTAATATTACATGTTGGAGTTCCAATTACCTGCATATTTAATGGCAATTTCAATGCTGAATATACTTTTAAATAAAAAATTAAAAAAATTTGAAGAAAGTAAATGGAATTATTATAATTAATAAATCTATATATAAATTTAATAAATATTCAAACAATAATTGAAACAATATAAATAAAACGATTCAATATTTTACTTACATTGTGATTTATATTTCTATTTTTATTACAACTGTTATTATGGGTATGTTATTTTTGACAGTTTAAAAAAAATTAAAAATATTAATAAAATTTATCAAATTAATTTTAATTAAAATTAAGATTTCCAATTATTTTTATTTATTTATTGTAAATTTTTCAATGTAACCATGGTAACCATAACCAAAATATTACTAATTAAATTAATTTTGGATAAATTAATTTTGGATTTAACTACACTAAAACCTTCCATGGGATGCCCACAACAATCCCTGAAAGTTTCACCGTAATCGGACGGGTAGTTTGTGAGTATTTGACAGACACACAGACACACAGACATTGCCTTTTATATATATAGATACATTATTTACATTTTTTGTTCTTGCATATGAATGTTTAAATTTTTAAGTAGCGCCATCTGTCGATAGTTTTGTGACGCTACAGACTTTTACCAAAATATTACTAATTAAATTAATTTTGGATAAATTAATTTTGGATTTAACTACACTAAAACCTTCCCTGGGACGCCCACAACAATCCCTGAAAGTTTCATCGCAATCGGACGGGTAGTTTTTGAGTATTTGACAGACACACAGACACACAGACATTGCCTTTTATATATATAGATTTAGTTAATTATTTATTTTTATTATTTATAAATTTATTTGTAAGTATTAATTAATATAATATAATAATAATTAATATAAATAATATAATAAATTATAATAAAATTATGTAATATCATAGAGATGTCCGGGAAACTCAAGTGCTTTTTTGTTTATTTTTCAATATTATGTATAAATATATATTATATATATTATTATTATATTATATAAATTTTATTTATTATAAAATAAATAAAATATAACTATAATTATTAAAGTAAAATATTAAATTATTTAAATATTTAAATTATTATTTAAATTATATATTTATATATATATACACAGGCAACAGCCCAAAGATTAGCGCAACCAACAAATTTCAATATTAAACATGAATTTATCGACAAAAGAGATTGTTTTTTTAATTTTTTAATATTCACGACCAGAACAACATCAAAACAAAAATTAAAGAAAATTTCACTCAAGGCAGATTACTAAAAAATGATCATTAGATATACAAAAAATATTATTTTCAAAGAACTATTTAATTAATTGTTGCAAACCACGAAAAATTCATTTTAAACTGAAATTGCAAACACCGTCCGACGGTTTGAAGTAAATTAATTTCCAGCTACAGAAACAATTTCAAATAATTTAAATGTTTCTATTAATGCAATAAAAACAGATATGGATAGAACATAAATATTTTTAATTTTATTTTATTTATAATATGCAAGACCAGGCTGTGACGTCATGAATGGCTGGATGAAGTCATATAATTTTAAATTAAGAAAAAACTAATAAAGATAATTTTTCTCGAGGATAAAACCAAAACAAAGTGCATGATTCGTGGTGATATGTAAAAAATCTCCTCATGTGAAATTTGGTGTGAAAATAACCCTTCCCTTCCTATCGTCGATAGCTAATACTACCACTTCCGCTTTCCGAATTTGCACAAAAAGTTGATCAATTCATCATACTGATGCATTAAGTAAATATACCATATTTTATCAAAATCCGTTGAGCCGTTCAAGCTGTACACATCTATACGGACGGACAGACATCATGTTAAAAATATTTTTTTTTTGTTAAGAAAATGCATGATTCGTGGAGATATATATATATTTATATTTATATTAATTAATTATATATATATTTATATTAAATATAAATATATATATATATATATATATTTATATTTAATTAATAAGTTTTTTTTAATGATAATAATAAAAGTTAATTCGATAATAAAAAAAATGAAAGTAATAATAAAATGGTAATTACCTTGAAAAAATCTTTTAGTTCATGAAATTTTTCTAGAAAAAGTTCAAATTTGCTTAATTTTGGTGCTAATTTGGATAAAAAGGGTAAAATATCATGGTCAACAATTCCAAATGGTGAGCCTTCACGCATCGTTAAATAAATAATATTTGTCATTGTTGCGAAAATGGGATCACCATATTCTCTGGGCTCTCCAGCCACTGATCTCCATAAAACATTTGCAGATGGAAATTGGAATAGATCTTGAGCCTAGAACCAAAAAAATAATGAAAAAAAATATATTAATCAAATACATAAACGACTATAATGTTTTATAAAATAATGAAACAAGAAAAATTGAATATATATTTTTCAATGCAATATATTATTGTTATTATTAATCTTTTTACTATCTTGCCAGAGAGAGTATTGCGATCATGAAAATTTTCGATGTTGAGATTTTAATGTTTTTATACGTTTTGAAGGTTACTGAATCGTTTTCACTAAGGTTGAGAAAAATGTCTGTGTGTGTGTGTGTGTGTAGAAAAGATTACGCAAAAACAGTTTGAGCTAGAATCATGAAATTTGGTATACGGGCATTATTCAAAATTCGTAGTTTTTTATCAACTTTTGAGAAATGTAGTTCAACCGGAAGAGGGTCATTACCTACAATGTTTTGATTTTTTTCCTCTAAAGTGACCGTAAAAATAAAGATATATATTTGATAGTTTTTTACATGATTAATAATTGTATAAAACTGATATATATAGAATTTCAGATTGATTGAATCGCTGAAAGTACCAGAATTAATTTTTTAACACTGCAAATCACGCGCCAACACGTGACGTGGTGCCATCAACAAAGAGCCAAACATGGGCTGATTTAATAAATATTGTTTATTAATTTTAATTTATAATTAATTAAATTTAATTTAAATATAATATATGTTAATTAATCCAATTCAAATTTGCGAGATAGTCGAGTGGAGACACTCCAGCTTATTTGATTTATATACATTCAAATAAATACTTATATTTGTACATTTAATTACATTAATTATAAAACTTATGAGATAAATTATAAACCAGGCCCTTCCTAATTCTCTCCATGTTGTCCTTTTCTTCGTTTTTCGGCTATCTTGCTGAAATCGTCTTTTAATTTAACTTGCTTGTTTTCTATTCTTATCAATTGGCCATCGTCGTCCATCTATTGTCCTTTGATCTGGCCAGATGACCCGTGCACTACCATTTGAACTTTTAATATATAGATCAATGTTATCTATTTACATTCCGAGATCTCTAGTCTTAGAATCCATATAGTATGATCAGGCAGAACTCAGGGTTAATTAAAATTATTATCTTAAATCCTCTTCTTTTGAATATCGTTTATTATGATTGCAGACTTTTTTCCATTGAATTCTATGATATCTCTTCCTTTGCAATTTAAATTCCCTAAGTGAGAAATACTTGCTTCGATTATGACCATATCATCAGCATTTGGTAAACTCAATTCAGATACGACTCATTTATCTTTAATTATTCATAATTCTATTTTAAACTTTTAATTAGTTCTAATGCACAAGCAAATAACAAAAACAAGTTTTATTCCTCTATTTATCTCTCCGGGACATATATAAAAAAAACGTCTATCTCAATTTAAAGATGAAGAATTAGCTGGAGTGTCTCCACTCGACTATCTGGCAATTTGAATTGGATTAAATAACATAATATATTATATTTAAATTAAATTTAATTAATTATAAATTATAAATAATAAATAATAAATATTAAACCAGCGCATGTTTGGCTTTTTGTTGATGGCACCACGTCACGTGTTGGCGCGTGAGATTTGCAGTGTTAAAAAATTAATTCTGGTAATTTCAGCGAATCAATCAAGCTGAAATTCTATATATAGCAGTTTTATACAATTATTAATCATGTGAAAAATTATCAAACATATATCTTTATTTTTACGGTCACTTTAGAGGAAAAAAAATCAAAACGTTGTAAGTAATGACCCTCTTCCGGTTGAGCTACATTTCTCAAAAGTTGATAGAAAACTATGAATTTTGAATAATGTCCATGTACCAAATTTCATCATTCTAGCTCAAACCGTTTTTGCGTAATCTTGCCTACATACATACACACATATACACACACACAGACATTTTTCTCAACCTTAGTGAAAATGATTCAGGAACCTTCAAAACGTATAAAAACATCAAAATCTCAACATCGAAAATTTTCGTGATCGCAATACTATCACTGGCGAGATAGTAAAAATCGATTTCAATTTGCCAAAAGAGCGAACAGACAGACAGACGCCAAGTGAAGTTGAGAAAAACGTTATAATAAATAATAAAAAAAAAGGTTCGTTCCTCTATGCCATTTGAGGGGAAACCTACCACTATTTCATTGGCGCTAGTCTTGATTAATAAGAATTTATCATCAATTTTAATGCTATAAAATATTTTTAATTACTTTCAAAATGAACATCTATCATGAAATCAATATTTTATTGAATTTAATATGAAGTGAAGTTGATAAAAACGTTATAAAAATGAAATTATAAACAATTCAAGTATCAATGCAATATATAATAGTGGCTAAAAGTTTAAAATAAAAATTTTGAAATTATAGTTGCTAACTAAGTTATAATAAATATTAAAAAAAGGTTCTTTTTCTCTATGCCATTTGAGGGAAAACCTATCCCTACTTCATTGGCGTTAATCTTGATTAATAAGAATTTATCATCAATTTATAAATTAAAATGGTTAGATTTTTTAGATAATCAATGAAATAAAAACTACCTGATGTGTATCTCCTCTATCTATAATATTATATTTTAACCATTTACGATATTCATCTTCAATTACACTTTCTTTATTAAATCCATAATCACGAAGAAGTCGAAATGAAAAACGTCTTATATCCGTCCATATTCCACCATCATTAAAAAAGATTCCTTAAAGAAAAAAAAAGAAAATTATAACTATATAATAATAATAATAATAATAATGAATTATAATTATATTTATAATTATTTTGCTTTACAAAAACACTTCTTGCCTTGTTGATGAATTTTAAATACAAAATCCCGAATAAAAGAACGGCTTCGTCCCTGAAATTCTGGACGTTTAAAAACCTCCATGATTGCTTCAGGATCGCACACCATAACATATTTACGTTTATGTATAACAAATCCAATGAGTGGTCCATATTTTAATATCCATTTATCAATTAGCAAGTGGATATTGGGCCTTTTAGCATGATAAAATGATCCAATAATTGGAAGAATCGGTGGACCTGAAAAGAAATTCAATTCTTAATTCATCTTATTAATTATCTTATTATATATAATTTCGATTATTATAATTTATTTTTTCACCAGGTGGGAATTTTTTCGGTCTCATAGATAATACATCAAAAATTAAATAAAAGATAAATGTAATGAAGAGAAAAAAAAATATCATGATTGTTTCCTTTAATTCAAAGTAACAAATGGAATGATTTCTATTTTCACAAATTTATATCTTTATATATAAATATATATATATGTATAAATATTTATTAAATTTAATGTCAAAAGTCATGATTTAATTAAAAAATAAAAATAAATTGATAAACAATTCTTTACATACAAGAGATTAATAACTTTTAAGATAACCTACTTAATGTACATATGTTTTCATAATTATAAGCTTTAAGTAATTAATATAAATAGATATATAAAAGAAATTATTAATTGGTAAATGGATAATTGCAGAAGGATTCAAATATTTATGATGTGAGTTGAATCACCCCTTCATCAACTTGAATAGTTTGTTTTCTTTTCAAAGATCCATATTGGAATAATCAATCTATTAGATGTTTGCATGTATTCTGATCATTTTTACACTTTAAAGAAGCATTTATTTAGAAAAATTGGTACTGTATATATTAATCAAAATATTTTTGATCATTTTCTACAACTTCTAATCATCTTTCCTTTCGATATGGCGATATCGTGTCGAAATAACGATATTGGTTTGGCAGCGATCCATTTATCGATCCATTTTCGCATTTCTTCATCATTTCGAAACAGTGTGTCAGTCAAGCTATGCTGCATCGATCTAAACAAGGGGAAATCAGAAGGCGCTATATCTGGTGAGTACGCTGGGTGCGGCAGAAGTTCCTATTCGAGCTTCAACAGGGTATCCTTCACAACTCTTGCAACGTGTAGCCGAGTGTTGTGATGCGAGAGGATGATTGTGTCTGTTACTCGCTATTGTTGGTCGTTTTTTTGTACAATTTGTTCAATTGATGTCGATAGACATATACAGTTTTATTAGGTTTTAGAAGCTCGTAATACTTTACACCTTGCACAGCAAGACTTTATGGCTATGACGCTTTATGCTGCCAATATGGATGGTTCTCCTGGACCTTCTCATGATGGATTGTTGTAGTAGATCCACTTTTCATCGCTAGTTACAATACGCTACAGACAACCTTCTTTTTTTGTCCAGAAAGTCATGAAATGGTATTTTCAATCAATTCGTGTGGTAGCTTCGTATTTTCCTACTTTTGGATCCTTCCCATTGCATCTGAACGTCTCAAAACAGTTAATTCATTAACTGCTAAACTGTCTGAAAGTTCTTTGAGAGTTTGAACTGCGTTCTTGTCCAATAGGTCCTGTAATTCATTGTCTTCGAACTTTTTTGGTACCCCAGGCCGTTCTTTGTCATTGATTTCAAAATTAAAACTTTTAAAACTTTGAAACCAAAACCGGCAATTGGGATATGATGGAGCAGCATCACCATAAGTTTCCAAAAGGTTTTGAAGGGGTTCGGCAGCAGATTTCTACAACAAAAGTAATGAATGTCGAAAATGCAAATTTGAGCATACATACGATGATATACAACGAATAACTCAATTTTACTAGAGGGAAAACTTTTATTTTATGTAGAGAAATGTCAAAACCATCGAATTTAATAGTTAGCTTATTTTGTTTGTATTGATACCTAGCATCTTCATCAATCGATGTGCTTATCAATACATGCAAGCATTTGTTATTCTATTGTGTATTATTTCTTTCTTTCTCAAGAAAGTTATTAAATTTTGCCATAGATAAAATTCTTGTCCAGTAAAATAGTAAGAATTTATTTATATTATTCATTTTTATAAATAAAATTTATATCCATAAAAATTATTACTGAATTTAAGTTGGAAGGGGTATTTATAAAATATATATTTTTATTTTATTTTTATTTTACATGTTTTTTATTCAATTTTACTTATAAATTGGCGAGATAGTAAAAAAGCGAACAAACATAATAACCTTACTCTATTTTATATATATAATATAATTATTATTTAATAATGCTTTATGGATGCTCCAATTAATTCTTTATCGTTCAGGGAGTATATCCAAGTTCAATTTTTCAAGGCTTAATAAATAATTTTTATTGGAATTTCATTGAAATATTCTAAATATATTCTAATATAACATATGTATAAAATATTTTAAAAAGAACACTCTGATTTTTGTACGTCCTACGCAAGGACAACGCCTATCAAATCGGTTATATCAATGAGGTGTCCTATGATCAGTAGAACGGGTACTATCAGCCTTTACCTTGATTTTCTTGATCGGAAGCGCTACTTTTTATCAAGTAGCTTCTCAATGTTTAACCTGGAGGCTGGGTTGACTCCGTCCCATAGAACCCAGCTAGAGAAATTCCCTTACCAGTCCCGGGACTTGAAAAAAAATTAGCTGGAGTGTCTCCACTCGACTATCTCGCAAATTTGAATTGGATTAATTATCACATATATTATATTTAAATTAAATGTAATTAATTATAATTTTTATAAATTAAAATTAATAAATAATATTTATTAAACCAGCTCATGTTTGGCTCTTTGATGATGGAACCACGTCACGTGTTGGCGCGTGAGATTTGCAGTGTTAAAAAATTAATTCTGGTATTTTCAGCGATTCAATCAAGCTGAAATTCTATATATAGCAGTTTTATACTTAATTATACTTAATTAAACTTATAGTTTAATTATTAATCATGTGAAAATTTATCAAACATATATCTTTATATTTACGGGCACTTTAGAGGAAAAAAAATCAAAACGTTGTAGGTAATGACCTTCTTCCTGTTGAGCTACATTTCTCAAGAGTTGATAGAAAACTACGAATTTTGAATAATGCCCGTATACCAAATTTTATGATTCTAGCTCAAACCGTTTTTGAGTAATCTTGTCTACATACATACATACATACACACACACACACAGAGAGAGAGAGAGAGAGAGAGAGACAGACATTTTTCTCAACCTTAGTGAAAATGCTTCAGGAACCTCCAAAAAGTATAAAAACATCAAAATCTCAAATTTTCGTGATCGCAATACTATCTCTGGCGAGATAATAAAAAACATTGAAAATCGGATTATAATTTTTTTTATTTATATAAATAAAAGATATAACACAGTGGGAAAATCTTATTTTATAAATTAACATAAAAAATTATCAATATAATTTCCCATTAATCAATATCATCAGTTTTATTTTTAATTATAAAAATTGACGAATAAATAAATAAATTATCTACATATTATTATATTTATATTGCCAAATATGGATAAATTAAAAAAAAATAATTAATAATAAATAATTGGCAGTTTGAAAGTTGATAAAGTAATCATGTTTATTTTATTTATTTTTGATAATACAAACGGGGAAATTTAAGAAATATTATATTTGAATCTCTGAACCCCCATCCTCCCTCCCTACTACTTTTGCTACATAAATTACATCAAAAAACTAAATAATTAGTTGTCATTTTTAATTTTGATACATATTTAGCATACTTAAGAAAAATTATTTCTTAATTAGTATAAATAATAGTCAATAATGAAAATATTTAAGTATTTAATTTTTATTGTAGACCTATTTTATACTTAAAAGCCCCAATTGAGCTCACATCCATGTTTTCTTTTTTGATTTTCGATGATCTCCTTAGCAATGCGGATTATTCCAATAAATTTTGAAATTTCTTGCTATCTTTCTTCATTCATTTCAGAACATGACATCTGAAAAAAATTAAATTAATATTTAATAAACGCCTTAATTTTATTTCCAATTTGATTGAATTTATTTTTATTTCTTCTTCTTCAGGTGCCGTCTCCCTTCCGAGTTTGGCCATCATCATGACTAGGATAGCCTTAGAAACCATGATGATTTTTCTTGGGAATGTTAATGCGGTGGTTTCCCGTTGCCTTCCGCATGTATAGAACCAAGAATTGACAGTTCCTGGAGCCGGAGGCAGCTATGTTCAATTGAATTTATTAGAAAAATTTGTTCTTAGGTGGATTCGAACGCCGACTACTTGTGTAGAAAATTGCCACGCTATACTCTCGGCCAAGCCGCTTCGAAATTTCGAAATAAAGCATCATTTTTATTTAATGACATTTTAATATGAACAAATTATTTTCAATTCTATTTCTAAAGGTTGATAAGGGTGGATATACTGAAATTGCATCATCCACGGTAATATAAAATGTAGAGTTAAGAATTAGAAGAAAAAACTACAAAAAAGTGGTTCAAAGACGCCTTCTAATTATCAACTCTTCAAATATTATGTATTTATAAAAAAGTAAGAAGATAAAAAATTTTTTTATAAAAACATACTAAAATTTCGAAATAAAGCATCATCGTCAGCAACCAATTTATTGTATAAATAATAGTGAATTTCTAGACCCTGAGTTGTGCGACGTATAACCCTCTTCTTCAATCTCGTGGTGTTTATCTTTTAATTTTAAAATTCAAATTGATTACAAACAATCAGTAGCCTCGATTGTTTGTAATGATATGATGTATCAAACTGAGGTTGGCACAAGCATTAATTGAATTTTGTGCGACATAGTCACGTCCCATCAATGGGCAACATTAGGAAACAATTGGCCTACCCACCATCCATCAGATTCGAGGTTTACTGTGCTTTCCTCCAGGTAAAAGATTGGTCAATGCTTCCAAGATATGGTTCGTACTGGATAATTAAAATAGCTAGCTTGGACCAAAAAAGCACACAAGAAAAGCATCTTAGATTGAACGGCAAGCGGGAAGGCCATATGATAGAAAAAATGTATTACTTGTTTAAATTTTATAGTGTTTTTTAATTGCAATTAAACTACCTAATTAATGAATTATTTTAAAATATTTTGTTAAAACTAAATATAGTGAAATATGTATAATAAATAAATAATAATAATCCCGTATTGAGACCAACTTTGAAATTATCTTTTTTTTTTTTGGTTTTTATTGATTTTTTTTTTGCCTTTGATTTGATAATAAATTTTGTACGCCGATTTTTTTGTTCTTATATTTTTTGGTGTTAAATTTTTGTGTGACTTGGGCATTCATTTGAAGGCTTTTACTATCACGCCAGATGAAATTTGGTACATGGGCATTATTCAAAATTCATAGTTTTCTATCAACTTTTGAGAAATGTAGCTCAACCGGAAGAGGGCCATTTACTACAATGATTTGATTATTTTTCTTCTAAAGTGACCGTAAAAATAAAGATATATGTTTGATAATTTTTCACATGATTAATAATTAAACTATAAGTTTAATTAAGTATAATTAAGTAAAAAACTGCTATATATAGAATTTCAGCTTGATTGAATCGCTGAAAATACCAGAATTAATTTTTTAACACTGCAAATCTCATGCGCCAACACGTGATGTGGTGCCATCAACAAAGAGCCAAACATGCGCTGGTTTAATAAATATTATTTATTAATTTTAATTTATAATTTAATTAAATTTAAATTAATATATGTTATTTAATCCAATTCATATTTGTGAGATAGTCGAGTGGAGACTCCAGATTTTTTATTTTAAACTTTTTCACTACATCTTCAGAATACATTTTCATAATGAGTGTTTCTCAATCTATTCCAGTCCAGTTGAGTATTAATCTTATTCATAATAATTTTAGATAAGGTAGGGTTAAAGAAATCCATTGTTATATAGAAATAGGATTATATTCTTCTTGCATATATTTTATCCTAGAAAAACAAAGACAATTAATTTTCGACTAAGGTAATGGCACCTATAGATGACACTTTTGAATTTAAACTAAAAAAATAAGGAAATTTTAAAACATACGCGGAATTTATTTTTTTTAAATGATAGTTTTGTTTTTCCACCACCTGAGATACCCTACAACAATACAATTAGTCGCCCTATTTTTTTATCTTTTAACTTGAAAAGGAGACAGGATCGTCAACAATTGATTTTTTACACAAATCTTAAAGATAACCTTAAGGTAACTAATGTTCTTAATTAGTATTTTATATTTTTATTTTCATATTTATCAAGAATTTAATAACTACATTATAAAATAGACTTAATATAGATATAAATCATTTCAATTTAAACACCTAATTTTTAAAAGTATCTTTTTTATCAACCGTGTCATCTATAGGTGCCCCTAAAAATTGTTTTTCCTATAGATGACAGCAATGTCAGCTATAAGTAGGTTTTTAAAAAAATTGTCTATTATATTAATAGATGTAAAGAGGAGATAATTTTATAGAATTCAACCAAGTTTCATGTCTGAATTGATATGGGAACCTACCTAAAACTGTGTTTTATCTTGAGTTTTCTCATTGTCAGAAAATTTTTTTCTATTCCAGAACTTCAAACACTATTTTTTTGAAATTTTTTTTAAATTACTCTGTTCTCAATGTATAATTAAAAATGCATAATTAAAACAAGATTTGTTTAAAATCAATTTTTTATTTTATTATAATAATCAGCTAAAAATAAAATCAATCACAATAAATATATCTAATTTATCATTATATGAAACCTGATTTTTTTATTATAACTAAAGTTAAAGCAGCAACAAGGTGTTGGAAAGATGTTTTACTTTGTAAATAAATAAGTTGAAGATAAAGAGAGCAAGCGAAGTGAAAAAAAGTAGATGTCATCTTTGGGTTCCATAATTGTCATCATTAGGTTCCACCAAAATTTTTGGTGTCATCTATAGGTGCCATTTGATTATTTTGAAAAAAAATTATATTTCCCCTTAAACTCATATAAAAGTTTAAAATATTTATCCAGGTGATAAAAGGTAAAATAAGCTTTATAATAACCAAAAGATTTTTTTTGTGAGACGTATAATTTCAGTTTTATAAAAGAAAATAGGAACAAGAGCGCTTAAAATGTCATCTATTGGTGCCATTACCTTAAATGAGAAGAAAGATGATCGATTTATAAAATAATTTATAATTGATCATGTATCTAAAATAGTCACTCCATTTTTAATAAGATATTAAAATAAAAGTACTAGTAGTAAAATAAAAGTAGTAGTTAACAATATAAATGTTATAATTCAATTGAATTATTTTATAATTACCAACAAAAATTTTTAAATTTTTAATATACTTTATATTTTGCCCACCCGCGCCATCTCTTGGATATTATTTAGGACATAGCTATAAATTATAAAAAAATTTGAAATATAATTAATATTATTTTAAAAAAAATGTTATTATTCTAGCTAATTTATTAAAAATTAATTTAAAAAATTGTGATAGTTATCAAATTATAAGGTGTAAATTTATTTTATAATTCATTCTTTTTAAATATTTTTATCTTATTTTTTGTAATGACTTTCCTATTATTTTATTAAACACTAATTTTACACGCTTTGAATTCAGCAAAGTCTTTTATTTAATATAATTGTAATATTTTTCATTACTTATTTAGTCAGATTAGTCAGATTCGTTATTCGATTTTGTGAGTATTCACATTAAATAATTTGAAATTATTTTAACTTTAATTTAATTTAGATCAAAACATAATGATGATCAAATTAGAATCGTTAATATAATACATATTATTTTTAAACGAATGACAAAAATTGAAAAAACAAGTCTTATAGATTATATTATACAGATATAAATTCCATATTTAAGCATTGGTTTTATGAAATTAAAATGAAATGAAGAATATTACGTTTTAAGCCTATATGTAATTTTTTAGCTTTTAATTTATACTATTTCATTTAATTAATTAAATTAATTATTTAATTTAATGTTTAATATTGAATTTAATTATTAAATCAATTTAAATTATTTGTATTGAATATTATAATGCTTATAATGCAATTCAATAGTTGTTGATATTTATTTTATTATACTTTTTTACTATCTCGCCAGAGACAAAGAGCCAAACATGCGCTGGTTTAATAAATATTATTTATTAATTTTAATTTATAATTAATTAAATTTAATTTAAATATAATATATTATGTTATTTAATCCAATACAAATTGCGAGATAGTTGAGTGGAGACACTCCAGGTTATTTAATATTAAAATTCCTACTTTAAATTAATAAAAAACTAGTAAAAATGATTTTTTCCGAGGCTGAAACCTATACAGATCGATTTTTCTTTATAAATATTATCAACGGTAAGAATTTTAAAAAAATCCTTCGGTTTAATATTTCATAAATATAAAAAAATATATATATATACAATTTTTGCTAGTATAATAAGATAAGATAATGTAAAGGTATGGCTATGTGGAGTAATTTCTTAATAATCGGTCCAGCCAATCTTGTTTCTATAGCATTACCATTTTCACGGCCAAACAGTCAGACATGAAAAATCTAATGTCATATTTGAATTCTCTAGGCCATGAAATAAATAAAAAATTTAATATTTTAAGGAATGTGCCGATAAATACCTTATATATATATTCTTGTAAAATCAAAAGATTCCTCATCTGCTCATCTCTCATGAAAGGAGTTTATTAAAAAAAAATTTGAATTGTTTCTTTTCTTTTTTTTTAAATATCAATTGATTTAAAATCAATATTAAATAAAATAAATCATATTAGTTAATTATATTAAAAAAATGATATTAATTTAATAAGTGTAAATTTAAATAAGCTGGTCCACTCGAATATCCCGCAAATTTGAATTGGATTAATTAACATATAATATATTTAAATTCAATTTAATTAATTATAAATTAAAATTAATCAATAATATTTATTAAATAAGCGCATGTTTGGCTCTTTGTTGATAGAACCACGTCACGTGTTGGCGCGTGATTTGCAGTGTTAAAGAATTAATTCTGGTACTTTCAGCGATTCAATCAAGCTGAAATTCTATATGTAGCAGTTTTATACAATTTTTAATCATGTGAAAAACTATCAAATATATATCTTTATTTTTACGGTCACTTTAGAGGAAAAAAAATCAAAACGTTGTAAGTAATGACCCTTTTCCGGTTGAGTTACATTTCTCAAAAGTTGATAGAAAACTACGAATTTTGAATAATGCCCGTATGCCCGTTTTTGCGTAATCTTGTCTACACACACACACAGATATTTTTCTCAACCTTAGTGAAAATGACTCAGGGACCTTCAAAATGTATAAAAACATCAAATTCTCGTCATCGAAAATTTTCGCGATCGCAATATTATCTCTGGCGAGATAGTAAAAATTTGAATTGTTTCTTTCCTTTTTTTTAAATATTACTTGTTTTAAAATCACTATTAAATAAAATAAATCATATTCGTTAATTATATTAAATAAATGATATTAATTTAATAAGTGTAAATTTAAAAAACATTAATTATAGATGTGACTACGGTTGCATACATTTTAAGGGGTAAAAAATTTTGTTATCCACTGTACTTAAAGAAAAACATGTTCATTTGAATATATACATACTATAAAAATGATTTAAGTATGTTGTTATTTTCATGAATTCCATGTAATGACGTGCGAGGGGAGCAAAATTTAACAAAAGAATGAAAATCAACGAAGAAGATATATACAATTTAAAACGAGAAAGAGAGAAGAAATGAATCGATTTGTAGTATCGATTGGTTTAGGAGAGGAACCTGTGTGGTCACTGGTCGGCCAACTGGGTCACGGCCTTGTTTGGGTGGCTTATGCCTGAGCCCGTCGCAAGTCACAGGCAGAGGAGAGTTTGAAACTTTTCGAATTGTGTTTGAATGGCTGCTGGGAGAGTTGGGAGGTGACTACTCGTCTCCTTGTCTCTGCCATGGATATTCTCCATTGTGAATTGGGATCCTCTCGCGTCAACAGTTGGCGATATCGTGGTGGCCTTGATAGCGCGTGACTCCTCGTCGTAGCAGATTGTCGTCGTCGTCGTTGATTCATTTGGCGAGGTGTGTGAGGCGAATAGGAGCGAAGCAACACGTGACATTGATGATGTCATGAATATCGTGCAAACACACCAAGCAAAAACTTTTTTCATGATTGCATCTCCAATGAGTTGGTGGATTTGGTGTGCCCTGTTAAGTGGTCGGTTTCAATGAAGAAGTATGGCAGCGAATCCGTTGCCAGCACCTCCTCCTCGACGTCGCCATTCATGGGGAGGACGACGCCCAAGCATCATTACTTCTACCAAACGGCGCTCTCATGTGGGCCCTCTCGAGACGGTACAGTTTCAATTACCCACAACCACACCCACACCCACAACACTAACCCCCGACCCCGGTTGCACCACACCGTACCCTCCTACCCAAAAAATAGGGTGAACAAAAAAAAACATTTCCCAGTTCAGAGAGACAGTCAGGTGAAGGTCTCTCATCAACCTTGAAATATATTGTATAACCTTTCCTTGAGCCTTTTTATTAATTGCAAATCCAAATAGAATAATTATAACTTTAATCAGAACGTTTACCATTTATAATAAAAAAAAACACAGGATTATTATTAGGTATATTTTTTTTTTAAATAATAATGAAATGAAATTTTGAAAAAGAAATAAATACTAAAATATTACATATTCCAAAAGCAATTATATATATTGATGTAATATTTATATAAATATTTTATATTATATAATAAAAACTGAATGAAAAGGAAATTTCAAAATACTTTATTTCTAAATATTATATACCTACCTACTTATATTAATATTAGAAAATATATTAGTAAATTCGAGATTCATTTTATAAATTATGTTACAAATATAAAGATGAATGAATTACGTTTTATTTTTCAAAAGAATTCATTTAAAAAAAAATATCAAATTCTCTTAAAAAAACATAATTAACCTATTTATTAATTAGAAATAATTTCTAATAAACTTTAATTAAATTTAACTTAATTTTTAATTTTAATTTATTTTTATTGAACTCTATCTATTTAATAAATTTATATATCAATAAGTTATGACCAAAGAGCAAATTAGAGATAAAATTTATCATGACTCGAGATGATTTGATAAATTTAAAATTAAAGATTAATTAAATAATATATATATATATATATAATAACCTGAATGATAATTTGATAGAAATATCAAACCTTTTATAGGAAATTATATTTAATCTAAGAGAAAAAAATTATCAGTTAGCTTATCAGTTTTATGATACAAGTAAAGGATGAATCAAATCAGTCGAACAATGTTTTATATACATACAATGTTTTATATACATATTTATATATTCATTCAAATAATCATATATTCAAAATAAAATAAATTTAATTTGATTAAAAAGAAAATTTTTTATATTTAATCATTATATAAATATTAATTATAAAATACATAATATAACTAGCTAGATTCTTTTAATATATATATATATATATATATATAATATAATATATATACTAATTAAAAATAATTAGTTATATGTGATTAATAATAAATAGGAAAATTGATATATATATATTTTTTTATAAAATAATTGTAATATATTATATTAACGAAAAATTTCTTAAACTTATTAAATTAATATTAAAATAAATATTAAAAAATTATTAAACTAAAGATTTTTTTTAATAAAAATTAATGCTATTTATTTTGGAAGATGATAAAAACATGCTTATCTTTGTTCGCTTGGATCGCACTTGAACTGATTTGTGAGGCCTTAAAATGGGTATTATGATACATCAAGACACTAAATTTTAATTATTAATGAAGTATGGCGTTTGGTTAAATCAACATTATCATTGTAGATTACCACCGTTAAAATATGGCTTTATTAGTTTAGTGATAATAGTAGTAATGTCATAGCTATTTCAATCAATTGACATATTAAGGAAAAAATTATAATAAAGAGAACTAGTTATATATATATATATTATTAAGTTATTATATATATATATATACTTAATATTTATTTATTGTTTAATAGTTAAAACAGTGGTGTATTGGGAGGGGAACGCGAAGGAACGACGTTCCCTTACCTTTTTACCGACCGACGATAGTAAGGGAGGTATTGTTTTCACACCAAATTTCACATGTGGAGATTTTTACATATCTCCACGAATCATGCATTTTCTAAACAGAAAAAAGTATTTTTAGCATGATGTCTGTCCGTCTGTCCGTCCGTCTGTCCGTCCGTATAGATGTGTACAGCCTGAACGGCTCAACCGATTTTGATGAAATTTGGTATATTTACTTAATGCATCAGTGGGATGAATTGATCAACTTTTGGTGCAATTCCGGAAACCGGAAGTGGTAGTATTAGCGATCGACGATAGGAAGGAAAGGGTTATTTTCACACCAAAGGAGATTTTTTTATATATCACCACGAATCATGCATTTTGTATTGGTTTTATCCTCGAAAAAAATCATATTTATTAGTTTTTTCTTGATTTAAAATTATATGACGTCATCCAGCCATGCATGACGTCACAGCATGGTCTTGCATATATATTATAAATAAAATAAAATTAAAAATATTTATGTTATACCCATATCTGTTTTTTATTGAATTAATAGATATATTAAAATTATTTGAAATTGTTTCTGTAGCTGGAAATTAATTTATTTCAAACCGTCGCACAGTGGTCTGAAACGCCAAAAAAGCTGGCCAAAAATGTAGATGTTGGTGAAACAGCTTGAAATTTTGTAGGCAATAGTTTTGAGAGTCAGGAAATTTAAATTTGACAAAAAAAATGGCGAATTCAAAATGGCGGAAAGATTTTTAGAAAAGTGACGTCAGATTCGCAATTGTATGTTCTCTGGGATTTTTTGAGCCGAAAATTTAGAAATTGAAGTTAGATTGTACGAAAAAAAATGATAAATTTCAAATGATGTGTTGATTTTTCAAAAAATGACGTCATGCAGAGAAAATCCGTAAAGCTCACAACCATCGAAACTTAGGGGTTTTCATGTTAAGATATTGAAATTAGATGATTTTCTCGATAGTAAAAATATGCCAATTGTGAGTGATGGACTCACTTCAAGAGAAAGTGCATTTCTGAAAAATATTTTATTATCAGTAAGACAAATAACTAACAGTTACATTTTGGTAAGTACCGTGTTTTATTTCATTTTTATCATTTCGTTCGTGTTGCAAAAATATATTCTTCTTTTTTATGAAGCTTTATGAATTCACTGTTACATTTCATCAGTGCAAGGTGATTCTGGGTCAACATCTTCAATTGTTGGTGAACAGGCTTGGGACGACATTAGCAAATTGAGTACTTTCGGACTGAGAGGTTCACTTGTTTTCGGCCGCATTTTTTTGAAACTGGATATCACTGGATCCGAAGATACCAGTAGCCTTTTGAAAACATCCTCCATTGTTTTTTCACGTGAACATTTCCTTGTATGTTTTTCACGATAATTTCTGATATCCTTGTTCCTGGCCTCCTGGGCATCTTCGGATAGTTGTCCGATTGGCAAAACAAGAGCACAGTGACAGGTGCACCTTAACGAGATATTAATCAAAAAATTCATAGGAACAAATGGGGCAAAAAGGAGCAATTTTTTCTTCATGATTCTTTATCTATAGACCTTTATCTTTATGTTTCAAATGAGATTGTCACCAATGGTCACCAATGTAAAAAATGCGGAATGTTTTTTGAAAAGTTTTTCGTCAGGTTACATTTTCTGACACAAGCGGTTTAAATCAGCCAATATCAATATAATACATGCATTTCTAGCAAACAAAATAAAAAAAGTCCATGTACGTACCTCCAGCAACAGTTTCCATGTCGCAAGTTGCAAATGAAACTTTTCTATGAAACGAAACACCAATTTTGACTGAGCTCGAATTTCAGACGTTTTGGGAAATCTCTGGAGAAAGTAAAAACAGCTGACTTTGAGATGTTCGGAAAACTCGTAGAGTCATGGTAGTGCTCTACTTTTTCAGCTTTTCGTACATAAATATGTCTTCAACAAAATACCATAAACGACATGCAAAAAAAAAATTTTTCAATTTTTGATTTTTGGCCAGCTTTTTTGGCGTTTCAGACCACTGTGCGTCGGTCGGTTCGGACCTGGCCACAGGTCAACTTATTACTATTTCGCCAGAGATAGTATTACGATCACGAAAATTTTCGATGATTTTGATGTTTTTATACATTTTGAAGGTTTCTAAATCATTTTCACTAAGGTTGAGAAAAATGTCTGTCTGTGTGTGTGTGTGTATGTAGACAAGATTACGCAAAAACGGTTTGAGCTAGAATCATGAAATTTGGTATACGGGCATTATTCAAAATTCGTAGTTTTCTATCAACTTTTGAGAAATGTAACTCAACTGGAAGAGGGTCATTACCTACAATGTTTTGATTTTTTTTCCTCTAAAATGACCGTAGAAATAAAGATATATGAATGATAATTTTTCACATGATTAAAAATTATATAAAACTGCTATATATTGAATTTTAGTTTGATTGAATCACTGAAAGTACCGGAATTAATTTTTTAACACTGCAAATCACGCGTCAACACGTGACGTGGTGCCATCAACAAAGAGCCAAACATGCGCTGATTTAATAAATATTATTTTTTAATTTTAATTTATAATTAAATATAATATATGTTAATTAATCCAATTCAAATTTGCGTGATAGTCTAGTAGAGACACTCCAGATTTTTTTTTTCAGAACCGGAACGCTTTCCAGTACTTTTTCATGTCCCGACAACTCCCACTTTAATCTACTGTTAGAATTTCAACAAATTTTATTATTAGGCAAAATTCCAATCTCTACATCTCGAATAATAAGACCCAATTAATTTAATAAGCCGTTGACAAGCTCATGTTCCCGTTTCAATCATATTTCTTTTTTCTTCTATAATTTTCTTTCATTTCTTCCAATGATATATATAGATTTTTAAAAAATATTTTTCAAAATTGTACAGTGATAGTGTTGAAAAGAAAAAGAAAGAAGTGAGAATATATTGAAATGGATGTTTTTAAATACTTAATGATAAACTCCAATTCCTCTTGGTAAATTAATTCTTTCAATTGCTAACATCTGATGAAGATGAGTCAGTCGTGAAGTGGAAACGGAGTCGAACTCTAAAACAAAAATCTACCTGAACTGATCCAAGGATTAAGGATTAAAACAATTATGGTTTCACTATCGTCAATATTTATGTCCTTCTGAGAATGCTGAACGTTATTTTTCTTTAAATACAATTGAATGGGTGAGTGATTTTAGAGAATACTAATTAGAACATTAAATAGGATAGTTTTAATTATATATATATACTATATATATATATTGGTATATGATATTACACACAATTTGGGTTAAACCAAAACAATAAACTTGATAAATAAATCATAATTTTATAATAATAATTTATATATTAAGGAGATTATTAATAAATTCTTGTATTAATGTGTCAGTCACTCCAGTATTCTATCGATTTAACTATGGCGTTTCTAAATTACTAAAATAATAATATTAATAATATTAAACGTAAATAGAAAGGTGATTTTAGACAAAATTAATTAAATCATGTTATTAAATGAAATTTTCTTACTGATTTAGTATATTTTAATTAAGATGGAATTAAAATGAATTTATCGGATATGTATAATGTATGTATATCTGTGTATGTGTAAATTGTAAAGATTTTTAAAAATGTTCTTTGTTATAATCATAATATTGAATATAGTGATGTGTTAATATCCGGATATTATAATTTCAAGGTTACTATTAACGTCTCCTAGATGGTCAAATAAATAAAAATAAGCTGGAGTATCTCCACTCGACTATCTCGCAATTTGAATTAGATTAAATAACAAATTATATTATATTTCAATTAAATTTAATTAATTATAAATTAAAATTAATAAATAATATTTATTAAACCAGCGCATGTTTGGCTCTTTGTTGATGGAACCACGTCACGTGTATGCGCGTGAGATTTGCAGTGTTAAAAAATTAATTCTGGTACTTTCAGCGATTCAATCAAGCTGAAATTCTATATATAGCATTTTTATACAATTTTTAATCATGTGAAAAACTATCAAAAATATATCTTTATTTTTACGGTCACTTTAAAGGAAAAAAAATCAAAACGTTGTAGGTAATGACCTTCTTCCGGTTGACTTACATTTCTCAAAAGTTGATAGAAAACTACGAATTTTGAATAATGCACGTATACCAAATTTCATGATTCTAGCTCAAACCGTTTTTGCGTAATCTTGTCTACATACATACACACATACACACAGACATTTTTCTCAACCTTAGTGAAAATAATTCAGGAACCTTCAAAACTTATAAAAACATCAAAATCTCGACAACGAAAATTTTCGTGATCGCAAAACTATCTCTGGCGAGATAATAAAAAAAATAGTTCATCGTGATTTTAAGAATATTATATTCAATCAATCCTTATTTTTAATCACTATAATAAAGATTAAACTTTAAAACATCCCTTTAAGATTTATTTATATACATATATAAAATTAAAATATAAATCTTCAAAAATATATATATATTAATAATATATTATATATTTTTATTATACGTATTTAAATTTATAATGAATATTATTTAATATTAAAATTACATAATTGAACAAAATTTATAATTAAATTTAAAATATCAAAAATAAAAAAAATTAATTAATCACTCTCAAAACTTATAAAGAGTTATTAAAAAATAAAAACAAAAACATTTAAAAAAAGATGATCATTATGCAAAAATGATATCTATTTAAAATAAATGCAATAGAGATATTTTATATAAGCAAGAATAATTTTTAATGATTTTATAAATAAAGTTGAAAATATATCAAAATTTATTTATATATGTATTTAATAATATTTATAATTATTGTTTTGTTATATTCTACTTTTAATAAAAATATATCCTAAATATAAAAATATTAAAATACTTTTATATATATGTATTACTCGACTTAAACCAATATAGATATGAGAGCTAAAATTCAAAATTTTTTATAAAATAATTATTATTATTAATGATTATAAACATAAAATAATTTATACTATTTCAATTTATAATAGTTTATTACATTTTGGAATTTAAAAATAAATGATTGCATTTTTTAATGAAATTTTATCCTCTCTCCACTTCATACATAAATATTGGATAAATACCCATCCACTATTCTATGATTAAATATAATACATATATAAGTAATCATTTTATATGTATATACCTATACTTACTAACTTAACTAAAATATACTTTAAAATATTATATTATTATTAAATATTAAATTAGATATTAATTAAATTTTTAAACAAACAAAGAATTCTGATGGTGATATTAAATTATTAAAGCTTTGGTGGCTGTTTTTATTTATAAGGGAATTTTGTAAATAAAACCACATATTGATATTTTTTATTGTAAATTTATTCAAAAAAATTACACAACGTTTCGATTGCGTCCAGTGCCGCTCGGACAGTGCAGTCGCTTGATAACGATTGCAGAAGTAGCAATCGAAACGTTGTGTATTTTTTGTATTTTTTTGAATAAATTTACAATAAAAAATATCAATATTATATTATTATTATTATTATTGTTTATTTAATTTTAATAATAATTCCTGTTTAATAATAACATGCATTTTTTTATTTGATTAGATTTCTTTTCATTTAATTCATTTCATTTTCATGACAAAAATTGCATCAAGGAGAAATAGTTATTTTTATTATATTCAAAATAAATAAATATTTTTTCTAAATAAAATTATGAAACTATAAAACGATAATATATATATATATAAAATTATAAATAATTATATAATTTAATAAAGAATATATTATTGATTTTGTCGAAAATGTAATTTTCTTTTTATAATGTTTCTTATTTTATTCATTAAGAATAATTGAAATGAAAACCTAAAAGAAAAAGAAAAGAGATTTGATTTGTGAACTTGGCTGGTCAGTGTTACTAGTATGGTTCTATAATATGCTATATAATCTATATAGTATAGTATAGTATAGGCTCGTAGGCCATGGGCATAGGGAAACGCACTTCTCCTCCTTCCCCGTTGTCATAACCCTTCTCCTCCATCACAACCTCCATCTCCAACCGCATTGAAAGCACCTGGGTATGGGATTTTGTGCCCGTGAATTCAGATCTGATGTATAGAAATTCTCAATCCAAATTGCAGCTTCCCTTCTTTAATATCTATTTAAAAAATAAATTACAAATAGACAAAATTAATGGCCCGGCGAATACAATATGGTTATTATCCACCGAACATAGATATATCCACTCTTAATCAAGTAAGTCAATTATCGAACAAGAGCTATGTAGTATATTAAATTAAAATCATATAATATGAAAAAAGTAAATACTTGTAAAGTATTTTTGATTTTTTTTTTTTTTTTAATATTGATTGAAAATTATATCAATATAACAACAACCACTTTTAGTAAATAAATTAATTTTTACTTCCAACAGAAAAATAAGAATATAATAAATCGTCATTTAAACTTTTACAGAGAACAAATGTTTATTATTTTGAAAGAAATTGAAATATTTTATTTTAAAGGAATTAAAGAGCTGTCAATTAACATAACCTCAACACTAGTCAATGTTGATGTTTTTAATGTTATAATAATTCTTACATTTAAAAAAAAACAATTCCAAATAATACACAATGAATATATTCAATTAAATAGCTTGAAGAAAATTAATATTGTTTTTATATTATATAAATATACCACACATGTAACATGTAACATAAATTTATAAATGTCATTTTGAAAAATTAATTACATTTTCTCCTATTTGAATAATAATATTCACCTCTTTCAAATAAACAAAACTAAATTTTTCATATTAATTTGATAATAAATAATAAAATATTTACGTTTATTTTTATTATTATTTTTTTTTTCTTTTTAGTTGGATGAACAAGCTGTCCAGTTGAGGTTGAGAGTATTAGCAGGACACCAATTGGCAAAAAAAGATATATTTGGAGCAAGGTATATCATATTCAAGTAATTTTCGTTTTTCATCATATTTTTCTTCTTCGATTATAGATACTTATTCTTCTTCACATCTATTATTTTAAAAATGGTACATTTTTATTTATTTTTCAAATCATTTTAATAATTGAATTATATTTATTTTTCAGTGATCCATATGTTAGAATTGATCTAAACACAATCAACGGAGACGAAACGGTAGATTCAGTTTTAACAAAAACTAAAAAGAAAGTGAGTAAATACATAAAATTTATATATTTTCAATTATTAATATAACTTTCTTCTTTTTAGACTTTGAATCCACAATGGAATGAAGAATTTATACTTAGGGTAATAAAAATATTCATACTTTGACATTATTTTTCTTAATATATAAATATATATAATATCTTGTTATATGAGATTAATTAAAACCATAACATGTGAGTTTTAGATGTAATTAAGTCTAAATTTTTAAGTAAAATTTATTTAATAATAGATTTATTTTCAACATTTCTTATTGAGAAATCATGTTATGTTTAAAGGTACTTTCTACTTTAATAATGATAATTGAAAAATTTGAATGCAGTTCATTATATCTATTTAATTTTTAAAATTATAATATATAATATAATCTTAATAAAAATAACACTCACCTAAAATTCAAATTTTCATATAACAAGAAAAAATTCACTTTGCAACAAACAATGGACTTTTTACAAATGAATTCTACCACATTTCTCTTTTACTAAATTAACTAAATTAATTTTATTTAATACATGTATATGAAACCTTTCAAATGCTAAACTTGGCTAGGGTTTAAATTTCCTTTAATACGTTCGATTGTGCTCTAGGTCATTCGAAGGATTCATCTTGCATGCTAATTTAGTCATTGGAATATATTTAAATTCATATGGTAAACTTTTAACTAACAAAAATACAATATAACTTTCAATATATATTATACAATTGTAAATATTTATAATATTTTCTTAGAAATTATAATACTTAAATTTTGTTTATTTATTTTTCAAAGGTTAAGCCTGCAGAGCACAAGCTTGTGCTCCAAGTTTTCGATGAAAATCGTTTAACAAGAGATGATTTCTTGGGCATGGTGGAGTTGACCTTAAACAACCTGCCTAAAGAGCAGGAGGGACTTACAATCCCTCCTAAACAATATATTCTCCGTCCAAGGAGGTATTTCTAACCTTTTGTTTCATATACTATAAATTTTTTATCAATTTTAAAATAAAAGTAGCTAAATGAATATTTCTGTAAAATCATGTTGACTTTTATTGTAATTTTTTTTTCCTATTAAGCAATGTAGAGTGTGAATTCTGTAATTGAGCTGTTAGAAATTAAATTATTTATATAGTTTAACACCTTTTTGGTTTCCTTTAAGCCTGTTGTAAACTAATTTAAAATACACAATCCTCTATTCTATATATATTGATCTTTTTCTGTTTTTCTTTAATCAAATATATATACATATATAATCGTGGGGTTATTATTTAGTGTTTTATATTTTTTTTGAGTTAAAGAGTCATAAAATCAAAATATATTTAGTAAATTCGTTCTTAAATTATATTATTTACTATTATTATTATTATTTTCAAATACGGTTTACTTTTTCAGTGCGCGTTCACGAGTTAAAGGCCATTTGGAACTTTATCACGCCTTCATACTGGAGCCTGGTACCAGTGATAATATGAGCCCAGGCTTGGTTGAAACGACTCCAGCTTCCAATTCTCAAAGCACGACATTGGAATTGACATCGAGAAATACAGGAGCAGCACCGCTTGTTCGGCATGAAACTGATCCAGAATGGGAAATCGTCGAGCATGAAAATGGGCCACAATTAGTAGAAACACCAGCACAGGTATCTTATCTTTTCACTCATTCCTAAATGAATGAAAAAATTTCTAATTATAGTCTTAAAAGTTTTGTTTAGAAATTATTTTTAAAATTTTGTTTAACAACTTTATATTTATCTATTAGTTAACATTCTCTATTGTAATATTTTCTTATCTTTTAATGCTATTTGTTTCCAAAGGTAGTAGATAATGTCGCAATGAAATTCATTAATTTATCATTTTGTTTTATTCATGTATTTGCCAACTTTAAGCAATTAAATTTATTTAAATTAACTCAGTAAACTTTTTTTTGTTATATATATTTATAAATTTGTAAATATATTTTTAAAATATTATAAATTTGATCAATAAACAGATAAATTAATCCTATATATATATATATATATATATATATTATTTCTGTTATCCATATCTCTTTTCTCATCTAATACAATGTTCCCTGCGATAAATAAGGTATCATTAAATAGAAATTTTTATCTACTTATAACATAAGAATACTCACTCATTCTCAATTTATCACAAAAACAAAGTTTAAATTATTTATTTATTGTGGAAAAATATTTTCTAATAAAGAAATTAATAACGTTTTTAACTTCTTAACTTTTTTTTTTAAAATTATCATATCCCGTAATTAAATTTTGAGTGTCTTTTAGTAGTCTGAGTCCTCCAGCAGTGGTACCAATTTTTTTTTTAATTAAACAATTTTGTTAGCCTTTATTTATATAGAATTTATTTTATTTTTTTTTTTTTAATTTTATAAAATGAATTAAGATATTGTTTTTTTGGTTTATTTAAAAAAAACAAAAATAAAAAATTTCTGGTTTGTGCCAAGGAATTAAAAAAAATTAACAATCATTTGATATTTATTAAATGGAGGTTTTAAAAAATAACTTTATTTAGATACTCTATTTAATTATTTTGAAAACTTTTAGAGGTGTGTGCTGCAATATGACATTATTATTATTATTTATTATTATCCGAGTTATTGCACTTTCTCAGCATTTAGATGTTTTCCTGGAATTCCCTATCTCGGAATGATCTTGTTTCTAATGAGATTAGGCTCGAACACAACAAAAATAGAATTCCTAGAATCTTGACCTGTTGACGATAATAATAAAGTCTCGCTCACTTCATCATAAGAAATTTTCTTACTATATACCTGGTTTATAACACTACAGCTTTTTGAATTAATAGTATGATTTCTTCACTATTCATTCTTAGTGATTTCAGATTTTTAACCAAATTTTTGAGACTCCTTTCACTGATATCACATTGGGTACCATTTTCAGAGTCTCTTGGGATTCGGATGTTTCGGTCTTCATCACGTTATTGGTTAGTGGGACCGCGATGACTACTATCAAAACTCTATCCATTGCTTTCTCGATAAGTAATACATCGGAACGGATGTGATCGATAGTTTTATCCGAACGAATTGGGCGATTACAGTCGTTATTCTAAGGCGGTGTCGGGAGAATATTTATAATAAGTTGGTGTTGAAGTGCCAGTCGTTGTAGTATAATTTTGACTTCCTATATTTGTCACCTACTTTAATTTTTATTGTAAGATGTTTTTTTATAATTTTTCGTTCTTATTACTTTATCTTGATTATCAGTGACGAATCCTTGCATGGAAGGTTATGCCTAATACCATTTTTGAAAAAGATGTGGAACACAGTGGTGTATTGGGAGGGGAACGCGGGGAAACGACGTTCCCTTACCTTTTTTCAGAACCGGACCTGTTCCAGTACTTTTTCATGTCACGATAACTCCCACTTAAATCTACTGTTAGAATTTCTTTTTTTGTGTTCGTTAATATTTCGTATAGCAAGAATAAGAAAAAATAAAAACTTTTTTTTTTTTTTTTTTTTTTTTTAATATTTGGCTTTCGGATTATCACCATTTTAGCCAGCCTTCTTTATTATTCTTATATCTATACTTATATATATCGATTTATATATCGATGCACTCAGCGAGGTTTGAACACTCGAACTCGAGTCGGCGGACCGGTCACTATAACCGCGCGGCTAAGCTCCCGGTCAAAATAAAAACTTATATGGAAAAAAATAGTTTGCTGAAAATAGGACTTTTTTTTGTTCCCACTTTGTTTGTTCCCTTACTTCTTATTTTACTGGTGGATCATGGTTTATCTATGTTTTGTTCTTCCAGAGTATAATTGTACATCCTGTTAGGCTGTCTAGCTCCTAAAAGTCGGTGTTACTTCAATTGCCGAATGAATAAATTAATATTGGGATTTCCCAAGTGTTATTGAATTTAAACAAGTTTTTAGAGTTCAATAGCTTTGAGAGTTGATTCTGTTAAATATTTTTGTGACAGCTAAGATCTTAAATTTTCTTTTGATTCTGTTTTTTATTATTATTATTATTATTTATTATTATTATTTGTGTACTTTTTAAAATTTAATTTTTCTTTTAATTTAATTATTTTTATGGTTTATTTATTTATTTATTTATTTTTTTAAATTTCATTTCTTTTTACGCTGTTTTTAGACAATGTTTGTACAGGATAGCGCAAATAATGTTACGGCGACAACAAATTCGGGCAATACACTTACCTTACCTAGCGGGTGGGAAGAAAGGCAAGATGCAAACGGTCGAACTTATTATGTCAATCACACAGCACGTTCAACTCAGTGGGAAAGGCCCACTCTAAGGTGACATTTCATGTTTTTATTTTTCTATCTATAAATAGTATATAAATATATTATAAAAATATTCTATAATGATGGATTTATAATTGTTAAAGAAATTGGATTTCTAAATTTCTCTCTTTTCATAATTTAAATTTATTTTTATATTTATTTCTATTATTTTCTTTAATTACTATCTCGCCAGAGATAGTATTGCGATCATTAAAATTTTCGATGTCGAGATTTTGATGTTTTTTTACGTTTTGAAGGTTCCTGAATCATTTTCACTAAGATTGAGAAAAATGTATGTTGAGAAGATTACGCAAAAACGGTTTGAGCTAAAATAATGATATTTGGTATACGGGAATTATTCAAAATTCGTAGTTTTCTATCAACTTTTGAGAAATGTAGCTCAACCGGAAGAGGGTCATTACCTACAACGTTTTCATTTTTTTTCCTCTAAAGTGACCGTAAAAATAAAGATATGTTTTATAATTTTTCATGATTAAAACTTATATAAAACTGCTATATATAGAATTCCAGCTTGATTGAATCGCTGAAAGTACCGGAATTAATTTTTTAACACTGCAAATCACGCGCAAACACGTGACGTGGTGCCATCAACAAAGAGCCAAACATGCGTTGGTTTAATAAATATTATAAGATTTATTAATTTTAATTTATAATTTAATTAAATTTAATTGAAATATAATATAATTTGTTATTTAATCCAATTCAAATTGAAAGATAGTCGAGTGGAGACACTCCAGCTTATTTTTAATTAAATTAATTTTTTCAGTTCAACTGCCATTAGTAATGAACCGACTGAACGAGAAAGAAATTTAGAATCTGCTGCAACCGAATTTCAAAGACGTTTTCATATTAGTGTGGACGACATTGATTCTAATCGAAGAGAAAGTCAAAGTGCTCCATCTCAGGTGCATTTTTGAATTTGTATTTATAAATATTTATTTTAACTGTTTTTGAGTTGAAAACATTAAATGATTATTATATAAGATATTATGTATATATTATTTCATTAATAATTTTAAAAAATGGAAATCATTTTTTTTTAACTCAACTCAATAATTAGTTAATTTCTTAATGATATATGAGCCGTTTATTTTGAAAGTCGCCTTACTCCGTTTTTCATTTTTTTGCCGGTTATCATGGTTACATGTACAACTTTATGTTATTTATCAGTGAAGTATTTCAGATTGTTTATATTACAACTAAATACGATAAATTTTTGTCACATAAGTTTTCAGAATTAGTTCAATAACTAAACCTTGTAGTTGGAAAGTGGCCTAACTCCATTTATAATTACATCAAGATTTTGGCGTGGTGTAAATGTCATTAAAAAAAAAATAATTTACTGTTTGTTCCTTAATATTATTACAAGATTATTAAAAAGTGTCAGAAAGGTAATAATTTTATTGTAAATGAAATGAGACTATAAGATTTTGTATCAAAATAATTATTAGAATATGCAATTTTTAAACGGACAAAGAATTCTGATGGAGATATTAAATTATTAAAGCTTTGGTCTCTGTTTTTATTTATAAGGGAATTTTGTAAATAAAACCACATATTGATATTTTTTTTTATTGTAAATTTATTCAAAAAATATCAATATGTGGTTTTATTTACAAAATTCCCTTATAAATTCTGATGGAGCATCAGAAAAATATGTTGGATGCGTTTTGTCAGAAATAAACAATACAAAATTATCTATAAGACATGAAAATTAAAATTTTCAAGTCCTGAATTTATTACCACGACGGAGTAGACGAAGAAAATTCGAAAATTTTGTATTGACACAACTCTATAAAAATCTCAGACCAATTACAACAACAAAATTCAATTTTATATATCACCGGAACATGATGATTTCTTCAAATTCCTTTCACACGTGCAAAATGTAAATGAATAGTAAATTGTTTTATAAAAAATTTATGTTTGTAATTTTGTATGTTCTATAATTAAAAAATGTTTTGAATCGCATAAATTATGTTTCCTAAAGTGTTTTAAAGATATATAAAATATATTCAGTATTTTTTTTCAATTAGAAGCATCTTAAATTATTTTAAATGGACTTGGGCACCTTCAAATTTTATAATGAAACTCATTGTTAATTTTGAATGTGGCCTAACTCCATTCTTGATAAGAAAACGCAAATTTTTCACTCAATGATTGCCACTATTTTAATGGAGAAGGCGCTATTGTGTGTGTGTGTAGCGAACCTGCCTCACATTCACATGGTCCCGGGTTCAAGTCCCGGTCCGAGCAAGGGAATTTCCCTAACTGGGGTCTATGGGACGGAGTCAACCCAGCCTCCGGGAACAACATTGGGGAAAGCTACTTGATAGCGCCTCCGATCAAGAAAATCAAGGTAAAGGTTAATCATAGAACACCTCATTGATATAACCGGCTTGAGAGGTGTTGTCCTTGCGTAGGTCTGAACAAAGTCAGGTTTTTTTTCACTATTTTAATGGGAACACTAAATTTAATACCCTTGGATACACTTAAGCAGTATGACTCATTGTAATCGTATACATTTATTTTTAAATCCATTGAAACGCAAACCCTTAAATATCTCGATTTGAAAATAAATAGATTTAGGTCACTTTCAAAATATACGGCTCATATGTCTGTTTTCATTTTTCACCTTCGACTAAGCTGAGTTTCATATAACCCTTGCATGCTGTTTGCTTTTTTCATGTACTTTCAATTCCCAATTCATTCTCTCTTTTCTCCTCAAGTCTTCTTCAAATGACGAGAGGGATTCTTCTTTGCATGATACTTATTCTAATCGATCCGAGAACTTGGATCAACTTATATCTAGTGAAGATGAGGAAGAGGTATGTTTGGTCTAGATTTATAACCTTTTTTTCTCTACCTTCTTGCAACGCTTTGAACCTAATATAATTTCCGATAAAAAAACCCGTTACCTTATTTCTTTTCTTACAGTCCTCGGACAGTGTGGACAGCCCAAACTCCCATACCGATGATGATTCTGTGAGTTTATCATTCAAATACTTTATTAATTAATTCAGACAAAGAATAAAATAGATAACAATTTAAAAATATAAATATTAATTATTTTATAATATAAATATTAATTAATTTATTAACTATCATTTTATAAATATATTATAATTATATTTAAATTTTTTATATATATTTATTTTTTTAAAAAAAAGGCGTCATTGGGTGTGCGGGCAGCGAACCTGCCTCACATTCACATGGTCCCGGGTTCAAATCCCGGGCCTGGCAAGGGAATTTCCCTAGCTGAGGTCTATGGGACGGAGTCAACCCAGCCTCCGGGAACAACATTGGGGAAAAGCTACTTGATAAAAAGTAGCGCCTCCGATCAAGAAAATCAAGGTAAAGGTTGATAGGACTCGTTCTACTGATCATAGGACACCTCATTGATATAACCGGCTTGATAGGCGTTGTCCTTGCGTAGGACGTACAAAGTCAGAGGTTTTGTTTTTAATTTATTTTTAAATCAATGATTCTATGGTCCTAATTAGAAAAAGTGTTTTTTATAACATTCATAATCCATTCTATTCAGAAATTAATTTTATTTTAATAAACTTTAGATTTCAATATATTGAAAATATATTATAATTAATACATCATTTTCTAATATCTTATCTGTTTTTTTTAAAGGCTGAAAGTACCACGAGACCTCCTCCTGCTCATGGTCGGATTAGTCATGAAGGTTTACCTCCGGGATGGTCCCTTCAAGTGGCGCCAAATGGCAGAGTATTCTTCATCGATCATAATCAAAGAACGACATCTTGGGTTGACCCAAGAACAGGAAGAGCAAGTCCAATGCCCAATCAGTCTAATATTGCTAGCAATCAACCAGAAGATGAACTTGGTCCATTGCCAGAAGGATGGGAAGAGAGAGCACATACTGACGGGAGAATATTTTTTATTGATCATAGTAAGTTCAGATGAAGGAAATTAATGTATATGAGCCGTATATTTTGAAAGTGGCCTAACTTCATTTATCTTCAAATCGAGATATTTAAGGGTTTGCGTTACAATGAATTTAAAAATATACGTATAGGATCCTAATTAGTCTTACTGCTTAAGTATGTCTGCGGGTGTTAAATTTATAGTTCCTATTAAAATAGTGACAATTATTAAGTGAATAATAGGGAAATTCCCTTGCCAGGGACTTGAACCCGGGACCATGTGAATGTGAGGCAGGTTCGCTACCCACACACCCAATGGCGCCTTCTCCATTTAAAATAGTGGCAATCATTGAGTGAAAAATTTGCGTTTTCTTATCAAGAATGGAGTTAGGCCACATTCAAAATTAACAATGAGTTTCATTATAAAATTTGAAGGTGCCCAAGTCCATTTAAAATAATTTAAGATGCTTCTAATTGAAAAAAACATACTGAATATATTTTATATATCTTTAAAACACTTAGGAAACATAATTTATGCGATTCAAAACATTTTTTAATTATAGAACATACAAAATTACAAACATAAATTTTTTACAAAACAATTTACTATTCATTTACATTTTGCACGTGTGAAAGGGATTTGAAGAAATCATCATGTTCCGGTGGTATATAAAATTGAATTTTGCTGTTGTAATTGGTCTGATATTTTTATAGAGTGATGTCACTACAAAATTTTCGAATTTTCTTGGTCTACCTCGATGTGGTAATAAATTCAGGACTTTAAAATTTGCATTCTCATTCATTGATGTTTTATAGAAAATTTTATACGGTTCATTTCTGACAAAACGCATCGAACATATTTTTAACCAGTTTACTAATTCTCCATCAGAATTCTTTTATCGTTTAAAAATTGCCTCTTCTAATAATTTTGTCGATACAAAATCTTGTCTCATTTCATTTACAATAAAATTATTACCTTTCCGACACTTTTTAATAATCTCGTAATAATTTTGGGGAACGAACAGTAAATTATTTTTTTTTAATGCCATTTCCACCACTCCAAAATCTTGATGTAAGTATATATATATAGTTAGGCAACTTTCAAACTACAGGGTTTAGTTACTGAACTAATTCTGAAAACTTATGTGTCAAAAATTTATCGTATTTGCTTGGAATAAAAACAACCTGAAATACTTCAATGATAAATAACATGAAGTTGTACACGTAGCCATGATAACCAGCAAAAAAATGAAAAATGGAGTTAAGGCACTTCAAAATAACAGGCTCATATATCTCTTAGTTAAAATAGTTACATTTATCATCATCAATTTATTAGGTTTAGAAAAAAAAACATTATTTTTTTTCTAGATTTATTGACAAATTTATTAAAAAGTACATATTTGTCACATTAGTCATTAATTTTATTCGTTGAGCGATATTCATATATCAAAAAGCTTATATATGTCAGTGATAATGAGTTAAGAAGAGCGTTATAAATATATTATTCCTTTAATAAAGAATAAAATGCTAATTTGAACGACTGAAACTAGTTTAATTTTCTAGAAATCATTCCAGTAATTTCGAATTGTACGGCACAGTAAAAGTACTCTTTTTTCCTTTTTCAATTATTTTTATACCATAATTCGTTTCTTTTATTAATGGTTTTAAGTTAAAAGTCCTCTGTAACATTTACTACTACTATAATATTTTTTTACATTTTAGTCAATTTTATAAATTTTGTTTTTTAATCTTTTAAAACTAAAAATAATATTAATATATTTATTTTCAATGTACATTTATAAAATATTTTACTATTTTTGAATTTTTTTTTACAGATACCAGAACAACTCAATGGGAAGATCCACGTTTATCAAATCCTCAAATTGCAGGACCTGTAATATTTTTTTTACTTAATATATTAATATTTTAATTATAATAATCTTTATCTATATATTTTTAATTTGTTTCAGGCTGTTCCTTATTCTAGAGACTATAAAAGAAAATATGAATATTTAAAGTCGCAATTAAAAAAACCGGTAAGTTCACCAGTTTGATCTTAAGTAAAATTAATAAATAAATGAAATTACATCATGGATTGTCTTCCGATATTTGGTGGATATACCATGCAGTGGTGTATTGGGAGGGGAATGCTGGGGAACAACGTTCTCTTACCTTTTTTCAGAACCGGTACGCGTTCCAGTACTTTTTCATGTCCCGACAACTCCCACTTAAATCTACTGTTAGAATTTCTTTTTTTTGTGTTCGTTAATATTTTGTATAGTAAGAATAAGGAAAAATAAAAACTTATATGGAAAAAAATAGTTTGCTGAAAATAGGACCCTTTTTTGCTCCCACTATGCGTTCCCTTACTTATTATTTTACTAATACATCACTGATACCATGGGGAAAATTTTTAATTGCGTTGCTCTTCAAACTATAAAATTATTAATAAAAAAAAATTAATAATTATTTATAGTTCTTTTTATAATTATAATTTATTTAAACAATATTGTATAAATTATAAAACAAAAGTTGTATATATATAAATTGTTTTTTAAAGATCCCTTTTATTTATTTATTCTTAAATTTTTTATGACATTTTTCACTATCTTATGAAATATTAATTTTTGCGATTTAATTCAGCAAAACAATTTATTAAATCGTCGCAATATAATTTTTCACATATTTCTTGCCCAATAAAAGTGTCCATTTAGTTAATCATTAATTCATATAATAATTTTTAATTTGTTTGATAAAATTTTGAAATTAATTTCCAAATTTGTAAAAGTCGTGTATATTTCTCTATATACTGGTGTAACGAAAAATTCGCCATCTTTTATGCGATCACAATTATCATTTTGTCTTAATTTTAAATTTAAATCTTCCATTTTTCGTAATATTGGAATATTGTAAACCATACTCAGATCAAACACAGATATACGAGGATGGGGTGAAAAGTTTCCGGCCTGACCAAGAAAAACAATGTTTTTAAATTTTTTATTTTGCTTTATTTTTCAATATTCAAGATAACTGAGACCTGTACGATGACAGCTGAACGTGTGAGAAATATTTCGTTCAACCATTTGAATCATTAATTAATTAATTAATTAATTCATTAAATTAATTAACTAAATTAGAACACCGTTATGAGAAATGTATCAGTGTTGATGAAGATTATGTTGAAAAATAAAGCAAAAAAAAAAAATTTAAAAACATCGTTTTTCTTGGTCAGGCCGGAAACTTTTCACCCCACCCTCGTACAGCTAAATAGCTAATAATATTCCAAAAATAAAATTATATGTTGCCGAACCATCTCTTTTTTAACCTCAAGCTGTAAATACTTCCAAACTCCAATAATACAATATATAAATAATATAATATAATAAATAATAAATATTTTTATATCCTTTTAAAAAATACTAATTTTTAACTTTTTGCTATACTTTTTCAGAATAATGTTCCAAATAAATTTGAAATTAAAGTTCGACGAAATAATATCTTAGAAGATTCTTATCGGATAATTAGTAGCGTCAATCGTATTGAATTACTTAAAACTAAACTCTGGGTTGAATTTGAAAATGAAGTTGGCCTCGACTATGGCGGACTTGCGCGGGAATGGTTTTTTCTTTTGTCCAAAGAAATGTTCAATCCCTATTATGGCCTTTTTGAATATTCAGCGATGTATGCATTTCATCAATTCTATAAATTTTTCTTAGTTATTTACTATTATTTATAATATTTTTTTTTCTATAGGGATAACTACACTCTTCAAATCAATCCATTATCTGGTTTATGTAATGAAGAGCATCTCAATTATTTCCGATTTATAGGTAAAATTGCTGGTATGGCTGTTTATCATGGGAAACTATTAGATGGTGAGTATTTCCTTTAATAATTTAAAATATTTATTAAATTGTTTTGGAATAATTAAAAAATAAAATAAAAACATATTTAAACACTTAATTATTTCTTACAGCGTTTTTTATCCGGCCATTTTATAAAATGATGTTATCCAAGTCAATTGACTTAAAAGATATGGAATCTGTTGATTCTGAATATTATAACTCACTCTTATGGATAAAAGAGCACGATCCGGCTGAATTGGAGCTTACATTTTCGATAGATGAAGAAGGTTTTGGACATTTTAGTCAGCGAGAGCTCAAAGAAGATGGAGCTAATATCCCTGTAACAAATGAGAACAAAGACGAATATATTAGGTAAAAATTAGTAAATTATATATTATAGTATTTAATAATTAAAAAAAATTTGATCAAAACTCATTTGTATTTGTAGTTTGGTAATTCAATGGCGTTTTGTTTCACGAGTTCAAGAACAAATGAATGCCTTCTTAGAAGGTTTTAATGGGCTAGTTCCTCTTGCTTTAATCAAAATCTTTGATGAACATGAATTAGAATTACTCATGTGTGGAATTCAAAATATAGATGTAAAAGACTGGAAACTCAATACCCTATACAAAGGCGATTATCATCCAAATCATATAACAGTCCAATGGTTTTGGAGGGTAAGCATCATTATTATTATTATTTTTATTTAATTTAGTCAAATATAAAAACTTTTCCAGAATTATTATAGAAAGTATTTTGTAAACTTATTAATTATATGTATATATATATTATCTATATACGAAGGTGAGGTGAAAAGTTTCCGGCCTGACCAAGAAAAACGATGTTTTTAAATTTTTTTTTTTTGCTATATTTTTCACCATAATCTCCATCAACACTGACACATTTCTCATAACGATGTTCTAATTAATTTAATTAATTTATTTAAATAAATAACTAAATTAATTTAATTTAATTTAAGTCGCATCAACAGTTATGAATCGACGCAAAAATACGTTTGGATTACGCCTACAGCGCCAAAATGTTTTTTCGAAGCAGTTTTTGGTCTAACGTTAGCAAACGCGGCACTCACGTTGCACACCGCTTTCTATATTCAAATGGTTGTGCAAAATATTTCGCACACGTTCAGCTGACATCTTACATGTCTCAGCTATCTTGAATGTTAAAAAATAAAGCAAAAAAAAATTTAAAAACATCGAGTTTCTTGGTCAGGCCGGAAACTTTTCACCCCGCCCTCGTATAGTAGTTAATTTAGAAACTTAATAATTCAATTTATTATTTTTGTTTAAAAGATAAATGTGAGGTGAATTAAATAAATAATAATAAATTTTGAAGATATTGTTCCTTTATTAATTTGTAATCCAAATCATATTCACATTGATTGATCAAATTATATTCAAATGAATTTATTCAGATATTAATTATATTTATTTTAAAAAAGTAATATTTTAATAAGTATTCGATTTAATTAATATTAACTTTACCTTTCTATTTAGGTTGTTTTATCGTTTAGTAATGAAATGCGTGCTCGATTATTGCAATTCGTAACTGGCACTTCTAGAGTTCCAATGAATGGTTTTAAAGAATTATATGGAAGTAATGGTCCTCAATTATTCACTATTGAAAGATGGGGTCTCCCGGAAAACTATCCTCGTGCTCATACATGGTAAATATTAAAAAGATATTTGTTACTTTTAATATTAATTTATAATATTTTAAATGATCAATGGTAATATGAGATTTTTTGTATTTAATTTGATTAGTCAAGGTTTGAGTTTGTGAGTAATAAGAGGTAGATGAGCAAAAAAAATGAAAGTAATTAATTTTAAAAAAATGAAGAAATTAATTTTATAGAGATTTGTTTCAAAATTAAATCGTTTCACATTGGTTTTTATTTTCTAAAATGAAAGTTTCATGTAGTAAAGGGGCTTATCGCGTCAAAATTATTATCAAAGGGGATAAAAATTAAAATATATAAAACAATTATTTTGCCGGTTGTATTATATGGGTGTGAGGCATGGTCTATGACCTTAGGAGACGAGAGTAGATTTAGGGTATTGGAGAATAGCATTCTTCGCAGCATTTATGGGCCAAAGAATGATGAGGTCACCAGGAAATAGCGGAGCTGCACAACGAGGAATTGTAATATTTTTTATGCATCTTCAGATAGAGTTAGAATTATAAAATCGAGAAGGCTGCGATAGGCAGGGCACGTGGCTAGAATGGGAGAAGAAAGAATGGCGAAAAATATATTGGCGGGGAGACCGAGTGGAAAACGTCCGTTTGGAAAACCAAGAATAATGCAGGATGGGACGTAAGAGAGATGGGAGAGGGTAGACGTTGGGTGGTTGTGGCTCAGGATAGGGATACTTGGAGGGGTGTGGTTGCTGCGGCGAAGAACTTTCGAGTTCCGTAGAGCCACAGAGATAGATAGATAAAATGAAAGTTAAAGAAACCAAAATTTTATGTTCATAATTTTTGAATTTTACATTTAAAAGAAACGCAATCACTAATTAAAAACTACTGAAATGTAGATTTGCCACAGGTACCATACAATAATATTTGGAGGAAGTAAAAACATTTAAATAATTTTAAAATAACAAATTAATTATTTAATGCAAATTCGTATGTTACTTTTAATATGAATTAAGATGACCAACATTAATTAATGACATTTTTTTAATATTTATTTTAGTTTTAATCGTCTGGATTTACCGCCATACGAAAGTTATCAAGATCTAAGAGATAAATTAATTAAAGCAATTGAAGGTTCTCAAGGTTTTGCAGGTGTCGATTAACGCCAATTTAAATCATTTTTTCTTCGTTTTCTTTTCCATCAAACTTTTATTATTTACCTCGCTTATTTGTATTATATTGTACATAACTTTATACATACACACATTCATATATATATATATATATATATATATATATTTATATTTATATATATATATTTGTTTTATATATCTATACAAATATACATATATAAAACTAGTATGAATAAAATTCTAGCAGATACATTACCAGTTTTTGAATTACTAAATTCTTTCTTCCAATCATTCTAATAAATATATAATTAAATTCTCTTAAACCACTTTCAAAATTATAAATGAATAGAATCAAAAATAAAATTTAAAAGTTGAAATAGATGATAATAGATCAAATCAATTTTAATAACATATACAAAAACTCTCTTCTTGTTGATAAAAATAGCAGTTAATAATAAACAATCATTCAATTCAGTCAAAATTATTATCAATTTCTTAAAAAATGATTTTTTTATTAATCATATTTAATTTATATCAATTTTTATTTAAATAAGTTTCATTATAAGAATAATTAATAATTTATCAAATCAATAAACATTTTTAAAAAAAAACAACAAGATTCTAATTTTTAAATTAAAAATGAATTAAATTTTTTTTATTTCTAAATAATGAATATTTATAATTTTAAAAACAATTGTATTTTTATATTACTAAATATTATCATTGGTTCTAAAAACACATATATAATATAAAAGAATTATATATATACTAAAAAAATCAAATATAAAATATATGTTTATTCAAAATGAACATATATATACTATTTTTAAATAAATATTAATTTAAAATATCTAAAATCACTTTTAATGTATTGTACAAAAATTTAGAGAAGTTAATATAAGTCAAATTTATAGTAAAAAGGAATTTTCGAGTTTATTATAATAATAAGGCTTAATGGATTAAATCCTCCTCATCTTTTCAAATGAAAGATATAAATTATATATATTTCAAGTTCATAATTAATAAAAAAAATAACTTATCCAAAAAATTAAAAATTTAATCATAATTTTGTTAAAATATTAATAAATGAATTTAAAAAAAAGTCACAAATTCAAATAAGAATATCTTTATTTAAATATTTTACAAAAATATATTATAATATTAATTTGTTTTCTACTAAAAACATGTCTTCTCAAATAGTTTTTTTTTTACTAATTATTCATCTCAATTTCTTAAAAACAAATTTATGCTGCTAAAAAAGTTCTCTATCCATCTTTCATAAAATATCTTTCAAATTACTTAATAGTTGTTTAATTTTATTTTAAGTAGTTTTTAGACAACCTATCTCGTTCATATCTAAAAACAATTATTTAAAGTATGAAAATAAATAATACAGGGTGATTATAAAAGGACTTTACAACTTTGAAAGCACATAGATATTTATTGAAATTTCTTACAGAATGGAGAAAGGTGTCATTTTATTACAAAACAACGGATAGATGCAGACGAGACATTCCTTAAGAAAATCATTTTTAGCGATGAGTCGACGTTTCATGTTAATGGCAAGGTGAACACTCACAATTGTAGGATTTGGGGTAGCAAGAATCCAAATGCAAGTATTGAACACGTTCATGAAAGTCCAAAAGTCAGTCATTTTAAAGTGTACGGACCTTTATTCTTCATGGAAGAAACTATCAATGGAATTGTTTATCTTGATATGCTGGAAAACTTTTTAATCCCTTGATCAATCAGATCAACGCTGCAGTTGCACAAGTTACAACTGATATACTGAAACGAGTGTGACTAGAAATCGATTATCGGTGAGATGTATTACCACATCAAACACATTAAACCAAAATGACACTCATATGTTTCACTTGAAGTGTTTTGTAATAAAATGACACCTTTCTCAATTCTGTAAGTAATTTCAATAAATATCTATGTGCTTTCAAAGTTGTAAAGTCCTTTTATAATCACCCTGTATAATAAAGAAATAGATTATTCAATATTTAAAAAAAAACCTCTCAATTTAATATTAGAAATCATTTAATTTTGACTGAATTGGAATTGAATATTTTCATATAAAAAAAAACATTGAAGTTAATTTTTATTTTAATTTTCTAAAGGAATTTTTTTATATTTTTTATTGAATATATATTTATATATCAACTTGTTTTTTGGGGAAAGCTTTTTTTTGTTTTTTTTATTTATTATTTAAAGAAACTGTTTTTCATTTTAGATAAAAATGTTTAATATTAGTAGCCAAGTGGATAGCGAACTGGGCTACAAAATTGGATTCGAGTCTCAGTCGAATTTCTAATAGAATTTAATCCAATTGTAATACTAGAAATTAATATTTATTTATTTTTTATTTTTTTTAATGAAAATGTGAAGACGCACCTTTAGGAAGTAATTTTTGTTGGCGTGATTGTTCAGGATGCTATCTTCTGAACAATCCATGGCAATTATAATGTATTAAAAAAGCCTTATAGAATGGATTATTTGATCTAAAATGCTTACCTCCTTAAAATACTCTATTTTTAAAAAAGACATCAATTCTATATATTGACTATACTTATACATTTATATATTATATATACATTTATTAATTAGTCATTTAATGATATATAAAGATTTATTAAATTAAATAGATATTATTTAAAATAAATAACAAACAAAAAATAAAAATAAAATAACAATTAATTTATAAATAAAAAAAAGTAAGCATATTAGATTTTATATTTCCAAGTTGTTAAAAAGAAATGAAAAAAGTTCATGACTCGAAACCAAAAAAAAACAAAACTTGTTGTATATTATATAAATATTTATGGAAAAATTTAACATATATTTATAATATATTTATTATATTTAAATAAGCGTAGGAAAAATTATTAAAATATTATTTATATATATATATATACATATATATATATATATTTGTATAATATTTCTCAAGATAAACGTCCTAAATTAATTGAAATTTGTGATAATCCTGTGAATACACAATGATTTTTTTAATTTTTTTAATTGTGGAAAAAACAAACAATTGCATTAATTTCAAATGCAATTGAGCTATAATTTTAACTTACAGAAACTATTATTTATTTATTAAAAATATATTAAAAACAAATGTTATAATCTAATTTTTAGCTATTTAATAAAAAAAATTTCATTTTTTTGATTGGCTATTATTTTCAAACCTATATATATATATATCTCCTAGAAACCCAGCGTTTTCCAACCTGTGGGGCGCGCACCCCCTGGGGGGCGCGAATGTCTAGAACCAATTTGTTTTTTCTAAAATCTATAATAATCTATAACAGGAGTCAATATGGTTATTAAAAAAAAGGTAAAATGTTTTTTTGCGATAAGGCTTTTGAACATTTTCGATTTTTTTCAATTTTTTCAATATGGTTACTATATTATGTGAGTATTTATGAAATTAGATTATTACAAAAATTAAAGGGGGGGGGGGGGCGCAATAATTTTTTTTAAAAAAAGGAGGGCGTCGGTTCAGAAAGGTTGGAAACCACTGTAGTACACGAAAAAAATGAAAGAAAACTTATAAAATATAAATTTATTGTTATTAATCATTAAATACACAATTTCATTAATTATTTAAAAAAAATATCTGAAATATAAATAAAATAAATGTTATAACAAATGATGGTGTAACATTGGAAGCAAAACCACCAATTCCTGGTACAATGTATATTTTTCCTCCTGAATCATCAGTAATGATTCCATCGTCATCACCATTTCCACCACCACCATTTCCACCATTAGTTGAATGTCCATCGCCAATATTACAAAGTGGTGTTGTACAAGAAGTAAAATACGTTTTGAAATTGGAATCTGTCACAACACCATCTTTATGTGGCGTATTTTCACAATTACGTGAAAATGAATATAGCTCTCCTGGTTTATTAAAAAAAAAAAATTAAATATTTCAAAAGAAAAAAAAAACAAAAATAAAAGAATTCATTTAAATTATTATTTAAATAACATTTATTATTATTATAATCAGTGGTAAAGATTGGGGATTAAGGTGGGAATGATGCAAGAAAAAAACATCGTTTATTTATAAATTAATTAGTTTAATATTAATTAATAGATTACTTTTAAATAAAATATTAATTTTACTCTTTTAATATAAAGTATCTTGTGTATCAAAGAGGGACATATTTACTATCTCGCCAGAGATAGTATTGCGATCATTAAAATTTTCGATGTCGAGATTTTGATGTTTTTATACGTTTTGAAGGTCCCTGAGTCATTTTCACTAAGCTTTTTATTTTATAATATAATATAATTTTATAACTTTTTAAATATTTTTATCTTATTTTTTGTAATGCCTTTCCTATTATTTTATTAAACAGTAATTTTACAGGCTTTGAATTCAAAAAAGTCTTTTATTTAATATAATTTTAATATTTTTCATTACTAATTTAGTCAGATTAGTCAGATTCGTTATTCGATTTTGTGAGTGTTCACAGTATATAATTTGAAATTGTTTTAATTTTAATTTAATTCAGATCAAATCATAAAGATGAACAAATTAGAATCGTTAATTTAATACATATTGTTTTTAAACTAAGGACAAAAATTGAAAAAAAACTTATAGATTATATTACATAGATATAAAATCCATATTTAAGCATTGGTTTTATGAAATTAAAATGAAATGTAGAATAAGTATTATGTAATTTTTTAGCTTTTAATTTATACTATTTCATTTAATTAATTAAAATAATTATTTAATTTAATTTAATGTTTAATATTGAATTTAATTATTAAATCAATTTAAATTATTTATATTGAATATTATAATGCTTATAATGCAATCCAATATTAGTTGATATTTATTTTATTATACTTTTTTACTATCTCGCCAGAGATAGTATTGCGATCACGAAAATTTTCGATGTTGAAATTTTGATGTTTTTATACGTTTTGAAGGTTCCTAAAGCATTTTCACTAAGGTTGAGAAAAATGTCTGTCTGTGTGTGTGTAGACAAGATTACGCAAAAACGGTTTGAGCTAGAATCATGAAATTTGATATACGGGCGAGAGAGACGAGTGGAGACACTCCAGTTAATTTTTAATATTATTAATTAATTTAATGTTTATCATTAGTGTGAACTTTTTCTTAAAAATTACTTTTTATTAACAAAATATGAGCTTTGGCCAGGCACAGAACCAACCGACGATTTGAAATAAATTAATTTCCAAACAACATTATTGGTATATAGATATATAAAGTATCAAAAAAAAAATATTTTTAAAACTTGAATTAAAATTACTAAATTAGATTATCTTAGTTTTTATTTTTAAAGTTTAATAAATTAATTATTAATTACTACTATATTTTTAGTAAAATATTTTCGGACAATGAATATAAGTTTGAGCTAGAATAATGAAATTTGGTATACGGGCATTATTCAAAATTCTTAGTTTTCTGTCAACTTTTGAGAAATGTAACTCAACCGGAAGAGGGTCATTACCTACAACGTTTTGATTTTTTTTCCTCTAAAGTGACCGTAAAAATAGTTTTCACATGATTAAAAATTGTATAAAACTGCTATATATAGAATTTCAGCTTGATTGAATCGCTGAAAGTACCAGAATTAATTTTTTAACACTGCAAATCACGCGCCAAGACGTGACGTGGTGTCATCAACAAAGAGCCAAACATAAAATATTATTTATTAATTTTAATTTATAATTTATAATTAATTAAATTTAATTTAAATATAATATATGTTAATTAATCCAATTCAAATTTGCAAGATAGTCGAGTGGAGACACTCCAGCTTTTAAAAAATGTTTTTCCATGTGAAAGTGGGAATGGTGGATGTGGTTTGATTAAGAGAGAAACAGAAAAAAGAACAGAACCCAATAGAGAAGAATAGAATCAAATAAAATAAATATAAATTATTTTTATAAAACCTAAGCAAAATTTGTAAATAATGATCAACTTATGTTATGCCACTGATTATCATTTTAATTTAAAAAAATACTTTAATATATAAATATGGCACATTTCTTATTTCTTTCACTAATACTTACCAGTTTCTACATAATCTATCCGTATAATTGTACAATATTTCTTATTACAATTAGTAATTGGCGGACTAGTTGTCACCAAAGGTGGATTTTTTAAACATTTATTATCTTTATCTCCTCCGCTCATTATGCATGTATAACATTTTATAGCTAAAATTATATATTATATTAAAAAAAAATTATAAGAAATAAATCACTTATAGAAAAATTAACTTAAAATATTATATTATTTAAAAATAAATTGACTATTAATTTTAATGTTTTATTATTGCCCTATTTGTGGGCAGATGTGAAATTTTTTTGGAAAAAAAAAATACTTTTAAATAATTAAACATGAAATGTGGACATAAACTATATAAATCATTTATTTATATATGTATATATATATATGAATAAAATAATTGATAATATTTTAAAGCTAAAAAATTTACTGAAATAAATAGAAGATGTCAAAATATCAGATATTAGAAAAAATGGTAAACTACTTTCAATGACTAATATTCTATTAATATTTTAATTATTAAAAATCTAATTTAAAATATATAGTTACCTAAAGTTGAATCGAAAATAAATAATATATACAATAATTTGAATATTATATGCATTTGGACACATAAAATAAAATATGAACTTGTGTGATTAATAAAAATGAACCATCAATTAAATTAAATATACTGATAAAACTTATCTTATTGATAATATTGTAAAATCATAATAAAATTATCTTTATTGATAAGTTAAGGTGGAAAATATTATTTTAAAAATAATTGCAAATTAATAGACAAAAGAAAAAACTAAAAGAATTCCATTGTATATTAGAATAAATCAAATTTAAAATTATTAAAAATATTTTATAAATCCAGGTTGCAATCGGGTAACGCCTGTTATCATGTGGTAAAGGGGCTTATCTCGTCATAATTATTATCAAAGAGGATCAAAATTAAAATATATAAAACAATTATTGTGCCGTTGGTATTATATGAGTGTGTGGCATGGTCTATGACCTTAGGAGACGAGAGTAGTTTTGAGAATAGTATTCTTTACGACATTTAAAGGCCAATGAAAGATAAGACTAACGGAGACTGCATAACGAGGAATTGCATGACCTCTCTGCATCTCCAGACATAGATTATAAAATAGAGAAGGCTGCGATAGGCAGGGCACGTGGCCAGAATGGGTGAGGAAAAAATTGCGAAAAATATATTGGCGAGAAGACCAATTGGGAAACTTCCGCTTGGAAGACCAAGAATAATGTAGGATGGGACGTAAGAGAGATGGGAGAGGGTAGACGTTGGATGGTTGTGGCTCAGGATAGGGACACTTGGAGAAATGTGGTTGCTGCATTTAAGAACTTTCGAGTTCCGTAGAGCCACTGCCATATAGATAGATAAAAAATATTTTATAATTTAAAGACATTTTTTAAAAAAAATGGTAATAAATATTTTTTTAAATTGACAGTGAGATAGGTGATAAGAGAGCAAATTTATAATTAATTTTTATAATAATTATTTAGTTATTGTTTATTAAAAATTATTCATACTTGCAGATGATGATTTTGAGGAAAATTGAGGTTTGGTTTAAATCATAGGTTCCCAAAGTGGTCTCTATAGACCCCTGGGGGTCTATTTTAACCTCCAGGGGGTCTACGGGAGCGAATAACAAATTTGGGGATCCATGAAATGAAAATGGGGGTCTATGGGGGTTAGAGGGTTATTTTTACCGGAGTATTTTCATTCCCGGGAATCGGAAAATTTAAAAATGCATTTTTCCCGGAATTCGCCTAAAACTGAGATCCTTCATATTAGAGGAGTAAGGATTAGTTATTCGTTTTTATTTTTTTTTTCTTTCTTTGTGGTTTTTTTATTGCATTATTTTCGAATTATTTATTTTTTTTTGGAGCATTTATTTTGTATTTTGTTTTTCTTATTTTGGTTTTTCTTTACTGTATATATCTAAAAAGATGGAAAACTGATATTTTGTGTGCCCTCAATTAAAGAGACATTTATTATCGTTGATTACAGAGTGTTAGTTATTATGTAAATATGTAAATATGTATTGCTTTGTTTTGTTTTTGTTTGCTTTTTGGATGTTTTTGCTATTTTTTTTTGTCACCACCCAAAAAGGTGGACTGAAATAACATACAGAATGATTGTATATATATTTCTTGAATAAATAAATAATAATATTTATTTATTTATCAAAAAATATAATTAGGTCTTTACCATACTCGCTCTCAACGACAGCTTATTTTTATTATATTTATTAAAGCTTTTGTGGTTATTTTGATAATTATTAAGAGAATTTTTATTAAAAGACCACATTATTTGTATAAAATTATTTATTAAATTAAAATAATTGTACAACGTTTCAACTGCTTATTCTGCAGTCGTTTTCAAGTAACCGTACGCTTGCTCCGATTCAAGCGGACTGATGCATGTCGGGACACGTCACCTCTTATATAGGCAGTGATATTGGCGCCAATTTTTGGTTCCAATTTTTACCGCCAATTCTTAATCTCAACATGAAGTCAGCAGCAATTGTCAAAGCAAGCGTTTACAATCAAGAAGTATGATAGTGCATTATGTCTCTAAAATGAAGATACTAAATTATTTCCATAATCAAGATATATACACAAATACACATTAGATTAATTATATTTAATTTAATTTGACAAATTTTACTCATCCAACACTATGTTCCACATCTTATTAAGTCTATATCCATCCTCTTTGTTAATATTATTGGGATGATTATCAATTTCTATAGATTCTTTTATTTTTCTTTTCCACCAATTATTTTCAATATGAAGTGTTTCTACATTATCTAAATTTATTTTATGTCCTGTTGTTAAGGCATGTTCTGCAATTGCTGATTGATTTGGATGTTTCAATCTAATGGCTCTCTCATGTTCAGACAGTCTTGTAGAAATCTTTCTACTTGTTTCACCAATGTATACTTTTTTGCATTCACAAGTTACCTTATAAACTCCATTATTTTCGTTTTTAATTTTGTCTTTTATATTTGAGGTGAGAGAAGACATTTGTTTATGAGGTTTATATGTTACTCTGATGTTGTGTTTCCTCAATTTTGACGCTATTTTTTCTGTTGTTCCTTTTATATAAGGTAATGTTATTTGTGATCTGTATATTGGTTTTTCATTTTCATTTTTGATTTCTGTCTTTTTTGTTTTACTGAATTTTCTAATTTCATATTCCGAGAAGCCATTGTTTATGAAAGCTTCCTTCAATCGTTGTTTTTCTTTTTTAATGTTTTCATTTGAGCATATCTCTTCGGCTCTTTTGTGCAGTGTTTTTATCACTCCATATTTTTGTGATGGATGGTGGTGGGAATCTGCGTGGATATATCTGTTGGTGTGAGTTGTTTTCCTGAAAATATCAAACCTTAATCTATTCTGTTTCTTTTTAATTAATACATCAAGAAACGGTAACTCTTCATTTATTTCCCATTCAACGCTTAGTTTTATATTTTTATGTAAATTATTTGCTGCTTCTACAAATTTAACTAAAGAATCCTTACCATGAGGCCAAATCATCAAAATATCATCCACATATCTAAGAAACAGTTTTGGTTTCTTTATTGCATTATTGACCAATTTTGATTCAAATTCTTCCATGAATATGTTAGCGAATACTGGGCTTAGTGGACTACCCATAGCACATCCTTCTTTTTGCTTATAAATCTTTTTATCATAAATAAAGTATGTAGATTTTTGGCAAAATTCTATTAATTCGAGAGTATTTTTATCTAATGTAATGTTTGATTTTATAATCTCAATGGTCTCGTCAATAGGAACATTTGTGTACAAGGAGTCCACATCCAGACTCACCAATATATCATTTTTTGTAATTTCTACTTTTGATAACATTTCTACTAAGTGGGTGGAATTTTTAACGTATGAAAAATTAGTACCTGTAAATGGTTTTAACAAATGTGCTAGATATTTTGATGAGTTGTAAGTCACTGAATTGATTTGACTAACTATTGGTCTTAAAGGTTTGTTGGTTTTATGGATTTTGGGATTACCGTATATTTTTGGTATTTGTGGATCTTTCGGTTTTAATTTATCTTTATCTTTTTCCTCAATAGGTAGATTCTTTATTATTGATTTTAGTTTTCTACAGAATTTATCCGTTGGATCTTTTTTCTGTATTTCGTAGGTAGAAGAATTCAAAATATTTTCCATTTTTTGTTTATAATCCGCTGTATTCATTACAACAGTGGCGTTACCTTTGTCGGCAGGGATAATCTTTAGAGAGTCATCGTTTCTAATTTCCTTCAGAGCACGCATCTCAGATTTGGTCAAATTTGGTTTGGGTGGTTTAGCATTTTTCAGTATGTTAATCGTATCAAATCTAATTTCCTCTGCAATGTTGTTTGGTAAGTTATATAAGGATGATTCAATTGAACTAACTATCTCAATTTTTGGAATTTTATTCGGTGCTATGGAGAACTTTGGTCCTTTTGCTAACACTGAGATGGTATTTTTGTCAAGACTTTTATTTGATAGATTGACTACTAATTTGTTATTATCAAAATTCTGAATAGATGTTTTAGTCTTATTGAATGAAAGTTTATCAAATTTTGATTTTTGAATATCGGTTTGTTTTTTATGTGTAAATTTAAAGTGTGTCTGGGATACGTGCTGCAAATAAGAAATTTCTTCCTGGGTTAAAACAGATTTTAGATTATTATATATATTGAATAAATCAGTGTCTAATGTAAATAAAACTTGCCTGATATTTGTGATGCGTTCTCGTAACAGAGCCAAACTAGCATTATTATATATGCTAGTCGCTCTTTTTGTGTATACAACTCGCTTAATATAAAAGCCTTTTGGTATAATATCTTGATCACGACATCTTTTTAAGAAATTCAAAGAACTTAATAATTTTGCTTTTTTAACAATTAATCCATCATAACTCCTTACCTGCTTTTGAATTTTTAGGTTATATTTCTCATAAATGTATTTATTAAAGCTTTTGTGGTTATTTTGATAATTATTAAGAGAATTTTTATTAAAAGACCACATTATTTGTATAAAATTATTTATTAAATTAAAATAATTGTACAACGTTTCAACTGCTTATTCTGCAGTCGTTTTCAAGTAACCGTACGCTTGCTCCGATTCAAGCGGACTGATGCATGTCGGGACACGTCACCTCTTATATAGGCAGTGATATTGGCGCCAATTTTTGGTTCCAATTTTTACCGCCAATTCTTAATCTCAACATGAAGTCAGCAGCAATTGTCAAAGCAAGCGTTTACAATCAAGAAGTATGATAGTGCATTATGTCTCTAAAATGAAGATACTAAATTATTTCCATAATCAAGATATATACACAAATACACATTAGATTAATTATATTTAATTTAATTTGACAAATTTTACTCATCCAACACTATGTTCCACATCTTATTAAGTCTATATCCATCCTCTTTGTTAATATTATTGGGATGATTATCAATTTCTATAGATTCTTTTATTTTTCTTTTCCACCAATTATTTTCAATATGAAGTGTTTCTACATTATCTAAATTTATTTTATGTCCTGTTGTTAAGGCATGTTCTGCAATTGCTGATTGATTTGGATGTTTCAATCTAATGGCTCTCTCATGTTCAGACAGTCTTGTAGAAATCTTTCTACTTGTTTCACCAATGTATACTTTTTTGCATTCACAAGTTACCTTATAAACTCCATTATTTTCGTTTTTAATTTTGTCTTTTATATTTGAGGTGAGAGAAGACATTTGTTTATGAGGTTTATATGTTACTCTGATGTTGTGTTTCCTCAATTTTGACGCTATTTTTTCTGTTGTTCCTTTTATATAAGGTAATGTTATTTGTGATCTGTATATTGGTTTTTCATTTTCATTTTTGATTTCTGTCTTTTTTGTTTTACTGAATTTTCTAATTTCATATTCCGAGAAGCCATTGTTTATGAAAGCTTCCTTCAATCGTTGTTTTTCTTTTTTAATGTTTTCATTTGAGCATATCTCTTCGGCTCTTTTGTGCAGTGTTTTTATCACTCCATATTTTTGTGATGGATGGTGGTGGGAATCTGCGTGGATATATCTGTTGGTGTGAGTTGTTTTCCTGAAAATATCAAACCTTAATCTATTCTGTTTCTTTTTAATTAATACATCAAGAAACGGTAACTCTTCATTTATTTCCCATTCAACGCTTAGTTTTATATTTTTATGTAACATATTCATGGAAGAATTTGAATCAAAATTGGTCAATAATGCAATAAAGAAACCAAAACTGTTTCTTAGATATGTGGATGATATTTTGATGATTTGGCCTCATGGTAAGGATTCTTTAGTTAAATTTGTAGAAGCAGCAAATAATTTACATAAAAATATAAAACTAAGCGTTGAATGGGAAATAAATGAAGAGTTACCGTTTCTTGATGTATTAATTAAAAAGAAACAGAATAGATTAAGGTTTGATATTTTCAGGAAAACAACTCACACCAACAGATATATCCACGCAGATTCCCACCACCATCCATCACAAAAATATGGAGTGATAAAAACACTGCACAAAAGAGCCGAAGAGATATGCTCAAATGAAAACATTAAAAAAGAAAAACAACGATTGAAGGAAGCTTTCATAAACAATGGCTTCTCGGAATATGAAATTAGAAAATTCAGTAAAACAAAAAAGACAGAAATCAAAAATGAAAATGAAAAACCAATATACAGATCACAAATAACATTACCTTATATAAAAGGAACAACAGAAAAAATAGCGTCAAAATTGAGGAAACACAACATCAGAGTAACATATAAACCTCATAAACAAATGTCTTCTCTCACCTCAAATATAAAAGACAAAATTAAAAACGAAAATAATGGAGTTTATAAGGTAACTTGTGAATGCAAAAAAGTATACATTGGTGAAACAAGTAGAAAGATTTCTACAAGACTGTCTGAACATGAGAGAGCCATTAGATTGAAACATCCAAATCAATCAGCAATTGCAGAACATGCCTTAACAACAGGACATAAAATAAATTTAGATAATGTAGAAACACTTCATATTGAAAATAATTGGTGGAAAAGAAAAATAAAAGAATCTATAGAAATTGATAATCATCCCAATAATATTAACAAAGAGGATGGATATAGACTTAATAAGATGTGGAACATAGTGTTGGATGAGTAAAATTTGTCAAATTAAATTAAATATAATTAATCTAATGTGTATTTGTGTATATATCTTGATTATGGAAATAATTTAGTATCTTCATTTTAGAGACATAATGCACTATCATACTTCTTGATTGTAAACGCTTGCTTTGACAATTGCTGCTGACTTCATGTTGAGATTAAGAATTGGCGGTAAAAATTGGAACCAAAAATTGGCGCCAATATCACTGCCTATATAAGAGGTGACGTGTCCCGACATGCATCAGTCCGCTTGAATCGGAGCAAGCGTACGGTTACTTGAAAACGACTGCAGAATAAGCAGTTGAAACGTTGTACAATTATTTTAATTTAATAAATAATTTTATACAAATAATGTGGTCTTTTAATAAAAATTCTCTTAATAATTATTTTTATTAATTTAAGTTAAGGGGCAGGTGATGGAGAGGGGTTAATTTGAAGTGTAAGGAAAATTACTCTCTTTCCAAATGGCCAAGTGCAATAGTGTATTTTATTATTGTTACCCTTTCAAGAACTATTTTATATAGAACCCTTACCAATCTGTCAGGTATGGCAATTAAAACAGACCCAAGCTTGTGAAATCGAATTTTAAGTTTAAAAGTTGATTGACAGTTATAACTTATGCCAATTTCTATTACACGTGCAGATATATAACTATATATATCCAAAAAATATAATTTGGCAATGGCAACTGCCTTCTACCAGAGTTCACTGTAAAAAAAACTCAAAAAATAGAGAAATTATAAAGAAAAATTAAAGGGAGAATATAAAAGAAAAGGAAAAAAAAATTATAACAAAAGTCAAATGTATGTATGTACACTTGTATTTTATATTTATTACGATTATTTCAGTTAATAAATAAAGATTTCGGTATCGGCATCATAATCAGCATGAAAAATAATTTGTTTTTTTTTTCCGGGAAATGTTTCGTTTTCGGAAATAAAAATTGAAGGATTTTCCCAGGAATAAACCTCTAAGGGGGTCTACGTGTTTTCCCGGCTCGAAAAAAAAGGTAAATCGTTTTTCCGACATAACTCTTAAAACATTTTTGATTTTTCAATAAGGCTCTAAAAAAAAAGAGTAAATTTTTTATAAAAAAAATCAAAATCAATTTAGGGGATCTACCGAAAATCATGGGAAGGGGTCTACGACACAAAAAAGTTTGGGAACCTATGGTTTAAATTTAATATACTTATATACAATATATATATATATAGTTGAAATTTATAAATGATAATTTTGATTTAGAGGAGGATTTGTATAGAAATATAGATATGCTGAGTTCTTTAGCTCCAAGAAGAAGTACATACATACATATATAATTATAATATTTTGTAGGTATATAGATACAAAAAGCAGATGTTTAAACCTAAGAAAGTGAATAAAAAAACATGATTATTAAAAATATCTTTGGAAAAGAAATCGGTAATATGGGAATTGTTTGAATTTTCTGCAAAGTACTCTGGTATTTTCCGAAAACACCTAATATTCTAACGATCTAATATTCTACCTTAGTTTCTGTGTTCTATCAACATTGTTTAATTAATTATCAAAAATTTTATTTTAATAGAAGAGTAGATATTATCTGGTATTTAAAAGAAATTGTGTAAACTACCAATGAGTGATTATAACAGTGGTCGGGGAACCGGGGTAAATTACCCCAAATAGGGTAAAAATGAAACTTTTGTGATTAAAAAGTATATATTTTTCATTTGTTATTTTAGAAATCTGTTAGTATTTTTACAAATTAAATTTTTAGTTATTGTTTTCTTTTCAAAATTATCATGGGAGGCTATAATAGGAAAGATGCTAAAAAGAGGAGAATTCGTTTTTTTTTTTTGCTCTTCACCAGGGCCGGCGCATGAAATTTTTATCCTAGCGCCCCCTATTATTTTAAAACTTTTTTAACAGTTTTTGATCATTAAAATTATATTTAAAATTACATTAAATTTTTTAATTTATATCTGGATTTAGCACACAAAAAAAAAAATGGATATATTGGTTTTAACATCTAATTCTGTAGATTCTATATTTTAATAAAATTTAGTATATATCCGAATCTCGTGATGGCGCCCCCTTCGATGATGCGCCCGCATGCTCCGCACCATGGGGTAATATCAACTTACACAAAAATATTCTGGGGTAATGATTAAAAAAGTTTCCCGATCTCTGGGGATTAGAACATCTCAAAATCATCCATTCCAATATTACCGATTTCATCCTAAATATTATATGTGGATAAGCAATCGAATATCAATCATATTTAACATAGAAACAAATATTTTATTATTATTATTAATATAATATATATATTATACATCATATACTATAATATAAACGTAATATATATATATATATATATATAAGAATTTTATAAATAATAATACATTCTATGAACAATCATCAATAAATAAATTATAACAACATTTTGATATGGAATTTCTTTATAGCATAAATTAAAAAAAAAACAAAAAAAAAAACAGTTTTCCTTCAACTATAAATAAATAATAAATATATTAACAACAAAATTATATTAAAATACAGAGATCATTTTTGAAAAAAGACGGCTTTGATTCCTTTTCTCTATCTCCCTTTATCTCCTGTTTCTTTATTTTGATAGAGGTGTTTATTTTTGATTATTTTTCTTTTATTCTTTTTTTTTTTTACATTTTTGATTTTTTGCTACATAAATGAGATGTGGCCTCCTCTACTTCCTGTGGACGGAATGCCTCAGCTCGCTGTTATTTCTGCCCTCTCATTTTTTTATTTTTTTTTTAAATGGAGTATTTCAAAAATCGAATAGGCCTCTGCCTTGAGGATTGAAAGATGTCAGTCTCCCAAGTTAGTTTTATCATTAAAAAAAAAGAAAAAGATGAAAAAGGGGATAAGAGAAAAAGAGAAAACAATTTGGCAAATGTTTACAAATTATTCAATCAATTTACCTAATCGGACTTTGAAAGAATTAACATTTTGTATAATTAAATACATAAGTAATTAATAGAAAATAAGATATTTAAAAATGTCAAATGATCATCAACATTTTAAGGAGTTTAAATTTGGCTTTGGCATTCGGGAGAGAGAAGAATGAAATTTAAGTCATTACCGACCGACGATAGGAAGGGAAGGAATTGTTTTCACACCAAATTTCACATGTGGAGATTTTTACATATCTCCACGAATCATGCATTTTCTTAACAGAAAAAAGTATTTTTTCTGTCCGTCTGTCCATGTATCCTTGTATGTACAGCTTGAACCGCTCAATGGATTTCGATAAAATTAGGTATATTTAATTAATGGATCAGTATAATGAATTGATCAACTTTTGGAGTATATCCGGAAACCGGAAGTGGTAGTATTAGAGATCAACGATAGGAAGAGAAGGGTTATTTTCACACTAAAGCTAAAGGTAGCAGGAAATTAATTTATTTCAAACCGTCGGTCGGTTCTGTGCCTGGCCACAGGTCAACTTAATTTTTATATGTATTATTTAACATTATAAAACGGTGTTGTTTATATGACTAGACTACAGAAATCAAATAATCTAAAACTTAAAAAGAAAAAAAAAATCAATAAACATTTTCCAAAAAATAAATCTAATTCCTATTTATAAATTATTATGATTATTTGATTATTCTTTATATTTTTATAAATACACATATGTGGAAGTTTTTTTTTGTTAATTCTGTTAAGAGAATCATAATTTACTGATATAATGAAGATAAAAAATGTTATTAAAGAAAATAAATAAAAATAAGATAATTAAATAATAAGGAAAGCCAGAACACACACTTGAAATGTTGACAGTTTTAAACAAAATCCATGATTGTAGTAGATTATATATAATTTTCTAATAGTAAAAAAAATAATAATATTGATAATTTATTTTTCCAAATTTCAATTAGGAAAAAATTTATCCAAAGATTCAAAGCCGTTTAATATTATTATTATTATTATTATTATTATTATTTTTATTATTATTATTAATATAAATAATATGGTTATATATTATATATAAATATATAAATAAAAATAATTTTCTTCTCTGTTCACTTCACCATTCGCACAACTAGAATTATCACATGGCGATATAAATTATTATTATTATTATTATTTATATTATTTATATTATTATTATTATTATTAAAGAAATTATAAATTTTCTTTTCAATTTTATTTAATTATTTATATTTTGGACCTCGCTTAATTTGACACGTGTTGGATTCGGCACTTTGTTCTACGTAGCAGCCCCTAAATCACGTGATATGTACTCCGGGGTACGCAAACTAAAAGAAATCATTGAAAAAATGAATTTGAAATTGTTATAATATTCAATTTTTCATCTTCTTCTTTTTAATATTTAGGTATAAATTTTCTTTAATATTTGTTTATACGAGTATATATACGAGGTATGTCTAAAAAGTTCGGTGAATGGTATGATAAAAACACACATTAAAAAGAGAATGTTAATTGTAAATACCTTTATCAACCTTCAACTCTCCACTTGCCACAACACACTTCTGACAACGTTCGTATAACGCTTGAAAATTGATGGAGAAGTCTTGATGTGGAATCGTTCTCAGAATAATCGTCACAACGTTCAGGCCGGCAATCCACAAGCAGGTCACCAGAAAACACTGAACGTGTGCGAAAGATACTAACAAAAGATCGGCGATTGACCCTGCGACTAATAGCCGAAGAATTGGATATTAGCAAAGACACAGTAAGTAATGTTTTCTGGTGTCCTGCTTGTGGATTGCCGGCCTGAACGTTGTGACGATTCCACATCAAGACATCTCCAACAGTTTTCAAGCGTTATACGAACGTTGTCAGAAGTGTGTTGTGGCTAGTGGAGAGTATTTTGAAGGTTAATAAAGGTATTTACAGTTAACATTCTCTTTTTATGTTTTTATCATACCATTCACCGAACTTTTTAGACACACCTCGTATATACATATATCATAATCTATATAATCAATTGGTTAATAGAGAATAAATATATTTTAAGTTTTCTTTATATATATATATATAAGTTTTATTCTACTGAAATAGTGCGAGAAAAATATTGGCGGATGAAATCACATTCTTATAAAATTAAAACCCGCACGTAAACGAGCCTGGAACAATCTTGAATAATTAGGAATTTTTTTTTTACCAAACTATATAAGCTATTGAATAAATGCAGAAAAAATTATCTTATCAAGATATTATCCTTCTAGTATATAGAAAAATCCTTAACAATATATATAAATAAATATATATATATATATATATTTATATATACAGGTGTACTTTAAGAAATCATTTAAAGGTACAAATGTACTCATTTTAATTTATTTTATGATGGCAAGTATTCAAGCAACAGAAAAAGAGCCATGGAAATATATTAATGTATAATATATATAATTTATTTCAAACTCTCATTCTTTGCTTGAAATTGAAAAAAAAAAAATAACTAGAATATATATAATAATCTTATCATATATATATATTTATATATTATAATAATGAATAATAAATATATTATCTTTGTTTCATATCTAATTTAAAAAATTTATCCAGAAAGACTTTATTTTATCATTCGCTACATATGTATATCCGTCCAATTGTCTTTAACTGGTCTCTTTGGGAGCACAATTTATCAGCCCATTTAATTTATTTTCTTTTGGTTTCGTTTTCTTTTAAAATGGGGTTATTATTATTAATTATTTTTGACTTTTTGTTTTTATATTTTTCTTGTTACATATATATAAATAATTATCTATAATATGATAATAAATGCATTTAAATTATTGAGCAAGTTAATGGTGTGTGCTCTGATAAAGGAGGTATTTAATTAGTTTGCCTATTATTTTTAATTTATTTTTTTTCTTCTTAATCTTATATCTTTAAATAGCACTAATTTCAAACTATATTGCTATCTAAATTTTCATATAAAAAATGTTATCGTTAACCAACTTCCCTTCCTCTCCACAGAATATTTATTAAAAATATTTTCAAAAATTTATGTATGTAATAATAAAGAAAAAAAAATTTAATTTTCTATAATTAATTATTATTAAAAATTTTATTTTATATATATATATTATCTATTTCATGTAAAAGTATATGTAAATTTTTTTTTTTAAATAGATTTTGGTTTTAAGTTTTTTTTTCGGTCGATGATTAGATTAATTAATATCTTATATATTATATTTAAAAATTTAAATTTATATATAATATAAGTATTATTTAACTACGAAAATATGGATTCTTTTTATTTTTATTTTTATATTACAATTAAGTTATGGAAAAAGCGTTTGATTTTAAAGAAAGTTTGTTATATTCTATTTTAGATTAAAATATTATTGATCTAGTAGATTTAAAATTTTATTATAATATAAATATAACTATGAAATTTAATATTATAAATTAATTTCTACACAGAAGGTGAAATTTTCTAAAATTGAAGAGCGTTTCCCATAAATTTTGGCCCATTTTATGTAATGAAATAACAGTCATTATTTTGAAAAAATATTATAAATTTTTTTATTTTTATTTTTATATTTGGTAAATATAAGTATATAGAATTATATAACAATTAATAATTAACTAACTTTTTTTTTAAGATATTTAAATTATTTTTTTCAAAAAAATGCGAATACGCTGAAAGGGTAAAATTTATTAAAAAAAAAAAAAAAAAGAAATATTCTAAAATTATATAGTATTATTCCTAATTGGTAACAAATGGATCATAGCCAATATCTTGAACATTTTATAATATTTTAATCATATATATAAAATATGAAAATCAGTCTGATAAAAAAATAAGAATCATTTAAATTTCATTAAATTTATTATTTTATCTTATAAAAATGCATTTAAAAACATTATTTAAAATGTATTGATTTTAAATTAAAAGAAAAAAAATATAAAAATTTAATATTTTGATTATATTAAAGAATGAGAAACGCTTGAACTACAATAATCTTTAAATATTATTAATTAATCTTATTTAATAGATAAAATTATTTTAAAATATAGTTAACTATGTGTATAAATAGTATTTAAATGGCAATAAATATGTAATATTTTATATATTAATATATTTTTTCATTTATAATTTCTAATATGATAAAAATTTTTTAAATATGTTTGATTCTAAATATATTTTTTTAATTGTTCTTAGTTTTTTATTAAATAAAAATTATAAGAAAACATTGATGATGAAAGTTTCAAAAGAATAATGGACAATATTTTATTTTAAAATACTTTTAGAATTGTTTGACTTTGTTCAGTATTTTGAATTTGTTCCCGTCTTTATGATATGATATATAAATAAATTAGTATACTATTTGTTTAAAGTATTTATAATTATATTGTGTATTCTTTGCAATTGGTCACTTCAATTTAGACAAAATATTTTTTTCACTAGTTTTTTTAAAATCACAAAAATTCAGGTTTCCCCAAAAGTTTTCATTAAATATTTAAAATAATAAAATAATTTATCAATTACTACTACTAATAATAATAAATACAAGAAAGTTTATAATATAAATTTAGAAATATATATATATATATATACAAGTTGTCAAATATCTCCCTTCCGCTTTTTTGATCTTTATTCAATGATTTATAAAAAGTGTTACAGTGATCGGATTTAGTTCAAATATGCGTCGTTTTGTTCGATAATCTGTTTCCATCACGGCAACTTCATAATACCCCCCTCGTAGAAACCCCCCTCCTTATTTGCGAACAACTCTGACAGCCACTTTTCACAAGCCTCTTTTGAATCCCAATTTACACCACCAAGGGCGTTCGCCATGGACAGGAACAGGTGGTAATCACTTGGCGCTATGTCCGGGCTATATGGTGGATGCGATAAAACCTGTACATGGCCGCAAAAAAGTCGGAAGGGAGATATTTGACAACCTATTATTAAGAACTCATATAAAATCTTAAAATCATAATATAATAGTATATGAAAAATAGGAATAATTTTTACCAACCGAAAAATATGACAATGTCTATATTATAATATTGAATGGATTTAATAAATATCATATCATGAATAAAATTAGTAAAAAGAGATAGAATTAATTAATATATACCAATTATTATGTGATTCTAGTATATTACTATTATTTATTCTAATTTCACAGTATTATTATTATCAATCACCTCTCACTGGTTTTAAGATTCATTCAAAGCGTAAATTCTTCTTTCAGTTTTAAAATTGATCTGATTCAGATTAAGCTAGCAAAATTACTAGTGCATTTTATTATTAATAATAAAATTATTTAGAACCATTGATATATATTTAATATATATATATATATATATATATTAAATTCAATAGAAATTAACGTATTGTTATATATTATGAAAATTTATAATTCATTCATCGACCGAGATGTATCATATTATTTATTATAAGGATATTATATATTTAAAATTTTTAAAGATTTTTAAAGATGAGAAATAGATTAATTTCACCTAATTTTATTATTACCCATTTTATTTATTTGATAAATATTATATTTTATAAAATATTAAATAATATATATATATACATATATATATATATATATATATGTATATATATATATATAATGGAATAAATTCTATTCAATAGAATAACTCGCAATGCTATTAATAATAATTATTATTATAATAATTTAATTTATTAATATTTTGTTTCTTCATTAATTAAAATAATAAGTCACTTCCTTTATTTTTATTCTCTCGACCGTCAAATTTTAGTCATTTAATGAGACAATTGTGTACCTTTTATGAAAATAATTTCTTATAAAGTACAACCGTTTTTATTATATCTTTTTTTTTATAATTTAAATATATTTTTAATAAATATTTTATTTTGCAAATTTAGAGGTATTTTTTATATTATTTGGCATATATTCATTTATTTTGGCATAATACATTTTCAGATGTATTAAAAGTAAACTTTGAATTCGGCATAGCGTCTTTTGTTATTTGATTAATGCAGATACTTGTATGTTTTTCTTTTACGATAAAGGCGCCCCACTCTTGTTTCCTCCTTAACTATATATTCTAAAATATTGTAAAATGTATATGAATATTAAATATATGGATATACATATATCATATACATATAATTAGTATATATATTTATATATGTATTTTTTTTATACATATGAATAAAATGTATAATATATTCTTAAACATCAAATATATATATACATATTATTTTGGACGATAATATATTGTTTAAGCTTAAAATAGTGCCAATTTTATTTAGCGACCTGATTTTATTTTATACTCTAAAATCTATTAAAAACTCATATGCATCAGCTCTGTTATTGAATTTAATTCCTAATCGTATGATGTTATAAAAATATAATAATATAATATAATATAATAATAATAATAATAAAAAATAACAATAACACCAATGATAATAACAATAATAATAATTAATATTATTATAATAATAAATGCTATTGGAAGATAAATTAATTGAAGTAAGGATGGGCACCCGTAAGCCCGACTTAAAATCAAAATATAAAAAAATCGAATTGAATAATTATAATTATTGTTAATTAAAAAAAATAAAATTAAAATATAATCTAAGACCATTTTGGAAGACTTTGGTATTCTAAGATGAAGCATAAAGGGTAAATAGAAAGATTTGAACACATGAAATATTTGATTATAGTTTAAATATTTAGTGGAATGACATTCGATTAGGAAGAATTTAAAATATCAATTATTTATATCTAAATGACTGAAAGATAATAAATAAATCTTAGTTAAAAAAAATGAGGAATCATAAACATTTAATCAATTATTAGTGATTTGATCATAATTATAGCCAAAAATAAAACATAATTGAAGAGAAGAGAAACATCAGACGATTTTATGGCTTGTCTTGGACAAAAGTTCACTAATTGCTGGCCCCTTTATATCGATAGCCATCAATCAGAGTAATTAAGAGATGATGCAACCGAGTGGAAGTCGCATTGGGTGCTTAGATATTGTTTATATATATATATATATATATATATATAAAATGAAGAAGGCAAATGGATTATCCTTCGGATTCCATAAATGCCAATAATTGGAAGATATTGAAAAAAAAGAAAAATTTAGAAGAGCTTTGGCCTGGATTCTAGAACCATCTATCTCTTCGACGCCGATGATGAAGAAGACTTTACTGCATCGACGTCCGTGGCTGACGTCACTTTTTTAAAAAACTGAAGAAACCTTTTCCTTTGTCTGGGGGTGGCGCCATTAACATTGGTACCTGATTTTTGTGCTTAATATGAATCTTGAGAAAAATAAAATAAAATTATTATTATTATTATTATTATTATTAAATGGATATATTTGAATTAAAGAAAAAAAAACAAAATTACTGTGCAAGGTGGTTGCATCCAAGGTTCACCATCAATTTGCATTGGAAATTCTTTACGCGTACGAATTACTACAGAACTACACTGAGCAAGGCGTCGACCAGATGCTCGTAATCCTGTGCGCACTTGACCCATATGAAGACAATTTTCAAGTCCGATCACTTCTATCAATCTATCACCAATATCTGCAAATGATTCATTCATTCATTAGAATAAATGAAAATTTTTATTTGGAGTAAAATCAATAATATTTTTTTATAGAAATATATATAAGATATATACGAGGGTGGGGTGTAAAGTTTCCGGTCTGACTAAGAAAAACGATGTTTTTAAATTTTTTTTTTTACTTTATTTTTCAACATTCAAGATAGCTGAGACCTGTACGATGTTAGCTGAACGTGTACGAAATATTTTGCACAATCATTTGAACATGGAAAGCTGTGTGCAATGTGGGTGCCGCGTTTGCTAACGTTAGACCAAATACTGCTTCGAAAAACCATTTCTATCGACAATTTGGCGCTGTAGGTGTAATACAAACGAATTTTTGCGTCAATTCATAACTGTTGATGAGACTTAAATTAAATTAAATCAAATTTAATTAATTAATTAGAACACCGTTATGAGAAATGTATCAGTGTTGATGGAGATTATGTTGAAAAACATAGCAAAAAAATCATCGTTTTTCTTGGTCAGGCCGGAAACTTTTTTCACCCCACCCTCGTATATATAAACACCTTGAATCGCTTGACTGAGATCCTGTGTATATGATCCACTAGAGAGTTCCTTGTCTCGTTCTGATCTTTTACGACTTGCACTGCCTCCACTGCATGTTGTTCCAGAACGTTTTTTCGTTTGATGATGATCACCCCATAAATTAGAGCCACCATGAGTATAAGGTATATTGAGCAGAGCAATTCCTTGTAAAGCTTGACCATTGGCAAGATCTAATGATACTCCATCGCACTATAATGTAAAAAAAAAATATATTTGTGAATAAATAAAAATAAATAAATATATATTCATATTTAAAATACTCTAAAACTAATAAAAAAATATTCCTATTATGGTTATTATTAATCAAATACTTTAAATTTTTATAAAAATATTATTAAGTTATTACCATAATATCTAAATCTTCATGAAGGTTTTTACAAGATGCAGCAAATTGCTCTGATGTAGCAAATTCGAAATACCAAAGTTTATTTTTCATTCTAGAATTAAATTTTTCAGGATTTTTTTCTCTTTCTAAATGAAATTTAACACATATTGCAGCATCCTAAAATATAATAAAATAATTATAATATATTTAAAATAAATACTAAAATAAAATAAACATAATTAATGTAATTTAATTACATTCAAAATTTGTAACTTAAAACTTTATTGAGTATTTAATTAAAAATTATTCTTATTAAATTTTATATTTTTAGATTTAATTTTTAACATAAGAGATTCAAATTTAAATTTATTAAATATATATAAATTGTTATGATTTATAAGTGTGTTTATGATTAATAAGATAATGTATTACTTACTACACCAACTGAAAAATAATTATTGATGATATTATAAGGAATTTGATCACCAGCAAAAGATTCATCCATTCCAGAAACTTCAATCTGCCAACGATCCATTAATATCGGAGTAGAATGTTCTATTTTCTAAACAATAAAAATAAAAAGAAAAGAAAAAACATTTAAATTTGAATAATATTTATTATATTTTATAAGAAAAATAAATGAATTAATTTATTTTGTTATTTTACTTTCAAAAGTTTTGGAAGTGCTTCACCCTCATAACCACCCCCCCATCGAAGACATCGTGCAAGATCATTTCCAGTGCCTAAAGGAATTACTCCAACAGCAGGTTGACATTCAAATTGAACACGATCTTAAAAATAATAAATAAAAAAAATTAAATAGATTATTGAATATTTATCAATAATATATACGAGGGTGGGGTGAAAAGTTTCCGGCCTGACCAAGAAAAACGATGTTTTTAAAATTTTTTTTTGCTATATTTTTCAACATAATCTCCATCAACATTGATACATTTCTCATAAGGGTGTTCTAATTAATTTAATTAATTTAATTTAATTTAAGTCTCATCAACAGTTATGAATCGAGGCAAAAATTCGTTTGGATTGCGCCTACAGCGCCAAATTGTCGGTAGAAATGTTTTTTCGAAGCAGTTTTTGGTCTAACGTTAGCAAACGCGGCACCCACGTTGCACACCGCTTTCCATGTTCAAATGGTTTTGAAAAATATTTCGCACACGTTCAGCTGACATCGCACAGTTCTCAGCTATTTTGAATGTTGAAAAATAAAGCAAAAAAAAAAAATTTAAAAACATCGTTTTTCTTGGTCAGGCAGGAAACTTTTCACCCCACCCTAGTATATATATGTAATTTTGAGAAAAATTATTGCAAAATAAAAGAAAGAATAATAATCTATTATATTATTATGTTTACTAACCCATTGACTCGAGGACCCAACCAACTGTACCATCTCCACCACATGTTATTACTCGAAAATTAGGTACATCTTTAAAAAAATTAAGGCCAGCCATTGGGCCACCTTTGGCAAGATTATATACTTGCCGAGGATTAAGAAGATATTGGAATTTACGTAGCATACGAGCTCCTTGACGTCCACCACTTTTAGGGTTAATAAATACACAGAGAGGTAAAATTCCAGGTGGAGGGGCTATTTGGAATGACATTGGACCTTGATGGTCGGAACTACCAGGCTGAAAATAAATAAAAAAAAAATATTTATAGCAACATTTCATAAAAACTAAATGTTAAATAATTATGAACAAAAAAAATTCACATCAATTACTTACTTTTAATGAAATAATATTTATTGATTTATTTATTAATTTGAACCCATTTTTTTGATTTTAAATTTCATTTCTTTAATATGGAACTCGAAAGTTCTTGGCTGTAATAATCATATTTCTCCTTCCTATCTTCTTCTCATTTCCCTCATGCTACTTTGATATTATCAACCCAGTGTGTCCCATATGTGCCATACCCAATTGGTTTGTTCCCATTATAAACAAACATTTTGTTAACGTTTTCTAATGCATTCGAGTAATCTAAGTCCACTTAACTTCCTCAATTTTATGATTCTAATTTTGTAAATAAAATCACATATTGATATTTTTATTGTAAATTTATTTTAAAAAAATCTGGAGTGCCTCCACTCGACTATCTCGCAAATTTGAATTGGATTAAATAACATATATTAATTTAAATTAAATTAAATTTAATTAATTATAAATTAAAATAAATAAATAATATTTATTAAACAGGCGCATGTTTGGCTCTTTGTTGATGACACCACGTCCTGGCGCGTGATTTTCAGTGTTAAAAAATTAATTCTGTTACTTACATTGAGATAGTAAAAATACAAAAATACACAACGATTGCAGAAATAGTAATAAAATAAATTTACAAAAAAAAAATATATACAAAAATCGATTGATATTTCTGTAATCGAATTGTAATTTTTGTATTTTTTTTTTAATAAATTTACAATAAAAATATCAATATGTGGTTTTATTTACAAAATTCCCTTATGAAAAAATTATACTTTTCTTTTGAAAAACTTGTTTTTTTTATGTTTAAGCAAAAAATTTAAATAATAAAATTCTATTTTAAAAATCTATAATAATAAATAAAAAATTGACGAAATGTTTTATTATTTTTATAAGCAATGTTTTAAATTTGTTTTTTTTCTGGCAAAACCCTTAAACTTGTTTACAAAAGGTTATTTTTAATGTTTGAAAATTCTCAAAATAACATTTAATAAATTGATAGAGACAAATCAAGAGAAGGTTTTTGTGCAAGGACAAGGCTAGTGAACTAAGATTAGAACGAAAAAGAGTGAGAAGGCGGGATCATACTGTTCCTCGACGTGATTGACGGGTGCTACGCTGTCGGTCAAGGATGATAGGGCAGATAGCTGTAGGCGGCAGGATATGCGTTCGAAATTCTCCTAAATTGCATTCGGGTTTCACTTGGGATGCACAACGATTGTGCAGCTAAAGAAAAAAAAAATACACATTAGTATTCGTTCTTTTATAGAAAATTTTCATAAATGTATGTCAATCATTTGAACTTTAAAATATTTACTTAAAAAAAAAATGACAAAGAATTTTATATTTATTATTAAAATAATAATGTCCCGACAACTCCCACTTAAATGTACTGTTAGAATTTCTTTTTTTGTGTAATTAAATAAAAGTTAATGTAATATAGTAAATAAAGTATAATTGAACCAATAAATAATAATAATAATAATAATAATCCATCAAAAGTACTACTTTACATCATTGATTTTAAACTCAATTTTTTCGAATTTAAAAAAAAAAGTTATAATAATTTTTAATAAACTCTCTTCATAAATATCAAGTAAAATTATTTATAATATCAGGGAGATTTGAAGTAGTTTGGGACGAGTAAAAAATGTGAATTTTCAAAAAAGATCCGTCTATAGTTTCTTAGTTTTTGTTTGAATTTATATAGCTCTTAAAGATTCATTTTGTTAATAGTTTATAAAATATGAGCCAAAAATGTATAATTAGGACGTTATACTAAAGTTTAATGATGTTCTCGTATCAACAAGTTTAGTTTATTAAACGACTATGTATTTATTAAATATATTAGTAAATACATGGAAAATTCAATAATTTTGAATCCATTAACTACATAAATTAATTTATTATATAATAATTCTAAAATTTGTAATAAATATGTTAATACAAAATAGATGATCGCATGAATAATGTGAATTTCAGATGACTATTGAAAATGTATAGATTGAAACTACATATTATAATATTTATTTTATATTATAATATATTATAAACAGTGGTGTATTGGGAGGGGAACTTTTTTGTCCCGACAACTCCTACTTAAATCTACTGTTAGAATTTCTTTTATTGTGTTCGTTAATATTTTGTATAGTAAGTTTGCTGAAAATAGGACATTTTTGTTCCCACTATGCGTTCCCTTACTTCTTATTTTAACAATACTTTACTGCAGTTGTTTCCAACCTTTCTGTACCGGCGCCCCCCTTTATTTAAAAAAAATTATTGCGACCCCCATTCATTTTTGTAATAACCTAATTTCATAAATACTCACATAATATAGTAATTTATTTAATGGGCTACAAAATAACACATACACATTACACACCCACACACACTCAATTAAGCAAGAGCACATTATAGATTATTATAGATCTTAGAAAAAAAATTAGTTCTAATACCTTCGCGCCTCCTTTACAACAGTCTCGCCCCACAGGTCGGAAAACACTGCATCACTGATTATAGTTAAATTTAACTCTAATATTTATTTAAAAATAATTAATAATAACAAGAATAATAACAGAATAATTATAAAAGCATAATACTTACAGTTATATGACACCATCGGCAGTGAAGACCTGTAATACCATTATAACTCTTGATAGCCTTTCTACATCGAGAACATTTGCCATGGCAATTGCCTTCTACCCAGTGATGTGACATCGCCTGTGGGGTTTTTTTCGATTTGACATATGTAGCAATACAAGAAGCTGGTGCTCGTTGAACACATCTTTCATGCACTGTATATTTGCAAACTATAAAATAAAATAATAAAAATAAATAAATAAAATCGATAAATATAAAAAAAAAAACTTCTAAAAGTATTAATTTCAATGATTACTTACACACACAACATAAGCCTTTTTTACCAAGTCCAACGAGCATATTAAGACATAAATTGCAATACGCTGGTTTACTAAAATGTTTAAGTCGCCAGAGATGATTTCCATCTTCTTTTACATTCTAAAACAAAGTAATATAATATTATTTAATTATTTAAATCTATTCATATAAAAAATGGGGTTTTGTTTGCACTTTGCTCAGAATTTAAAATTTTTTGCATATCTTCGCGTTTCATAAGCTTAAGAATCCAAAAGTGACTTAAAAAATTTTCATGTTTGTCATGTTAATCAATATCTATTCAATAACCAGAGAAATTAATTTATAACAATTTTTATAATACTCCATATTGTTCATTCAGAGCCTCTCAGTGATGGAGTCGATTCCTTTACGACAATGAATATAAAAATAATAATTCTAGCAATACAAAGAATAATTATAATATTTAAATTTTTATATTAATTTCTAATATATAAATATCAATTCAATTATTTAATTTATTATAAAAATTCTCATCTTAATTAATATAATAAAATATTTAGATCATATTTATCTTAAATTATTTTTGTATTTATTCTTATTTAAATATTTGAATATGTCTTTTTTTCTATTGTCCAATAAAAAGACATTTACTTAGTTTAAAAACTCAAATATTGATTGATTACTAGTTACTATGTTTTAAGTGCAAAAATGATTTTTGATTATCTACAAATTAAAATATGATTTTCTAGACAAATTGTTGTTTTAAAATTGTCTTTTTTCAATTGAATAATTTTTTTAAATTTGTTTTAAATCCAAATGATTATATTCTATTATAATTTATTAAAGGTTTAATTTTTTATTTATTTTTATGTTTAATAAATTGTTTTTTGTGATCTGATATTAATAAAAAATAATATTAAATTGTATATAAATTTAGATATTAGAATATTTGAATTTATTTAAATATTAATACAAGTAATCAATCAATCATATGCAAATTAAATAGAACTTTATGAAAATCAACTTGGTATTAAATTCAAAATATGAGTTTAATTATAATATTTTAAAATTTATATAATTAATTATAATATTAAAATTAAGAATTACTTATTTGATTATTATTATTTCAAATGCAACTTGGATGGGTAAATGAATAATTGGACTGGGGTAGGACTCAACTTGTAAGTTTTTTCTAATCCTAGGAGAAAATCAATGCGGATTAATGCCAAATCGGACAACATTAGATCAAATCTAATATAACTAAGACAATTCAATATTTCTGAACATCAATTATTATGACTCACAAGTTTAAATTAAATCGTATTTAAACTAAAAAAAATAAATAAATATTTGAATCTATTTAAATTTTGTATGGTTGTGATGAGACTAAATAAATTATAAAAGCTAGTTTAAGTTTTATAAATCAATAAAATGAAAATCTATTACATACAGACTTTTAACCAAATAATATGTATTACTTTGGAAGTATAGGGGAAAGAGCGCCGAAGGCTAGGATCTTTATAAATTTAACACGTTCCCGCCGGCATGTACCACCGGTGGCTCATGCCGCCACATAAAATAAATAGACCAATTATGGAGCCGGCGGGAACATGTTAAACCTAAATATAGAGGATTATTGTTATATACATATATGATATCAAGAAAAATAGTGACAGGGTCTAGTTATTATTAATTATTAATTAATTTTAACAAAATGATGATAGTCAAAATATAAAAATACAACTTACTGCATCAAGACCAAGAAGTACTAAAAGGGGAATGGTGGTTAGACCTCCTCTTTTCCATTCCGATAGTGAAACCGTTCCATCTGCATCATAATCAATTTCTACCATCATATCTTGAAGAATCTAAAAAAATAAACATATACCTATTATAAATCTATTTACCTTTCTATATGTAAGTATATTAAATATACATTTATAAACAATATATATATATATATACAGTAGAGTCTCAATAACTCAATCCTCGATAACTTAAAAACCTCTACAACTTCAAAAAATAATATGTTCCCTTCCAATCAGAGCCCAAAACCTCAATAACTTAAAATACGCTACCTCTATAACTTAAATAAGTAATCTCTGTATTGGCCCTCAGAAGCTGAAATCTTGAAGAAACAAGAATCAGGAGAAAGTCTTCAATGTAAAAGACGAAAAATTGCCGAATTCCATAATTCAGAACAGTAACGAAACAAAAACATCAGTGTTAGTGAACCCATACTGAAAGAAAAAGTTGAAGAGTTCGCTAATTTGCTGAAAATCAGAAATTTTAAAGCCAGCAATGGCTGGTTAGAGAATTTTAAGAATCGACATGATTTAGCCTTTAATAAATATTATTAACCTATCTGCCAATCACTAACATAGGCCCTTGATAACTTAAAACCTCTATAATTTAAAATATTTTGTGTTTCCCTTGGACTTTAACTTATCGAGGTTCTACTTTAGTAAGTAGTTTGTAAAAAAAAAACATAAACAAAATAAGATTTTTTTTCTTATCATTCAATCATATAGAAAATAATAGACTTTAAAGAACATTCAGGTATTAAACTAGCTATTAGAATTTGAAAAACCAATTGGGAGGGAATTTTTTGTTTGTGCGATATACCTAATAATGTCAAGGCAATATCTTTGAAGTGTAAAAAAGTGGTGAAATCTAATCGATAAAATATTTTTACACGGTAAAGTAAAATGATAAAATAAAGGAAAAAAGACTGACGGGTTTGAGTTCTGAAACATCCCAGCCGAGATATTCGGCAACGTTCATCATCTGATTGACAATGCAGTCCATCTCCTAGAACAAAAATATTAAACGTTCTTTATAAACTTATTATTATTTTTTTTTTTTTTAAGGAAATCAAGTGTCATTTATTCACTTACGATTTTGTCAAGCACGCCATTGCCATCCGTGTCGTACAAACGGAACATAACTATTAAAAAAAAAGATAATATTAAAACATAATAGAAATTTGAAAAATAAGTATATCTTGATTCAATTTTACATACATTCAAGTTTATCTTCAGGTCTGCCTCCTTCAAGAAGTGAAAGGTAACAAACAATGTCCTTTAAGGATACTTGTAGTGTAGTGATATCGACTAAACTGGGTTTTCTTTGCATTGCCGGTAAATGCCTCATTTCTGTTTGAAATAAAATTGAACACTAATATTAACAAATTATTATCGAAAGATGTGCGAGTGACGAAAATCGGATAGAGAGAGAGAGAGGATGGTAGGAAAGAATATGTACTTAAAGGGCATAGGACACCTTCAAACTTGCCGTTGGTGACGAGCAAAGAATTATTTGATTTCCGAGATGAATTTCTGGACACTTGCGATTGGGACGGAGATGAATCTGTGGTTGCTCTTTTCTCCAGAGTTTCATGGCATGAGTAGGATGTTTGTGTGGTCACTGTAAGCATTGGATGTACACAAGCACCAACACTTCCTGCTCGAACTGAAAATAAAATATAGTATTTAATATCTATTATAACTCTTAAACATTGATAAAAAAAATATTAATATAATTTAATATATATATATATATATATATATAATTAAGAGTATTATATTCCTATGAAGACGCCATTGAGTGTGTGGGTAGCCTCGCTGTCTCACATTCACATGGTCGCGGGTTCAAGTCCCGGGCCTGGAAAGGGAATATCTCTAGCTGAGGTCTTTGAGACGGAGTCAACCCAGCCTTCGGGATCAACATTGGGGAAAAGCTACTCGATAAAAAGTAGCGCTTCCGATCAAGAAAATCAAGGTAAAGGTTGATAGGACTCGTTCTACTGATCATAGGACACCTCATTGATATAACCGACTTAATAGGCGTTGTCCTTGTGTATGACGTACAAAAGTCAGAGGTAGTTTTTTTTTAATATTTTCATATATCTAATATCAAATTAATCTATATTGAAAGTTTTTGATTGCATCAACTACATTTTTCAACTTCTATTTCTTATTATTATTGTCAGATAATCGTCTCCTTCAACTACCTATCAATCAGTAGTTAGTTAGTTAACCAATTACTCTCTTAGTTCACTTTTCGCAAATCTTTTCTCACTCAATCAAGCTACGCACGTGTCCTACCCAAATTCAATCTCTTGAAATTTTTTACCTTAACTATGTTTAGAAATCTTCTCGATTTCTTAGAAATTGTATCCTTTTTCGATTCATAAATACTAGAAAAAATTTTATTTACAAATTCCCCAAAATCTATTCTCGTCCTCTCACATCCTTATAATACAACCGGTAAAATTATCTTATATATAAAATTCTCGTGTCACAAAACTTTGAAATCATACTCCTCCGAAACGGCTTGACCGATTCTTATGAAATTTTTTATGTATATTCAGTAGGTCTCAGGGCATGTCAGACTTCCTTTAGAAAACCGCTAATTGGTAAGGTGTGTCCAGGGGGTGGAATTTAAATAAAAATAGTTTAGTTACAATGCTAAATCATAGAGGCACTGCTGGCGATAATTTGGCGGTAATTTAAATTCTGAGCAATGTGCAGATAAAAATCTTTTTATATATATATTGATATTTACAATATTTCAATTGATCTTATTGACCTTTTAAACTTTGAAAACATTCACATTACGGCTATAATTTAATACTATTAATTTTTAAGATTATGTGAGTAAATCATTTTAATTAAGAAAATTTGATCTCATAATTGGATTTTCACGTAAGATTTTAATATATATTTTTTAATATTATTTTTATAGTAGTTTAGTGTTATGCTAATTTCTTTATATTTTATTTTTATTTTGTTTACTTTGGTTTTTTTTTTAAATAAATTAATAACATTTAAAGAGGCATAAAAAAATTAATCGAGGCAGGAAAAGTGATGGGGTTTGAAATTAATTAATTTGATAAGACAAAATAATTAGTATCAGAGAGAATAATATTTGCATAGAATTTAAATCGAAGTTGCAATCGGGAAATTATTATCAAAGGGGATCAAAATTATTAAATTATTAATTGTATTATATGGGTGGGAGGCATGGTCTATAACCCTGGGAGATGAGAGTAGATTCAGAGTATTTGAGAATAGGATTCTTCCCAGCATTTATGGGCCAAAGAAAGATGAGGGCACCGGGGAATGGCGGAGACTGCATAACAAGGAATTGCATGACCTGCATGACATCTCTAGATATAGGTCTGAATAGAATGGGCTAGAATGGGAGAGGAAAAATATATTGGTGGGGAGTTCGATTGGAAAACGTCCGTTTGGAAGACCAATTGTGAACAGGGTGGACAATGTAGGAAGGAACGTGAGAGAGATGGGACAGGGTAGGAGTTAGATGGTTTTAGCTCAGAATAGGGACACTCGGGGGGTACAGGGGGCGGAGCCCCCGTCTAGGTGTGGAGAGCGCCGAAGGCGCTCGGAGCAGCTAGTAGTTTTATAAATTTTCATTTCCAAATACTTTAATAATAACAATAATAATAATAATAATTTGAAATTTAATTAATTTACCTGTTCTTGTTCGACCCTCATCACTACTCCCGCCTGTCCGATGAAGTCCACTTCCTAAAGAGGCTAACTTTTCAGTGAGTCCATGTAATTTTTCAGCGAGCCTTGAACTTGAACGATGATGTAAAGATTGGGGTTGAGTTGAAACTTCACCGATAGAAGAGACATTTGGAACGCTACCTCTTCCACTAGCAGCAGCCACTGGAGTGATAGCAGCACATGCCGTTGTAGAACTTAACACTGCCATCTCCTAAAACAAATTAGTTTATTAAGACTTGCTAACCAACAAGTTAATATTTTATTTTTTTTTTTTTTTTTAAGTTCATTTATAATAAAATGATAGAGAATAGGAGTTTGATGGAGATTAGTTACGGTTAAATGCATTGATAAAAAATTGATAAATAAACAAAATGACATTGATAAATAAATAAATAAATAATATTATATAATAATACGTTTTCAAAGTATAAATTAATATGAATTCTAAATATTAAAAAGGATTTGTTCTTTTTACTATCTCTCCAGAGATAGTATTGCGATCACGAAAATTTCGATGTCGAGATTTTGATGTTTTTATACGTTTTGAAGGCCCCTTTCATTTCACTAAGGTTGAGAAAAATGTCTATGTGTGTGTCTGTCTGTCTCTCTCTCTCTCTCTCTCTGTGTGTCAGTATGAGTGTGTGTGTTGAGAAATGTAGCTCATTCGGAAGAGGACCACGTTTTATTTTTTTCCCTCTAAACGGACCGTAAAAATAAAGAAATATGTTTGTTAGTTTTTCACATGATTAAAAATTGTATAAAACTGCTGGTTATAGCATTTCAGCTTGATTGAATCACTAAAAGTTCCGGAATTAATTTTTTAACACGTTAACTGCTAATCACGCGCCAGCACGTGACGTGTTGCCATCAACAAAGAGCCAAACATGCGCTGGATTAATAAGTATTATTTATTAGTTTTAATTATTTATAATTAAATAAATTTAATTCAAATATAATATATGTAATTTAATCCAATTCAAATTGCGAGATAGTCGAGTGGAGACACTCCAGATTTTTGTTAAAAGAATGTGAATTTTTATTTGGAAGAAAGTTACATATACCTACCACCAACTTTGTTTATCATTTGAAATTTAAGAGGGTAGTTATTTTATTTTTAAAGAACGAAAATATTTACAACATATTATTTTGTTTTTAAATTGTAATAAGCTGGAGTGTCTCCACTCGACTATCTCGCAATTTTGAATTTGGTTAAATAACAAATTATATTATATTTAAATTAAATTTAATTAATTATAAATTAAATTTAATAAATAATATTTATTAAAGCAGCGCATGTTTGGCTATTTGTCGATGGCACCACGTCACGTGTTGGCGCGTGAGATTTGCAGTGTTAAAAAATTAATTCTGGTACTTTCAGCGAATCAATCAAGCTGAAATTATATATATAGCAGTTTTATACAATTATAATTGTATAAAACTTAATTAATAATTATTAATGATGTGAAAAATTATCAAACATGTTACTTTATTTTTACGGTCACTTTAGAAGAAAAAAATCAAAACGTTGTAGATAATGACCCTCTTCCGTTTGAGCTACATTTCTCAAAAGTTGATTGAAAACTATGAATTTTGAATAATGCCCATGAACCAAATTTCATCATTCTAGCTCAAACCGTTTTTGCGTAATCTTGGTTACATACATACACACACATGCACACACACACACACACACATACACACACACACACACAGACAGTCATTTATCTCAACCTTAGTGGAAATGATTCAGGAACCTTCAAAACGTATAAAAACATGAAAATCTCAACATCGAAAATTTTCGTGATCGCAATACTATCTGGCGAGATAGTAAAAATTGTTAAGCATTCTGACCTTATATCTTTTTTGTTCAAGATCAAGGTGTTAAAATATTTTCTTTTTGGTAAATGTTCTTTAGTAAATAGATAAAAAAAAATATATCATAAGTTGTTGATTTAATAAATTTATGAAATTGTGAAAAGTTATATCACAATAATAAATAATTGAAGAAAATAAAATTTGATAGGCTTTTAAAAATATCAATAAAAGTAGTTAAACTATTATTCAATTTATTTTCTCTTTATCATTATCATCTAAGGGTCACTATTCAAAGGTGTGGTTAGATTTAGGCGGCCTCTATGATGTATGTATCAACTTTTGTTTATTATTCAGTCACTGACATGGCAAGTTACACGATTGTGCACCACGTCAATATGTTAAAACTTTATTATCCAAATGAGTGTTTGTTTTTTCAAAAAGGCAGAAAGTCGTAGATGCCATTGAAGATTATTTTGAATTAATATAATAAATAATGTAAAAAATACACTTTTGTTATTTTTTATTTTAATTTATTTAACTCCCGTTATTAATAATTATTATTATTATTAAAAATTGAGGGAATGTAGACACGAGAATAAATAATTAAACTAAACCTAATCTAATTTTTATATTAACACCAAAGAACAAATTGGACTATTAAACAATGTCCTCTTTCAATACCGATTGATGGATGCTCTCTCTACTGATATATGGCCTTGTTAAAAAAAAACCTCCTTACGTACGTCCTACACAAGGACAACGCCTATCAAGCCGGTTATATCAATGAGGTGTCCTATGATCAGTAGAACGGGTCCTCTCAACCTTTATCTTGATTTTCTTGATCGGAGGCGCTATCAAGTAGCTTTTCCCCAATGTTGTTCCCGGAGGCTGGGTTGACCCCGTCCCATAGACCTCAGCTAGGGAAATTTCCTTGCCAGGCCCGGGACTTGAACCCGGGACCATGTGAATGTGAGGTAGGTTCGCTACCCACACACCCAATGGCGCCTTCTGATGGCCTTGTCAAAACTAATAAATATTAAAATATTAAAAATGAAATGGCATTAAAATAGATATTCCTATTCATCTTTTATGAACTCCTTAAATAGGTAAAATTTTTAATAACGCTGATGATGAATTTTTTGATTGCAAAAATCAGAAATTTTACGAACATCGAATTTTGACACTGCCTGAATGATGATAAAAGGTAATCGATAAGAACGAAAAGTATATAATTGAACAAAGTTATATTTTCAAAAAAAAAAATTTTGAATTTCCTTTTTTATTTGAAATCGACAATCACTTAGTTGCCAAACCAATGGTTTTGGTCAGCCATACTTAAGATCGTGTTCATTTAGATTTAAGATTAAATCATTAATTCCAAAGACTGGCTAAAATGGGTATATAGTAGACTCCAATAGCCAATAAAATAAATAAATAAATAATAAATAAATTAATTAATTAATAGTTTGTAAACTACCACTTCCGGTTTCCGAATATACAACAAAATTTGATGAATTCATGATACTACTTCATTTTAGTGATTCTTAACCACTGTGCCGCGGCACTTTTGTGTGCCGAGAGATTTTCAAAATGTGCCGTCAAATTTTACAAATGTAAAGTTCAAATTCAGAAAAAGTACTTATTTATTTTATATGTATGTAAAAAAAGGTAAAATGTTTTTGCGATCAGGCTCTTAAACATTTTCGATTTTTTTTGAATATGGCTCTAAGTATCACCAAGTGTGCCCAGCCCTGTTATTTTATTTCAGAAATGTGCCCGACTATTGAAAAAGGTTTCCGATCCCTGATTATTATCATTAATTATATTACAGTCTATTATAGGTAAGTAAATAACTTTTTCACATATCTTTTTCTTTGTGTGCCGCCAAACTTTTAAATCGTTAAAAGTGTGCCGCGGTAAAAAAAAAAGATTGAAATTCACTGCATTAAGTAAATATACCAAATTTTATCAAAATCCGTTGAGCCGTTCAACACGTCTATACGGGCACACAATGAACAGAGGGACGGATGGACAGACGGACAGACATCATGGTAAAAATACTCTTATCTGTTAACAAAATGCATGATTCGTGGAAATATGTAAAATTCTCCACATGTTAAATTTGGTGTGAAAACAATACCTTCCCTTCCTATCGTCGGTCGGAAAAAAATCTAAAATTTAGAACCTAGCTAGAAATAGTTAGGAACTACCCGTCGGTTGTTAAAAATATTTTGAACATTTTTCGCAACGTAAAGGATAAAAATAGCTGAACCTGAATTGAAAACCACTAATCTATGGATATAATAGAAAGCAATGACAAAATTAATATAATAATTTTTTTAATACATCTGTGAGGGAAATTTGGTTGATTATCAAGCTTAATCTAGAGTTTGTCTTTTTTTAAGATAAATATAATTAAGTTTTTTTATTGATAGACAATATCAAAGTCATGATGGAGGACTCAAGGAAAGTGAATAGGAGGAGGAGGTGAGCTTCAATTAATGAGCGTGAATTAATGATTAAGTTCAACCTGTAATATAATCCTTTTTTATAAGAATTACATAAAATGGGAGAATAGTTGGGGGGGGGGAGGGGGAAGAATGAGAATACTTAATGATTATTAATATGGATATATAATCAAATTTAAAGGACATTTCCATACACTTTATGGTACGTATAACTGAATAATTAGAAACTAAAATGATGATGTTAGCAGATAAGAAGCGTCGTTATTTGTTGAAAGAAAAAACGATTCCTCTTCTCTTCTCTTATCTATGTATGTATATATGTATGTGTGTGTGAAAGAGAGAGAGGGAGAGAGGGTGGAGGAAGGGAGAAGGGTGTCATTCATGATGCAGCCAAGGACGCGGAAGGGCGGATAGCGATCGATGCCACCCCATTCACCCACCAAAAGCTCCGCAGTCTACTTGCCACATGTTTCTTGTACCGGAACTAAGAAGAGAAATAACATACATAGATCTATTATTAAAAATAAAATTTCTCTCTTTTAAGCAATTTCTACAGTCATATATATATAATAAGGAATAATAATTTCAAATGAAATAAACAAATTATTATAAAGTTTTTTGTGTTTGATTTGAACTTGAAATGCAATCTTAAGTTATAATTTTTAAAGAAAAGAAACAAAAAATTTATTGAGAAATCAAACCAAGAAGAGAAAACTTCAAACTAACAATAAGATCAAGAAGAAACAAGCTGGAGTGTCTCCACTCGACTATCTCGCAAATTTGAATTGGATTAATTAACATAATATATTATATTTAAATTAAATTTGATTAATTATTAATTAAAATTAAAAAATAATATTTATTAAATCAGAGCATGTTTGGCTCTTTGTTGATGGCACCACGACACTTGCTGGCGCGTGATTTGCAGTGTTAAAAAATTAATTCTGGTAATTCAATCAAGCTTAAATTCTATATATAGCAGTTTTATACAATTTTTAATCATATGAAAAATTATCAAAAATATATCTTTATTTTTACGGTCACTCTAGAGGAAATAAAATCAAAACATTGTAGGTAATGACCCTCTTCTGGTTGAGTTACATTTCTCAAAAGTGGATAGAAAACTACGAATTTTGAATAATGCCCGTATACCAAATTTCATGATTCTCGCTCAAACCGTTGTTGCGTAATCTTGTCTATATACACACACACACACACAGACAGACATTTTTCTCAACCTTAGTGAAAATGATTCAGAAACATTCAAAACGTATAAAAACACCAAAATCTCAACATCGAAAATTTTCGTGATCGCAATACTCTGGCGAGATAGTAAAAATATGCTGGGACGCACCTAAATATAATTTTACATTTTTTTTTAGAACCATATAGAAAAATTTAAAAAAGTCGGAAATATTTAAAAGTATAATCCCAAAAACATTTTACCTTTGTTTTTTACTTTCCCGCATACTTCGTATAAGGGAAGTATTGGAATCGTCAAAAATTTCGACTTCGAGATTTTGATAGATCTTGACGTTTTAGACCTCCCTGAGTCGGAAAATACCATTTTTGGAATTATGTCTGTGTGTGTGTATGTATGTATGTATGTATGTATGTATGTATGTATGTATGTATGTATGTATGTATGTCTGTATGTATGTATGTAATGTCTGTAAGCAAATTTACTCAAAAACTAATCAAGCTAGGACTTCGAAATTTGGTACACCGATATTATTCACAGTTTGTAGATTTCTATCAAAATTTCGTCAAAATCGGTTAACCGGAAGTGGTACTTTACCTACACTGGTTGCGTTTACCTTTCAAGTAAAGTACCAGTTTGCTTCGAGATATTTGCTTCATATTTTGTATATAGATTTAAAAATATGAAAAAAATTGAGATACCAAATTTCATCATGATCTGACTACCGGAAGTGACATTTTACCTATACAAGAAGCGTTTCTTTTTTACCGACCGACGATAGTAAGGGAGGTATTGTTTTCACACCAAATTTCACCTATGGATATTTTTAGGTACATATCTCCACGAATCATGCATTTTCTTAACAGAAAAAAGTATTTTTAGCATGATGTCTGTCCGTCCGTCCGTCCATATAGATGTGTACAGCCTTAACAGCTAAACGGATTTTGATGAAATTTGGTATATTTACTTAATACATCAATAGGATGAATTGATCAACTTTTGGTGATAATCCGGAAACCGGAAGTGCTAGTATTGCCGATCGAAGAGAGGAAGTGAAGGGTTATTTTCATATCAAATTTCACGTGAGGACATATCTCCACGTGTTATGCACTTTGTATTGGTTTTATCCTCGAGAAAAATCATCTTCATTAGTTTTTTCTTAATTTAAAATTATATGACGTCACAGCCAGCCCTTATATATTATAAATAAAATAAAATTAAAAATATTTATATTATATCCATATCTGTTTTTTTTACATTTAAAATATCAGTTAACCGGAAGTAGCACTTTATTCTATATATATATATATATATATATATATATATATAAATGTTACCAAATATCAAATTTGACACCAATAAACTAATACGAACTGGCTCTTTATCAATACCAAGTTTACACATTCTAAATATTCATTCACAACTCTTTATACCTATTTATATGCGGGAAAGTCTAGGGGAGGACACTCCCGCTTATTTTCAATATGGTAAACTTTTACACTTATCTTTTTCTTTGTGTACAGACAAATTTTTAAACCGTTAAAAATGTGCCGCGGTAAAAAAAAGCTAACTAACTATATCTGGAGATGCATAGAGGTCATGCAATTCCTCGTTATGTAGTTTCCGCCGTTTCCCGGGGACCTAAACTTTTTTGACCCATAAATGCTTTGTAAATGTGTAAAAATTAAGGAAGATATATGTTTGACAGTTTTTCACATGATTAAAAATTTTATAAAACTACTATATATAAAATTTCACCTTGATTGAAACGTTGAAAGTACCGGATTAATTTTTTAAATTTTTTAACACGTTGACTGCCAAGCCCGCCCCAGCACGTGACGTGGTGTCATCAACAAAGAGCCAAACACGCGAATTAATTTTTTAAATTTTTTTATTTTGACTTAAAAATGAAGGTAAAGGTTTTAGATTTAAATTTAATATTTTAATTTTTTTTTAAATTAATTAATTAATTAATCCAATTTAATTATACTTAATTCATAAATTATAATTAATTGAATTAAATTTAAATATAATATATGTTAATTAATCCAATTCAAATTTGCGAGATAATCGAGTGGACACAATCCAGATTTTTTTTATTATTTCACAATAAATTCTAATAAAATATTCACCTATCATTTTTTTACCCATAACAATAACTGTATATTTTTGGACTCTTTTTGTATATATATAATTATAATCTTTAATTTCTAAAATATATGTTGGATAATTTATAAATAATTATAATTTTAAAGATTGGATTCAGTTTAATTCAAAAGATATTATTTTCTCAATTTAAGAATTTTATATTCTTCACAGAAATTTATTAACTCAGAGAAACGGAAATGTTGACAGAGCAATTCATGTTCTATCTAAAAGCAGACAAAGCTTGGCAAACCAAATAAAATCCATCAATATTAATTGGTAATTCCCTTTTGTGCAGGGCTTGTATCGAGATGGTTTATTTATCAAATAAATGTCTGTAAATAATAGTTTCCTGGGCTAATGGATCATTATTTGAGCATTATACGTAACTGAAAACATTTGCAAAAGAATAAATATAATATATATATATATTCTACACTCGACAAAAATAAAAAAAAGAAAAAAACTTTTTGAATCAAAATAATTTCTGTCATAAAGTCAAAGGTTTTAAACTTTAGTATGCATCAATGTTTTCTTTGCATTAACATTTGCTCTCATCTGAACTTTGTAAAGAAAAGAAGTAATAATTGAAAATAATTTCTGAAATATTTTATCTTATTAAACTAGTAAAAAAATTTTATATAATATATATATATATATCTTTGTGTATTTTCAGAAATTATATAAACCGTTCTAAGAATTTTTTCTTTTCACATCATAGATAATATTTATAAAGAAAAATCGATCTGTATTGGTTTCAGCTCCGAGAAAAATCAACTTTCTTAGTATTTTCATAATTTAAAATAGTAAATTTAAATGACGTTACAAATTACGTCAACCATTTTGAAATTTAGCTCCCGCTATACTTTTTTTAATTGATATTGCATTAACATTTTTTTATATTTAAAATATTTTAAATTTTTGTTTAATTTCGAAATAAAATTAAAAATATTTATTTTAATAAATTTTAGAATAAAATTACGAAATATATTTATCATTTTCCCACACAAAAAAAAAATTCATGAAGTTAGCAACATATAATACATATGAACAATTATAAAGGAAGGAATTTCAAATAAATTGTTGAATAAATTTGATCTAATAATATTAAATAAATTATATTATATTAATTAAAATGTTTTTTAGATTAAATTATGAATAATATATAAATGATATTTGATTCTTATAAATAAACCTCCTTTCTTAATTAAAATATAGACAAGTACAGGTGTCAATATAATTTCAGAATTTATATTATTATCAGTAGTAATCCTTTTGTGTGAACGAAAGAGTCTATAAGCTATTGCTACCCTGAAAATATAAAACTGAAGCCATTTAATTATAACAATATATATTATATATATATATATGAATAATATAAGATCAAATATTTTATCAAGTAAATTTGAATATATTTTTTCATCTTGAAATGAAAATCAAGTTATTTTAATTAATTTTTACCATTTTAGAAAATTCATTTAACAATTGTAATAAATAACTAAAAAATTATAAAATTTTTAAAGTTTATAATAATAAATTGTATAAATTTGTTAAAGAGTCGTGCGATAGCTCGGTGTTCCAAGTACTACTTATATTAACCTAAGTAGAAAAAAATCAATTAATTATCTAAAATTTCCTCTTTAGTGATTTTAAAATATTTTTTTTAAAATTAATATTTTGAACTGGAATACAAAATTGATAAATTTAAAAACAAATTTATAAATAAAAAAAGATTATCTAATTTATAAATATGGTATAAGTTATAAGGTAACCTAGTGAGAGAATTCAGATCTCAATATTCTTCTATTAATTATTATAAAATTAATAATAATAAAATAAATTATAAAATTTATAATTTTAAACCATTTACTTAAAATTTATTATATATATATATATATATATATATATTTGTTAATTAATCCATAATTAAATTATGGAAAAATAAATATTATAGAAAAGAGATTTGAAGGAAAGGAAGAAAGAAGGATGATGCTTAAAACGTTATTTCATCAAAATATTTCTCATTCTGAATTAATATTTATGTATATAATAAGGCAATTTTGTTTTGACAGATGAGATAGTTAAATTTTGTACGTGCATTCTAATTCTAATGGCCTGTTGCCGCAGTTGGTGTCGACCAAGGCAAGGTGTTGTCCCAGTTGGCACTTGGTATATAATAGGTTCCCACCTTAATGGCCTTTCCGTCGAGTGTTTGGGTTCGCGACCCGGGTCCGCTGTTCCCGTTGAGGGCACCGCCCGTGCCACCCCCAGGAGGGTCACCGGCATTCGCTCGTTTCACAAAAGAGAGAAACAGGTGTCTGCATAATTCATCTGGGGTGCTAACCTCGAGGAAGGTGTTCATGAACAACGTGAAGCCTTCATAATCTATGTCCTAAAAAAAGAAAAAAAAAAGAAACAAAAAACTTAATTAGTTTTCAATTATAAACTTAGTTTTAAGAATTAAAATATCTTTTAATCAATAACATTTTAATATCTTGTCCGCCAAGAAGCCTCATGGTACTTTAAAAAATTATTCTTTGTGTGTGTATGAACTTAAAATATTATATTAAGATTAATACGAGTTTGTTTGGGAATATTAATAAATTCGATGGGGCGGTTATACCGAATATTCTAATTTAAAATGGCTGTGTACATTCGATTATTGAAAATTTTTTTTGTTATGTTGGTACACATATGTTTCTCATATGTTGATATTATCAGCCATATTGAATTAGTAGTTTGTTTTTAACAACTGAAAAAGTTAGTCAAGTTTTTGTGTGTTCTTCGATTTTTTAAAGAATCTGTATGAAATTTTACGTTATAAATGGAATAAGATACTCCAACGCACTTAAAATATTGACTGTCGCATTCTTGGAGAGTCTACTTTGTCTCAAAAAAATGTTTATAAGTGGTATAAAAAGCACGCCAAGTTCAATCAATTGTGAAGGTTTTGCTCACTGTTTTCTTCGATTACAATGGCGTGGTGCATCATGAGTTCTTGCAAATATGTCATACTGTTAATAAGGAATACTACAAGGAAATTATGCAAAATTTATGTGAAGCAATACGGCTCAATCGATCGGAATTGTAGAAAAACAAATCATGGAATCTGCATCACGATAATCCACTAGCTCACACATCATTGCCTGATTGCTTGATTTTTTGGCTAAAAACAATACCGTAGACATGCCCCAACCACCATATTCGCCAGATTTGTCTCCCTGCGACTTTTTCCTATTCCCAAATAATTGAAGAGATTAATGAAAGGAAAGCGTTTTGTAACAATTGATGAGATAAAGTCCGAATCGAAGAACGAGCTGATGGCCATACCGAAAAGTGCATTTCAGAAGCGCTTCGACGATTGGAAGAAACGATAGCATAAGTGCATTATATCTGAGGGAATTACTTTTAAAGGGATAAAATGGATATTGATAAATAAATAAATACTTTTTGAAATAATTCAAAATTTACCTTTTCTTTTGAACAAACCTCGTACATAGAAAATATTAATCATTTTTATTTCTTTTCAAAATCCCAGAAATTATCTTTTGGTATAAAACATTTTATAATAATTTATTAAAAACCCTGGGTTGTGTTCATCCCATCCCTACCTCGGTTCAAAGAGCCTCTTCATACAAGTACGACAAAAATATTAATATTAATTCTAGTAATTCTCACACAAAATTATTCTAATATATAAATATGTATTTTTATTTATAACTAACTGCTCGGACCGCCTTCGGTGCTCTTCGCGCCTGGACAGGGGGTTCTGCGAAAAAAATGGCGATGAACGATTGACAAAGAAAGTCCTTCAATGGATGCTTGTGGGATAAAAAAAAGAGTGGTGGGGCAAGACGCTACTGAGGGAATGTGATGGATGTGATCGAGGCAATGGGGTCCAGAGATCTACAAAAAAAAAGATAGTATGGATCGCTTTACATGGAGAGAAGGAGCAGAAATACGTAGTCAGATGTAGTAAAAGTAAAGAGTATATTTTAAGTTTATTTATTTGAATTAGTTTTAATTTTATAAATTATCTTATGTCAATTCTTTAGATTTGATTAAAATAAAAAATAAATTACTAAAAAAAACCCTCTGACTTTGTACATCCTACGCAAGGACAACGCCTATCAAACCGGTTATATCAATGAGGTGTCCTATGATCAGTAAAACGGGTCCTCTCAAATTTTACCTTGATTTTCTTGATCGGAGGCGCTACTTTTTATCAAGTAGCTTTTCTCAATGTTGTTCCCGGAGGCTGGGTTGACTCCGTTCCATAGACCCCAGCTAGGGAAATTCTCTTGCCAGGTCCGGGATTTGAACCCGGGACCATGTGAATGTGAGGCAGGTTCGCTACCCACACACCCAATGGCTCCTTCAAATAAATTACTAAACAAAGTAAAAATATATGTTTTATTAGACATACATCAGACTTTACATAGGCTTTCAACTTCAAGAATACAAGTGTGAAGAGTGTCGAAGACGGTTTGAATAGCTAGTATTCACATATATATATATATATGTTGGATTAGATTTCTGTGAATGTTATTATTATTATTATCATCAGGTTTATCCGGGATATCATCACGTATTTTCGTGAGATTGTTTTCTCGACTTATTTTGGCGCCATTTTCTATCAAATTACACCTACCTTAATTTTTTTTTATTTTGTATGTATTAATTGTTATTATGATTCAGAATAATGTTGACCTTTTAATTTTAGAATCCTTTTATTAAAAACATATAATATATTCAAAGAATAATAATCTATATTTAATTTATTGAAAAATGATTAACCAATATTATTTAGTGCTGTCATTTAGTTAGGGTTTGCGTGCTGTAATGAAATTGGGAGCCATACCCACAGTAGTGTAACTACTTGCAAGCCGGGAAGGTCTCTACAGAGAAGCCAGACTGAATGTGTCTTCAAATGCCCCCCATTTTTCCAATTATCTATTCTTGTATTCTTCCAACAGCTGCCTTGTAGGAGAGGAAGGATCCACAAAGGAAGGTCAAACTGACAAAAACCAGTAATTTTGAAGAGCAAGAATTAAAGAAATCTTACCCCAGGTGGTATGCCAGACAATTCCATTTTCCGAAGGATGGTTTCATGAATTCTGGGGGAGACAATCTATTGCTTGTAAAAGACCACTAAAGACACCAAAAAAAACCTACACCAAAGAAAGATCTAATATTGACTAATGAATTTGGAAAAATAGAACAAAGAGGTGGTATCCCCAACAATACTATGAAAAATGGCATCAGTGAGAACTAGAAAATCAGTAACTTAAGGATACAGTGCCCTTCAGCAATTAATCAAAGATTTTCAAATGAAGATCAAAAGTATAGAAGCAAAATGAAATCCTGTAGAAAAAGAAGAAACAATAAAACAAGACTATTATATATGTAGACAAAGAACTGTTAACAGAAATTAAAAACAAAATAAAACAAGAAAAATGAACTTTACACCCATTCCACTTAAAGAAAATACCCCTTAATCCACAAAAAACTATGAAAATCCAGCTCTACCATCAGATGGAATAAAAAACTATAATTGTTTCTTTAGAAAAACAATAACTGAACGCTTCCCAATAGAAAAATTTACTATTAGGCTCATAAACAAAGATAATTTTAAAATAAATATATAAATCGAGAAATGACAAGTATAATGGGGATTGTAGCTTGTACTCTTATAAAAACAAACAAGACAAATTAGTCATTGTAAAAAAGTTGCATCATTTTGGTGAACCTAAATGCTATTGTGAAGGATTTGAAAGAAAACAATCCAGAGTAATTGAAGAAGAAAAAAAAAAATAATAATAAAATATAAAAAATAAAAGATGAAAGAAAAAATGTGTAAATGTCTGATAATTATTGAAATGGAATGCCAATGGCCTGCAGCAGCAGCATCACCATGAGTTGAAAACATTTCTTGATATAGAAAAAGTTGACATATACCTTATTTCAGACTCATTTTATAAAAAAATCTTTCATCAAATTTAGAGAGTATAGAGTGTATCGTATTATATATCCAGAAAAGAGTGCTACAGATGATAGTGCAGTTATAATAAAAAAAATTATTTATTTTGATAAAAAGGAATGTCACACTGAAGAAATACAGGCAACTGATGTTTGAATAAAAATTAAAATCTACTCTTTAGTTGTCAGAAATCTAATCCCCCCCTCCCTAGAAAAGAATAAATACTTGGAGCTTCTCCAAAACGTTTTATAGTAGGAAGAGATTTTAATGCTAAAAATATCTAATAGAATCTAGTCTAACCACTTCTTAAACTGGTAAATTACTTATAGCAATTGAAGAGTATGATTTTGAGGATCTCTTAACTGGTAACCCTACATATTATGACGCAGAAAAAGTACCAGTCTTGCTCAATTTTTATATAGACAAAAATATAGCAAGTAATTTTATATAAATTGAAGATAGCCAGGTTCGGATCACTTGGATTGTGGAGTAAAAAAATTATAAAGAATATTCAAAATAACAACAACTGAAATTAGCTACCCAATGAAATTCATACCAGACAAAAGAAGAGTAAAAAATATGGCACAAAACAATAGCTCTACAAAATAAATATAAATGAAACAAACTCACTCCGCATGTGAGAAATGAAATTAAAGACTTCAAAAATGGATCAGTTAGTTCTTATTTGAATAATCTGACAGATGATGAAATGAAAATTGGGAAACCCATGACTCAGATGCCGCCAGAAAAGAAAAAAAATGACTAACAAAAGGCCCAATTATTTGCAAAATATTAGAAAGTGCCTTCCAATAAAATGAGTACAAATCTTGTGAAAATATAAAATAAGAAGTCATACAAGAAAGCAACCTAATCAAATTAATAAAGTTAGCTGAGATTGAGAAAGAAATCAAAGATCACTATCATACAAAGAAAATTCAAGATTATGACTTTAAAAAAATCCCTAGAAAAGAGAAAATTAAGTGCAAAACATAATTAGCATTGCTTTTAAAATGAAATATGTCCCATGTTTGTTAAAAGTATAAAAATTATAATAATTTCTAAGCCAGGTAAACCGCCACTCGAAGCTTCATTGTAAAGAACGATTTTGCTATTACCGGTAATGTCAAAAATCTGTGATAGGTTACTATATAAAAGACTAAAGGCAATTCATGATGGAAAGCATCTGATACCAAATCATCAGTTTGGTTTCCGTAATATGCACTGCATAATTAACCAAGTGCACAGAATAAATAGTGTAATACAAAAGATTTTGCAGGGGAAAAAGATTTGGTGTGCTTTACATATTTGCATAATTATGGCCTAAGTATCTTGTGGTGTATTTACATATTTACATAATTATGGCCTAAGGATCTTGTTCATAAGCTAAAAATGATCTTCTACAAGGAATATTCAGATATATTGTTATCCTATATAACGGACAGATATTTGAGAGTTAGACAGGGGCATAAATAACTCAATATTTATCCGTCAGATGGCGTGAATTAAAATTAAAATATTAAAATTAACTAATATTTAATTAATCGCTAATTATATTACAATTAATTAGTTATAATTCAATTATATTTCTTCCATACCATCGAGGGATCCATTGAAATATCTATAAAAATTTTCAAAAGTCTATCTTAATTTAAAGTTGATGATAATTTGTCATAAGAGCGTACAGACAGACACTCATGAAGTGAAGTTGATAAAAACGTTATAAAAAAAATTCAAAATCATTCAATTTTTAAAAGGAAAATTTATAAAACATAATTTAATCATTTTTTTCTTAAAACAAACTTTATTTAATATTATGCTAAAAACTTAAAATAAAAAAAAAATTATAACGAGAAAAATGTATATTCATACAAAAATATCAAAAATGATAACATGGCTGAATTAGAATATAATTCAATTATATTATATTATAAAAATACCTATAAGTTAATATAGCAAAAAAAATAAACAATAATGATGTAAGTAAGTATATGAAAAAAATATTTTAAAAATTAAATGGATCATAAAATTTTAATTAATAAAAATATTAAAACTAATAAGATTCGTTTAAAATATACCAACATATATTATTAGTATAGTATGGGTATGTATAGTATAATTTAAAAAAAAAAATGAAAACTATTCAAAAAGTATATGAATACGAGGGTGGGGTGAAAAGTTTCCGGCCTGACCAAGTAAAACGATGTTTTTAAATTTTTTTTTTTACATTATTTTTCAACATTCAAGATAGCTCAGACCTACGTCTCCATTCAAGATAGCTCAGACCTACGTCTCCATCAAATAAAAACATGTTAGGTGCTTTTGGGTTGTTTTTTTGACCCAATAATATACAATATATATACGAGGGTGGGGTGAAAAGTTTCCGGCCTGACCAAGAAAAACGATATTTTTAAATTTTTTTTTTTTTACATTATTTTTCAACATTCAAGATAGCTCAGACCTGTACGATGTCAGCTGAACTTGTGCGAAATATTTTGCTCAGCCATTTGAACATGGAAAGCTGTATGCAAGGTGGATGCCGCGTTTGCTATTGCTAACGTTAGACCAAAAACTGCTTCGAAAAAACATTTCTACCGACAATTTGACGCTGTAGGCGTAATCCAAACGAATTTTTGCGTCGATTCATAACTGTTGATGAGACTTAAATTAAATTTAAATAATTAAATTAATTATAACACCGTTATGAGAAATATATCAGTGTTGATGGAGATTATGTTGAAAAATAAAGCAAAAAAAAAAATTTGGTCTAACGTTAGCAAACGCGGCACCCACGAGCAAAATATTTCGCACAAGTTCAGCTGACATCGTACAGGTCTGAGCTATCTTGAATGTTGAAAAATAATGTAAAAAAAAAAATTTGAAAATATCGTTTTTCTTGGTCAGGCCGGAAACTTTTCACCCCACCCTCGTATATATATTGTATATTATTGGGTCAAAAAAACAACCCAAAAGCACCTAACGTGTTTTTATTTGATGGAGACGTAGGGGTTAATAAAAATAAATTATTCTGTTTATTATATACAAACTAGTAAAAAAAATAATAATAAAAATTTGAAAATAATTTTCGTATTTCTTATCGTGTATCTTTTTTTGCACATTTAGCGGAAAAAATTTCTTGCTGGCCTTTTTCAATTCAAGAGAGCCTTCTCACCACCTGACTTGATGAGCAAGCAACAGGGGGTGGTTGGCATTTTCCAATAAATACAATACGTTTCCCTCAATTCTTCTTTTTTCAGTCTTACGAATATCACAGAAGAGGAGGTTCAAGGGGGAGATAGGAGTGAGTTACAATTTGGTGTATAAACCTTTAAGTTGATCTAATTTAAACTACCCTATCCAAACAATCAAATACATCTCGTTTATTGATAGCAGATCAAAATGAACTTCTAGAAAGCCCGGATGGTTTTGTTTAAAAGGAAGCAGCTGTAACGCGGGAGGTTGGAGGAGTAAAAAGAGTTGGGGGAACAGGGAGGGGGGGGGGTGAGTGGGAGCGACGATGATACAGACATGTTTTCAATTTCCGTTGGCAACTTGTCGTATCATGAAGAAAACTTTCTTCGGGAAAGAGAGAGAGAGGGGGGAGAGAGAGAGAGAGAGGATTAAATCAGAAATAGTCAGAATGGAATGACTTTGTTTTTGGTTGAGATAAATAACTCGTTAAATTGGAGGGGGGTTTCTCTTTCTTATCCAAATGTTTTTTAATCTTAGACGAAAAATTATGTAAATTTAAAAGTTATAATCTTATAATATAAGGTGTTTAGGTATGTTTTGTTACGCGATTAATTAATATCTACTTTAAAAGATTAAAGAGTTTTTGATCAAAAATCAATCAGAAAAATTATTTTTTTTTAGAAATATCTTAATATTAATAAAGAATGATGATGATATTGAGAATATACATTAATTTTAAATTTAAATATTATAGAGAGAAATTGAAAAAAATAATAATAATGTAGTATAAAATTAATATGTATTGACTTTTAAACGGTTAGTTCTGAATTTAACACGTAAATATTACAAGCAAAATTAATTACGATTCCTAGTTTCTTCTTATAAACTAAAATATAAATTATTTTAAATATAACTCTTACCGATTTTTTTTTTTTTTGTTATTCACTATTAATTTTGAAAATGAAAAAGTTTTAGTTAATAAAAATAAGTTGACCTGTGGCCAGGTCCGAACCGACCGACGGTTTGAAGTAAATTAATTTCTAGCTACAGAAACAATTTCAAAATAATTTTAATATATCTATTAATGTAATAAAAAACAGATATGAATACATAAATAATAAATATAAACATTTTTAATTTTATTTTATCTTATAAATAAAAATGACTTTTGTAATTGCATCACTCAATAACGCCTGGACCAATTTTGACAATTCTTTTTTTAAAATGTTCGTTGAAGTCCAAGGATGGTTTTTCCGGCGAGAAAAAATCGAATAATTGTCGGGAAAACCCTAAAAACAGCCCTTTTCTTTACATTTTCTTATTGATGACGTCACAGCTAGGGATAAAAAATGATTACCGCCGTTTTTTAAAATAATTAAATTCTTCTTTAGATTATAAAATATTTTTAAGATAAATAATTAATTTTATCAAATAAATATCTAATTATTTTCAGGTAATTTTATATATATTTTAATATTATTATTATAGTTTTAATTTTTTTAAGTAATTTCTTTTTATTTTAATTTTTATATTTAAGCTAAATATCATTTAATATTTTTTAAATTTATTAATTTAATTAAATACATTTGTTTAAAATTGTTTTTCATTATATCAAATAGTTTGAATTTCTATTTAAAACGTTTTATTTATTTAATTTAATTTTATTTATTTTTTGATCATTTTATTTGTATTTTTATATTAATAATTGTTTTTTTTAGATAATTTAAAACATTTCGATTGCCTTTTTTACCGACCGACGATAGTAAGGGAGGTATTGTTTTTACACCAAATTTCACATGAGGAGATTTTTTTACATATCACCACGAATGTATTGGTTTTATCCTCGGGAAAAATCATCTTCATTATGTTTTTCATAATTTAAAATTATATGACGTCACCCAGCCCTTCATGACGTCACAGCCTCCTTATTATAATCACGGGCAACGCCGGCTACTTCAGCTATATATTATAAATAAAATAAAATTAAAAATATTTATGTTCTATCCATATCTGTTTTTTATTACATTAATAGATATATTAAAATTATTTGAAATTGTTTCTGTAGCTGGAAATTAATTTATTTCAAACCGTCGGTCGGTTCAGACCTGGCTACAGGTCAACTTATTATTTGATTAATTTTGAATTTTGATTTTATTTATTTATTTACTTAAAAATTTAATTTTATTAAATAAATATCTAATTATTTTCAGGTAAGTTTATATATTTTTTATTTTTTAATCTCATGCTAGCTAAAATTGTTTGTTTGTATTAATGGTTTCGAGGCAGGAAAAGTGATGGGGTTTGAAATTAATAGTGATAATGCAAAATAAATAGTATCAGAGCGAATAATATTTGCAAAGAATTTAAATCGAGGTTGCAATCGGGAAATTATTATCAAAGGGGATCAAAATTAAAATATATAAAACAATTATTTTTTCTGTTGTATTATATGGGTGGGAGGCATGGTCTATAACCCTGGGAGATGAGAGTAGATTCAGAGTATTTGAGAAAAGGATTCTTCCCAAGATTTATGGGCCAAAGAAAGATGAGGACACCGGGGAATAGCGGAGACTGCATAACAAGGAATTGCATGACCTCTATGCATCTCTAGATATAGGTTATAAAATAGAGAAGGCTGGGTTCGGCAGGGCACATGGCTAGAATGGGAGAGGAAAAATATATTGGTGGGGAGTTCGATTGGAAAACGTCCGTGTGGAAGACCAATTGTGAACAGGGAGGACATTGTAGGAAGGAACGTGAGAGAAATGGGACAGGGTAGGAGTTAGATGGTTATAGCTCAGAATAGGGACACTCGGGGGGGTACAGGGGGCGGAGCCCCCGTCTAGGTGTGGAGAGCGCCGAAGGCGCTCGGAGCAGCTAGTTTATAATATATATGTAAGACCAGGCTGTGACGTCATGAATGGCTGGATGACGTCATATAATTTTAAATCAAGAAAAAACTAATAAATATGATTTTCCCGAGGATAAAACCAATACAAAGTGTATGATTCGTGGTAATATATAAAAAAATCTCCTCATGTGAAATTTGGTGTGAAAATAACCCTTCCCTTCCTATCGTCGATCGCTAATACTACCACTTCCGGTTTCCGGATTTGCACCAAAAGTTGATCAATTCATCCCACTGATGCATTAAGTAAATATACCAAATTTCATCAAAATCGGTTGAGCCGTTCAGGCTGTACACATCTATACGGACGGACAGACGGATGGACAGACGGACAGACATCATGCTAAAAATACTTTTTTCTGTTTAGAAAATGCATGATTCGTGGAGATATGTAAAAATCTCCACATGTGAAATTTGGTGTGAAAACAATACCTCCCTTACTATCGTCGGTCGGTAAAAATAATAATTTTTCTATTATATATATACACAAGATTTGTTGAATAGAAAAGGTAAATTTTGAATTATTTCAAAAAGTATGTATTTATATATCAATATCCATTTTGTCCCCTTCAAAGTAATTCCCCTCAGATATAATGCACTTCTGCCAATCGTCGAAGCGCTTCTGAAATGCACTTTTCAGTATAGCCATCAACTCGTTCTACGATTCCGACCTTATCTGATCATTTGTGACAAAACGCTTTTCTTTCATTAATCTCTTCAATTATTTGGGAATAGAAAAAAGTCGCAGGGAGACAAATCTGGTGAATACGGTGGTTAAGGCATGACTACGGTGTTGTTTTTAGCCAAAAAATCACGCAATCAGGCAATTATGTGTGAGCTGGTGCATTATCGTGATGCAGAATTCATGATTTGTTTTTCTACAATTCCGATCGATTGAGCAGTATTGCGTCACACAAACGTTGCATAACTTCCTTGTAATATTCCTTATTAACAGTACGGCCTGTATGCAAGAATTCATGATGCACCACGTCATTGTATTCGAAGAAAACAGTGAGCAAAACCTTCACATTTAATTGAACTTAGCGTGATTTTTTCGGTCTTGGTTCGCATTTTTTTTGAGACAAAGTAGACACTCTGGAGAGAAAATGCCACAGTCAACATTTTAAGTTCGTTGGAGTACTTTATTTCATTTTAACGCCAAATTTAATACAGATTCTTTAAAAAATCAGAGAACACACAAAAATGTGGCTAACTTTTTCAGCTACAACTACTAATCCAAAATGCTGATAATGTCAACATATTAGAAACATATGCGTACCAACATAAAAAACAAAATTTTCGATAATCGAATGTATGAATGAATGCAAAAATTCAAAATACACCTTTTCTTTTGAACAGACTTCGTATATATATATATACTATAAGTGAATAAAAGAAGGTCATAAATAAATGACTATATAAAATATACTAGTTACTACATATATACCTATAAATAGGTATATAAAATAATATGAATTCATTATACTCTATAAAATATTAATTGATATTCATATACCTATTTATTTTTCTAGTATATAGTTTATTTGAAAAGAATTAGCATTTAGTATCGTGAAGAGGAAGGCAAGTAAAAAAAAACTTTTCTTGAATCCACAAGTAGTGTTTGATAATGACTTTTTGTAAACTTTTATTTATTCGTATGTTCTATTCTATTCCCATTTCTTTGTTTTTTATTTTTATAACGTTTTTCTTAATTTCACTTGGCGTCTGTCTCTCTGTCTGTTCGCTCTTTTGACAAATTGAAATCGATTTTTCATCAACTTTATATTGAGATACTTTTGAAAATTTTTATAGATATTTCAATGGATCCCTTGAAGGCATAGAAGAAATATAATTGAATTATAATTAATTACTTTCAGTAACTAACTCCTTTTGTATTGCTGCGATTAATTTTTTTTTCTTCTGAAACATAAATATTGATTTCAGGATAGATTTTCATTTTGAACGTATTTATAAATTTTTTATAGCATTAAAATTAATGATGAATTCTTATTAATCAGTTGTATATCGCCAATGAAGGGGGTTTCTTTCCCTCAAATAACATAGAGAAAAGATCCTTTTTTACCGACCGACGATAGTAAGGGGGTGTATTGTTTTCACACCAAATTTCACATGTGGAGATTTTTACATATCTCTACGAATCATGCATTTTCTTAACAGAAAAAAGTATTTTTAGCATGATGTCTGTCCGTCCGTCTGTCCGTCCGTATAGATGTGTACAGCCTGAACGGTTAAACCGATTTTGATGAAATTTGGTATATTTACTTAATGCATCAGTGGGATGAATTGATCAACTTTTGGTGCAAATCCGGAAACCGGAAGTGGTAGTATTAGCGATCGACGATAGGAAGGGAAGGGTTATTTTTACACCAAATTTCACATGAGGAGATTTTTTTATATATCACTACGAATCATGCACTTTGTATTGGTTTTATCCTCGAGAAAAATCACATTTATTAGTTTTTTCTTGATTTAAAATTATATGACGTCATCCAGCCATTCATGACGTCACAGCCTGGTCTTACATATATATTATAAATAAAATAAAATTAAAAATATTTATGTTATATTCATATCTGTTTTTTATTACATTAATAGATATATTAAAATTATTTGAAATTGTTTCTGTAGCTGGAAATTAATTTTTCAAACCGTCGGTCGGTTCGGACCTGGCCACAGGTCAACTTATTTTCACTTGGGGACATATATAAATAAGTTGACCTGTGGCCAGGTCCGAACCGACCGACGGTTTGAAGTAAATTAATTTCCAGCTACAGAAACAATTTCAAATAATTTTAATATATCTATTAATGTAATAAAAAACATATATGGATACATAAATAATAAATATAAACATTTTTAATTTTATTTTATTTATAATATATATGCAAGACCAGGCTGTAAAACCAATACAAAGTGCATGATTCGTGGTGATATATAAAAAAAAATCTCCTCATGTTAAATTTGGTGTGAAAATAACCCTTCCCTTCCTATCGTCGATCGCTAATACTACCACTTCCGGTTTCCGGATTTGCACCAAAAGTTGATCAATTCATCCCACTGATGCATTAAATAAATATACCAAATTTCATCAAAATCGGTTTAACCGTTCAGGCTGTACACATCTATACGGACGGACAGACGGACGGACAGACATCATGCTAAAAATACTTTTTTCTGTTAAGAAAATGCATGATTCGTGGAGATATGTAAAAATCTCCACATGTGAAATTTGGTGTGAAAACAATACCTCCCTTACTATCGTCGGTCGGTAAAAAACAAAGCATTAATCTTTTTTTTGAAGACAATATGAGCATATAATATATATATATCCTATATACATTTTTAAAATCTAACACTATTTCTTCAAATATAATCAACCAATTTGGATTTGATTGGTAATATGTAAATTTATTAAAATAATAATTCTATTAAAATTTGTTACATACTTTGATATAAGTATATTACAGTGAAAAATAATAAACGACTAATTTCTTAGCTCTTAATCCATCAATTTTATTCCATAATCAAAAATTTGTCAGTTTATGGGTTTAATAACATTTTTATTACAAAAATGTGACTTGATGTTTCATATAAATAAATAAAACTAAATGCGCCCAATGTTTTTCGTTGAATATGAAGCAATTCATCCATTAACTTTGTCAGGCTTATAGAAAAATTATTTTATTCTTTTTGTTTCATTAAAAAAAAATTTTATATTTATATTATTTTTAAATGATTTACTAAATGTTTCTTAAGAGTTTTATATTTGCACACACATTAGATACATATATATCTATCTTACTTAACAAATGCAAAAGTAATTTTAATTAAAGTGTTAAAAAACATTTTATGGGACCATCACTTTGAAAAAATTTGATCGCTTGTTTATCGGAAACGATAAAATTGAATAATTAAAGGGTCTGTTTGAACTTTATGGGTTTAATAAAATTTTTATTATTACAAAAATTTGACTTGATTATTCATATAAATAAATAAAACTAAATGCGCCCAAAGTTTTTCGTTGAATATGAAACAATTCATCCATAAACTTTGTCAGGCTTATAGAAAAATTGTTTTATTCTTTTTAGTCCATGAAAAAAACGTTATTTTATAAAATTTTTTTATATTTATATTTTTTGTTTTTTTATTAATCTATTAGTTAGAAAATATAATAAAAAGTTATTGCGGTGAACAAATGAAAAATAAATAAATAAGAATCAAAATCGATTGAAAGGTTTTCTTTCTTAGAAATGATTTGAATGCGAGTTTTGTTCTGTTCTTAATTAATTCTCTATTTACATAATGTCTAGTGTCAACCAAGAGAGAACAAACAATTATAACACCAAAGTTTCATCTATGTAATGTTATTTAAGTCTAATCTAATTTAATTATTGATATTGGATATACATAAAGATTAAACAAATACACTAAGTGAAGATAAAATTCCTATTTATAAACTCATTAAAGCAATGGAAAGAAGATCTCAGGGCGTTTCAGAACGTAAAGAAGCTTAACTTTTAAATTTCATTAGGATAAAATCTCCTTTTTAAATTTACACAGTTTCTTTCTCTTTCCCATTCGTTCTACTCCTATCCCACTCTCTCTCTCCCCCTCTCTTGAATTCTATTCCTCTCTCTCTCGATCCCTTGTTAATTATTAATAACCTTTTAAATGTTAAAATGCAATTAAATTAATTAGTAGATAGATATTATGTGAATACTAGATTATACTACGCTTACTATATTATATATATATATATGTATTCATAAAGTTATCATCCAATCTCTGTGCTACAAATGAACACGAAAGTTCTTGTCAACATCAACCACCCCATTTCTCTAACCATTCCGCTTTACCTCTTCCAATTCCTATCATCTCTCAATTCTCTCACATTCACTTTTGTATTTTTAATGAATTCAATGATGGTTATACGATGTGTAGCAAAGTTTAGGGATTTTAGAGAAAGATAAACAAAAAAAATCTGGAGTGTCTCCAGTCGACTATCTCGCAAATTTGAATTGGATTAAATAACATATATTAATTTAAATTAAATTAATTAAATTATAAATTAAAATTAATAAATAATATTTATTAAACCAGCGCATGTTTGGCTCTTTGTTGATAGAACCACGTCACGTGTTGGCGCGTGAGATTTGCAGTGTTAAAAAATTAATTCTGGTACTTTCAGAGATTCAATGAAGTAGAAATTCTATATATAGCAGTTTTATACAATTTTGAATCATTCTAGCTCAAACCGTTTTTTCGTATACTTGGTTACATACATACATACATAGACACACACACACACATACACAGACAGACATTTCTTATCTTAACCTTAGTGAAAATGGTTGTGGAACCTTCAAAACGTATAAAAATATCAAAATCTCAACATCGAATTTTTTAAATTTTTAAATTTTGACTTAAAAATGAGGGTATATATATATTTATTAATTTAATTGAATAACAATACTATATTGTAACTTTAATTTTTTTTTTTTAATTAATTGATTAATTAATCCCATTTAATTATGCTTAATTTATACTTTATAATTAATTAAATTAAATTTAAATATAATATATGTTAATTAATCCAATTCAAATTTGCGAGCTAGTCGAGTGGAGACACTCCAGATTTTTATATATATAATTTCAGCTTGATTGAATCGCTGAAAGTACCAGAATTAAATTTTAAACACTGCAAATCACGCGCCAACACGTGACGTGGTTCTATCAGCAAAGAGCCAAACATGCTCTGGTTTAATAAATATTAATTATTAATTTTAATTTATAATTTATAATTAATTAAATTTAATTTAAATATAATATATGTTAATTAATTAATCCAATTCAAATTTGCGAGATAGTCGAGTGGAGACACTCCAGATATTTTATTATTATTATTATACATTAAATTCTATAAAAATATTCACCTATCATTTTTTTACCCATCACAATAACTTTATACTTTTGAACTTTTGTACGTATATATAATTAACACTTCAGATTTTTTCTTTCAATTTAAGTTAGTGGTTCCCAACCTTTTTGGACCCACTTTATAATGCACCCCCTATAAATTTTAACAAATACAAATTCAAAATCATCTTTTATTTAGAAACTTATTGAAAAGAATTGAAAAAAAAGCGGAAAAAGCCTGTTCGCAAAATCATCTTACCTCTTTTTCTTGGAGTTGAAAATGATTTCGCCCCCAAAAATACTATTGCCCCCCAAAATCATATAGTCAAATAATTGCCCATGTTGGGAATCACTACTTAAGGTGTTTTTTATGTAAATTATTTAAATAAATTTGTTACTTTATTATTTTTTATTATTTATGAAAAAAAAAATAAATAAAAAAATATATTAACAAAATTTTCAATATAATATTATACATAATAAAATTACATGTATATATTATTTTTGTTGTTGCATGGTTGCAAATTTTTTTTTTACTATCTCGCCAGAGATAGTATTGCGATCACGTGTTTGACACTTTGTTGATGACACCACGTCACGTTCCTGCGCGGGATTGGCAGTCAACGTGTTATAAAATTTAAAAAATTAATTCTGGTACTTTCAGCGTTTCTGAAATTCTATATATAGCATTTTTATACAATTTAATTTCATGTGAAAAACTATCAAACATATATCTTTAGTTTTACGGTCAGTTTAGAGCAGTAGTCTTCAAACTTTCATGTAGCCGTGGAACCCTATCCGGTAATATATTTTTCAACGGAAGCCTATAGAATCAATATTAATATTAAATTAATACTTTAAAAAAATTCGTTATATTCGAGCTATTCGGTATTTTACTTTTATTATTATACCAAAGAACGATAATGTTAAAAAAAAATTTATATGTGTAGTTATGTATATAAAGAAAACGTAAAAAATAACGATATTCACGGATCTTGGTTCAGGGAACCCCAGGGACCCGCGGAACCCAGTTTGAAGACCACTGCTTTAGAGGAAAACAAAAAATGAAAACATAATAGGCAATGACCCTCTTCCGAATGAGCTACTTTTCTCAAAAGTTGATAGAAAATTACGAATTTTGAATAATGCCCGTATACCAAATTTCATCATTCTAGCTCAAACCGTTTTTGTGTAATCTTGTCTAAATACACGCACACAGACAGACAGACATTTACCTCAACCTTAGTGAAAATGACTCAGGACCTTCAAAACGTATAAAAACATCAAAATCTCGACATCGAAAATTTTTTGTGATCGCAATACTATCTCTGGCAAGATAGTGAAAATTAAAACAAAGGCTATAATAAAATAACTCAAAATTTTTCGATATCTCCATGAAAATTTATCTTTGATGACATTTGAGATATGTCAATGATGGTGAGCATGATGATGCCAATGCGCACTTTTCTGATTAGAATATTTCTATATATACCTCTATATGTGTGTGATGGTGTGGGTATAGGTGTGAATGTGGGTGTATTTGAAACTGAATTATCATTTTCTTCTCTTTAATTGAAAGTGTCCGTTTTGGGGGTCGATTTTGAAATTTGCAAATTCTTTATCCATGTCCTCGATCTCGATCCAGTTTCCGTCTCTCTTGACACTCGCGATCGATGCCTCTTCCCATTCCCTTTGGACATAAATCTATGACGTCACGGTATTGACGTCATCGCCAGCGCGGCGCGGAGTCCCCTTCTTTTTGGGCTTTATAAATAGACAATGAACGAAAGGCTATCGAGCAAAACACTCATTCATGAAGATCGTCCGCAACATCAATGCTTCACAATTGCAATTTCCAATCGATTTATCATGCTTTTTATTATACCTACCTACACATTAACAAATAATATACGTTTTATTCATTTTATATTATCTATTTTTATTTATACTAGCACTATTTTATTCTAACAAAATAAATATATAACTAATTATATATGTTATGTTAGATAAATTAGACCCTGTTTTAAGAAAATTGTACGGATATAATAGAAAATTAATTGAATTTTATATCTCCATCGTGGAATGAATGAATAAATCATTAAAAATGGCTCAGGTTCCCCAAAGGATAACGTTTGAAGATACACTCACATATCCATTGTATATAAATGAACCTGATCCAAAGATAAATTATAATTAAGTTACCTTTCTCACTTTTCATAACTTTAACTTATGTATAATAATAATAATAATAATAATAACAATAATAATAATAATACAAATCTTTATAAGGCGCCATTGGGTGTGTGGGTAGCGAACCTGTCTCACATTCGCATGGTCCCGGGTTCAAGTCCCCGGCCTGGCAAGGGAATTTCCCTAGCTGGGGTCTATGGGACGGAGTCAACCCAGCCTCCGGGAACAACATTGGGAAAAAGCTACTTGGTAGTGCCTCCGATCAAGAAAATCAAGGTAAAGGTTGAGAGGACCCGTTCTACTGATCATAGGACACCTCATTGATATAACCGGCTTGATAGGCGTTGTCCTTGCATACAAAAGTCAGAGGTTTTTTTTTAATACAAATCTCTCTCTTTATTAGCAAAGAATTGTAAAAAAATAAATATAAAATTCTTTTATAAAATAACGTTTTTCTAATGGAGTAAAAAGAATAAAATAATTTTTCTATAAGCCTGACAAAGTTTATGGATGAATTGCTTCATATTCAACGAAAAACGTTGGGCGCATTTAGTTTTATTTATTTATATGAACAATCAAGTCAAATTTTTGTAATAATAAAAATTTTATTAAACACATAGACTGATAATTTTTTTTATCATGCAATAAAATTGATTGTTTAAGAGCTAAGAAATTAATATTTTATTATTTTTCACTGTAATATAATTATATCAAAGTATGTATCAAAATTAAAAAGAATTTTTATTAAATTTACATATTTAAAATGGTTGATTATATTTGAAGAAATAGTGTTACTTGTTAATTAAGAGTTTTAGTCTGGTATGTATCTTAGTATATATATATATATATGAATTATGGCTCTAAAAAGGAAGTTAATTGCATAGAACTAAATGCGCCCAACGTTTTTCGTTGAATATGAAACAATTCAATATAACAAGAGAAATAACAAAGATCAAGTTACACGAAAATTTACAAATTGAATAAAATAAACAAATATATTAATCTTCCAAGAATATGTTAAGTAAATGCTATTATTGAATAATAATTATTATATTATATTTATAAATAAATAATTTTTATTAATATGAGATTTTATAAATGTATATATATAAATATATACATTAATATATATTGTCTTCATAAAAAAGTTTATTCTATTGTTTTGTTTCCTTTTTATCGGGGACATTTATATAAAAAAAGATCTTTTCTCCATGCCATCTGAAGGGAAGAAATCCCTCTTCATTGGTGATACAACTGATTAATAAGAATTCATCATTAAATTAAATGCTATAAAAATATATATTTTTTAAATTCGTTCAAAATGAAAATCTATCCTGAAATTAATATTTAAGTTTCAGAATCCGTTGAAAAAAAATTAATCGGAGCAATACAAAAGGAGTTAGATACTAAAAGTAATTAATCGCTAATTAATTACAAGTAATTAATTATAATTCAATTATATTTCTTCTTTACTTTCTAGGGATCCATTGAAATATCTATAAAAATTTTAAAAAGTTCATCTCAATCTAAAGATGATGAAATATCGATTCCAATTTGTCAAAAGAGCGAACAGACAGACAGAGAGACACAGAGACAGACGCCACGTGAAGTTAAGATAAATGTTATAAAATGGTTCTGTTGTATATTTAATGAGTTTCATTTTGTTTACCTTAGTTTATGTTATTTAATAACCTATTCTCTCCTATCCAATTGCTGGTTCTGGACCGACAAATAGATCTTTTTCTATCGAGTAGGTCAACCCTATCATTACATTCAATTCCCTTATGCCCTGGGGCACTCCAATGAGGAAAAATTCCTTGTACTTATCTGACGACCAATTCTACAAGATTTTATTTACATTCATTCTAACCTTCCTTTTCCCTTTAAATTTATTTTGAAATATATAACATCAATGAGAAATTTATATATTAGTATGTATACACATAAAAAAAACTTATTTAATTGTCAAAAAATAAATAAAAAATATAAAAAAAACTTTTTAAAAACATGATTTTATATAAATGCACTAAAAAGGTGAAAATAATTTCCCCACACACACACATCACAATTTCCTTACAATTAATCATATCTAAAAAATGAAAGCGTGGGCGCCAAACATGCAAGGAAAGAAAAATAATACAAAGGATATTTCATTGTATATGCACAAACCTTTCTATTTTTTACTTGATAACTATGTCTATTTGAAGTCGAATTTGCGCTTTTCTCTGCATGATTGACGCCTACGCTTTCATTTTTTTTTTTTAGATATGATGAATTGTAAGGAAATAGTGATGTGTGTGAAGAAATTATTTTCACCTTTTTAGTGCATTTAAATAAGAGCGTGTTTTTAAAGGTTTTTTTATATTTTCTTAATTTTTAGTCTTGACAGAAATTTCGTCCGGTTTATGATTTCAGGTTATACTGTTAAGAATTAATTGATTTAAAAATAATTAATTATAATAATAATAATAATAATAATAATAATAATAATTTAGTTAATACTCGTACATCCAAAATTCTCAACCACTCATCTTTATTTACCAAGGAAAGAAGCCGGATATGGACTTGCCAGCCTACGTACTTTCAGCAGATCCGAAGAAAATATACCATGAAAATTCTATATATAGCAGTTTTATACAATTATTAATCAAGTAAAAAATTATCAAACATATATCTTTATTTTTACGGTCATTTTAGAAGAAAAAAAATCAAATCGACTATCTCGCAATTTGAATTCGATTAAATAACATATATTATATTTAAATTAAATTGAATTAATTAAATTATAAATTAAAATTAATAAATCATATTTATTAAACCATCGCGTGTTTGGTTCTTTGTTGATGGTACCACGACACGTGCTGGCGCGTGATTTGCATTGTTAAAAAATTAATTCTGGTACTTTCATGGATTCAATCAAGCTGAAATTCTATATATAGCAGTTTTATACAATTTCTAATCATGTGAAAAATTATCAAACATATATCTTTATTTTTACGGTCACTTTAGAGGAAAAAAATCAAAACGTTGTAGGTAATGACCCTCTTCCGGTTGAGCTACATTTCTCAAAAGTTGATCAAAAACTACAAATTTTGAATAATGATCATGTACCAAATTTCATCATTCTAGCTCAAACCGTTTTTTCGTAATCTTGGTTACATACATACACACAGACATTTTTCTCAACCTTAATGAAAATGATTCAGGAACCTTCAAAACGTATAAAAACATCAAAATCTCAACATCGAAAATTTTCATGATCGCAATGCTATCTCTGACGAGATAGTAAAAATTAAGCATGTTGAATCTAATATTTAACTCTTTAATTATTAATACTCCATCCATGATTCGTTGGCATAGTGCCATACCGAACATTATTTTTTTTGTTTTTTTTTTTTTTGTTTTTAATAATATATAAAAATCTAATATTTAAGTTGACGGTGAAAACAAAAAAAAAAAAAACAAAAAAAAAATAATTTGAATATACCTAATAATGTAAACGTAATTTTTTAAATAAATTATGTATATAAAAATAAAAAAATAATAAATAATTTTAAAATAAAATTGAAAAAAGTGAAATACTTAAAAAAATTAAATAAAAAAAAAAACATCTATACCTAAAAGTAGGGTGACCTATTTCGAAAACACCAAACCGGGACAAACGGTTTACTTTTTTTCTTTTTTAGAACCAAATTTAGAAAAAATTTAAGTAAAAAGAAATCTTTTTAAAAAACACACTTTACTTAAAATTGCACTAAAAAGTAAAAAATAAAATCACTGTAAAGTGTGTGCGCTCAAATTATAATAACACCGTAAAAGCACACACTTTACAGTGATTTTATTTTTTACTTTTTAGTACAATTTTAAGTAAAGTGTGTTTTTTAAAAAGATTTCTTTTTACTTAAATTTATTTTATACTTTTTAGTAGAACCGCTATCGCCATCTATGATTGAAATAGTGAACTATTCCATATTCCGTATATAAAAGTTAAGTTAATTAATTACCACTAATAGATAAATAATTCAGTGGATTTTTCAATTGATTCGTGTATTATTAGCAGGAGCAAGCGCGTATGCAAAATTTCAAGTTAATTGAATGACGCGAAGTTGAAATATCGATTATAAAATGCCGCGGACAAACCGCGTACAAACGGACAACCGAACAACCGGACAGTGTGAGTTAAGTAAAGTGTATTAAAAAAGTATGAAATGTCTTAAATATTTAAAAAAACGAGACAATAGGCTGTCCCGAAGACATTTATCGGGACAGAGCACCTAAAAACACGGGACGTCTGGTCGCCCTACCTAAAAGTAACATATAATCAAATAAAATGAAAAAGGCTAATAAAATACCTAAAAGTAGGGTGACCATATTTCGAAAACACCAAACCGGGACAAACGGTTTACTTTTTTATTTTTTTTTAGAAACCAAATTGAAAAAATTTAGAAAAAAGTACGAAATGTTTAAGAGCTTAGTCCAGAAAACGTTTTACCTTTTTTGTTCTTTTTTAGAACCAAATTGAAAAAATTTTGAAAAAAAGTACGAAATGCCCTAAATATTTTAAAAAAACGGGGCAATAGGCTGTCCCGAAGACATTTTTCGGGACGCCGGGACAGAGCAACTAAAAACACGGGACGTTTGGTCGCCCTATCTAAAAGTTACATATAATCAAATAAAATGAAAAAGGCTAATAAAAAATAGAGTAATTAAAAATTTCTCTGAATATTATTTTTATTATTATTGGAATTTCAAAGGAATATTAGGCCATTATTATAATAATTAATAATAAATTTCCCTTAATTAATTCAAAGTTCCCAACAGGGACAGAGCCAGCGGCCATCTTCGCAGAGATAGAAAACTATTCAGACAGAATTTCAATGTAGGTGAATCCCTCTGAAAAGAAAAACAATTATTTTTTAACTCCACTTGTGCCACTAGCGAATAAATAAATTCCCCATTGAATATAAGTGACTCTCATATGACATTTAGTCGACTATGGACTCTTAACCTTCTTCAAGTTTCTCTAAAATGACAATACTATAATCCAAAAGAAATATTTTGAATTTTTCAAAAATTCAGATTTTTAAAATTTGTGAATCAAAATAAAAAGTAATATAAATAACAAATTAATATTAAACAAAATTTAATTAAATTCCAAAATAATTAATTTTACATAATGATAAATATTTTTATATAACTTATTATATCTTATAATAAAAAAATTTAAAAAACTGTGAAAATCATGTGAAAAATTATCAAACATATATCTTTATTTTTACGGTCACTTTAGAGGAAAAAAAAATCAAAACATTGTAGGTAATGACCCTCTTCCAGTTGAGCTAAATTTCTCAAAAGTTGATTGAAAACTACGAATTTTGAATAATGTCCGTATACCAAATTTCATCATTCTAGCTCAAACCGTTTTTGCGTAATCTTGTCCACACTCACACACACACACAGGAACCTTCAAAACGTATAAAAACATCAAAATCTCAACATCGAAAATTTTCTGGCAAGATAATAATAAAAACGAATAATCAAAAAATAAGTTTTACTTGAAAATCTTGTGTGCTAACGATAATAATGACTTGAAAGTTTGTTGGTTTTTTTGTCAGAGTAAAAGCTCACATTTGATGTATTCACTATTTTTTGCAAATTTCCAAATTTGCCCCGTTTTAAGAAAACAAAATTATGGTAAGTTTAATTAAAAATATTTTTTCAAATGTAGCTGGTTTGACAAACGTAGTTTGAACCCTCAATGTTTTCTTAACCCTTCCTGACGGTGTTTTTATTGCACTTAATATTTGGTTTATTACGAAATAAATTGATGAAGATAATTTTAAAGGCCGTCCCTCGGTCTCGATGAAACCGACATTATAAACCATGAAAAAGATATATTAAAGTCAAAGTGAAAGATCTTTAAAATGAAATACGACATGGGCATAAAAGTAAAAGCAACACAAATACTGTTCTATTTTAGAGAAATTGTATTCTTGTAATGTATAAATGTAGTCTAGAAGAAAATTAAATAAATAAATACATAAATAAAGGATTTAAAATTATGGCCTACGGATAATTTACAATTTCAAAATAAATCGAATTAAATATGTTTACCATTCAAACAAAGAAGAATGGAATAGAAAAAACAAATAAATAAATAATTTGAAACTAGTGAATGGATTTCATTCAGAGGTTTAGGAAACAAACCAGATTTGTTTGGCAACACACTACCAGTTGATTCTTATCCAAGATAGTCATTGTTTGGATTTACCCTTTATTTTTTATTTTTTGAAATTGAGCCAATTATATATTTTCAATAAATGCAAAAAAAAACAACAAAATTTTAAAGCAACATGTGAATTAATAAAAATAAAATTTATCTTATTTGATGTTCTAGCTGTGGTCGGAGTCAACCCAGCCCCGGGATAAAAATTGGGAAAGCTAGTTGATAGCGCATCCGATCAAAAAAAATCAAGATAAAGGTTGATAGGACCACGTTCTACTGATCATAGGACACCTCATTGATATAACCGACTTGATAGGCTTTGCGTAGGACGTACAAAGTCGGTTTTTTTATCTTATTAGATGCTGATTATCAAATTATTTAATTTTATATAAAAGTATCATAACTATTTGAAATTCAAGAGGTATTTATAGTCAATTTTCATTTACATATTTATTTTATTTTATCCCGAATATATGTTGTATACAGCGGTCGCCAAACTTTTTGACCCCAGTCATAATTTAAATCCCGCGGACCACTAATAGGATTTTTTAAGTGTTAAATATATTTATATAAATAAAAATTGTGGTCAAAGAACACATAAACATTGAGTTTTTATAACTTATCACGTATTGTTATGAATTGAATCATGTTTTAATGCATCTTAAAACATAACTTAACATGATGAGTAAGTATATTCCACATTTTTCTGCGGACCAGCGAAATTTTCTCGCGGACCACCACTTTGGCAACCTCTGGTTGTATGTATATATAAATGATCATAGTTTCAGCTAAATAACATTATTTGCTTGTTTGTAGAAAAATATTTTGCGTCTTTGACAATTTTCAGATGTCAAAAAAAAAAAGAATCAAAGAATTTGCATCAAATTTTGTGTAAGAAATGGAATAAGTGCTCCAAAATACTAAAAATATTGTCAGTGACATAATAAAAGTCTAGTCTGAGTCAAAAAAAAATAATCATTATTGAAGTTGCTGATACATTTCATTTAATTCGGGCCAAACAATTTTAACGGACATTCAAGCATGGGTCGTGTTTCAATGAAGTTTGTTCCAAAATTAAATTTATTTTGTCCAGAAGAATTATTGCACTAGAATAGCACAGGATTTGTTAAAAGGACCAAATTAGAAAAAATTAGACAAGCTCTATCAAATGTAAAGGTTGTGTGCTCTCCCTATTCTAAATCATAAATCCATCTCCCAATTCATTCTTTAATTTGTATATTCACCTCTTTTCCCATTAACAAACAAATTTTCAGAATCTCTTAACCGATTCAAGCCACCTATTAAATGTATTGTGATCTAATTTTTAATGCTCCTAATTTCAAATTGATTTTCTTTTTTTCCATTGACCATATTTAATAATTTATATTATGTTATAAATTATTGCATTTCGATTTCACATAGAGCAAATCTGACTTTTTATTAATTTTATAAATTTGTCGTAAAAAACTAAAAAAAAAAATAATATAATTTTATGTTTGTTATCGGAATATTAATAAAATTTGATCTTTGGGGAATATATCGTATCTATTCAATATATATAAATATACTAGCTGCTCAGAGCTCCTTCGTCGCTCTTCACATCTAGACGGGGGCTCCGCCCCCTGTACCCCCGAGTGGTACATAGTATTTGGTTGAAAGTAGTAAAAGGTTTTCATCCATTTTGTTTCAAACAATGTATAACATAAAACATTCATTTCTTATTGTGTGATTATTTAAAATATATTTTAATTTATTTAGTAAATTAATTATATATATTATTATTGAATATGTTATATCTATCTACTCGAAAGTTCTTGGCAGCTACAACCACATTTCTCCAAGTGTCCTTATCCTGAGCCTCTGTTCCATCTCTCGTACGTCATTCCCTGATGTACTCATCTTTCTTTGGCCCATAAATGCTGGGGAGAATCCTATTCTCTGAATCCACTCTCATCTCCAAAGATCATAGACCATGTCTAACACTCATATAATACAACAGACAAAATAATTGTTTTATATATTTTAATTTTCATTCCCTTTTATAATAATTTTGATGAGATAAGCCTCTTTACTGCATGATAACAGGCGTTTTCCGATTGCAACTTCGATTTCAATTCTTCTCAAATATTATTATCCTTCGTGATTACATTCAATTTTTCTACATATTCAAATTCTACATTTTGTATGTTAATACTGCTCCTGTTTGTTTCTAAATATATTTATTTATCATTATTAATTTCAAACCTCATCTCTTTTCCTACCTCGATTAATTTTTCCTCGCTATCTGTAATTGCAATTGCCGAATCTCCTATTATATTTAAGTCGTCTGGGTCACCTAATATTTTACAATTGATTTCCACATCTTACTCTTTCTTTACTACCTTCAAGATAAATTTTAAGATCAAAATTTGAAAAAGTTTATCCGGATCTGTTGAGTCATGCGTAGGTTTTACTAAAGTCTACAAATAATTAGTGAACAGAGATATTGAATTCGCGGTTTTTTTAATATCTGTCATAATGAAAATATCTTAATTAATGTTGATCGATTTGGCATGAACCCGCAATGATATCGTCTAATATTTCCTCCGCCTATAGTTTATAAGTATTGTATATGTTATAATAGAGTATAATATTTCTTGATCATTTCATTTTGATATTTTAATTTCATTGCTTGATTTTTATTGAATATTTTTAATTATAATAAAATTTGAGAAAATGCAAAGTTAGAGACTTGAGACAATTTATAAAAATTAACGGTATAAAAGTATTGATAAAACTAAAGATAAATTAACAATATATACATTCATTAATAGTATTAATTTAAATTAATGGATTTATTTGATTTTTTATTATTAAGTTCATTTATTAATTTTTTTAGATCATAGTTAATTCCCTCCCTTAAAATAAAAGAAGTACCTATTCAAATATGGAAAGAATAAATACAAAATAATTTAAGTTAAATATGATTTAAATATTTTATTAAATTAATTAAAATGAGAACTTTTAGAATAAATTATTTAATTGAAATGATATTTGAATATTAGAATTTAAAATAAAAAGTTAAAATTCATAATAATTCTTTGATTGCTAGTTATATACATTGTGTAAAATGAGTCCGCCAGTCAGTGGGCCACGCCTGGCTCTTGAATGAACAACACGGAGAACTATATATAAACTTTAAATCTCTCTCTGTCCCGCTCACACACACTCTCACCTCTCTCCTCATCCCCTCCACCTCTCATTTCTTAGTTATTTCAATTTCCACAAATTGTCTAATTTTTAAAATATTCACTAATTTACTTTCTATTTTTATTCTTTAATCCTTAAATAATATATTTTCTATTTTATGTTAAAATGTAAATAACTTACATTTTAACATATTAAACTATGACTGCAAAAAAGTAAACGAATTACATACATACATACAAACAGTCTCCTTTATATATATAGATATATATATATATATATATTATATATAACGAAAGATTAATGGTCAAGTCCCTATAGAAAATAAACATATTATATATATATATATATATTGGTGGTTGCTCATACGTTCCACATGATCAATCACAATAAACTTTATTGATTTGCAAAGCTGTTTTCACAGTAATTCCCATTTCAAAGGATATACACTGCAATTTTTAAATGTTAATTTTTTTTAATATCTTATCATTGGATTAAAGAAATTTTTATTCCTTTGCTAAAATTCATTTAATATATATATATATATATAATATAATTATAATTGTATAATTAAATTGTTAAAGCATTGGTGTTTGTTTTTATTTATAGGGCAATTTTGTAATTCAAAAACACAAAAATAAAGTGTATTTAATTAATTAAATTAATTAATTTAATTAATTATTTTATTTAATTTACAATAAAATATTAATATGTGGTTTTATTTAAAAAATTCCCTTAAATATATATATATATATATATATATATATATATATATATATATATATATATATATATGTATAATTGATTTTTTTAAAATAATTAATTTAATTTAAATTAAAATAGAAATTTTTACAAAATGATGAAATATTTATAAATACATTTTTATTTTTATTAAGAAATAATTAAATTAATATTTTTTTATGTTAGGAATGTTATATACCAATTTACAAAGTTGAACATTTTTAACAAATGATTTTACGTTTTTAAATAAAATAATGATTTACACCAACTATATATATATAACTATAAATAACTATATATATATATATATATATATATTTCTTATTTCTTATTTATAAAAACATAATAAATAAAAAAAAAATGTTGAATCTAATAAGAAAATAATATATGCCATATGGATTTGAAAAGTAAATTAAAAAGATTTATAATAAACTTACTTCTTTTTCTAATTTATTTATTATAAAGTTGTTTTAAAAAAAAGAAAAAAAAAGATAATATTTCTGATTTAGGTATAAAGAAAAGATCAAAAATAGAATTTTCTCTAAAATGGTCTTCCTCTATAGGGGCCCACCTTTCAACGCAAGCAAGCTAGTCGTTATCGATTGAGGCAATGACGTCACTTTAGCTTCGTGACGTCACCGATGACCTGATACCATCGCGTTTCTACCGTTAATTTTATAACAAATATATGGTCGATATTGCAAATTGCAATTTATGACCATTATATTACACAAAATTTATTAATAAAAAATATAAAGATACAATTTTTAATTATTTCTTAAATTTATTTTTAATATATATATATATATGCAAAAAAATAATATAATAAATTGTTTTTTTTATATTATACCACAAAATAAATATTATTATTATATATAAAAAATAAATAATAATTATATTATTATATTATATATCCGATTTTTCGAGATAAATAAACATTTTAATAATTATTTATATATTTTATGAGCAAAGGAGTTAATTTAACAAGATATTTTTATATATGGCCAAACAAAGATGGAATAATAAATTCAAAAAGGTTACAAAAGCTCGAATTGGAAAAAGATTACTATAAAATTACTATAACAATTATTTATATATACAATTTATGCACTATAGTGCATAACGTACATATCGTACTATAGTACATATCGTACCTTAGTAATAAATTGTAACAGTAATTATAAATCTAAACATAAAAAATATTATTTTACTTATTCATTAAAAAATGTCCTCGGTTATATACCAGCTATATAGTGGAACGATTTTTAACATAAATTACGAACAGAAAAAAACAAACAAATTAGAATAATGAATATAATTTTGACAAATATAAATCAAATAAAAAAAAACTACTTATTTGAACTTGTTTAGAATTGTGATTGAAATATTTCATTAGTTGTTCCGTGCTTATAAAGATTGTTAATTAGTTTCTGACAAGAAAACATTGGTGGATGTGTTCTTGAGTAAAATCATTGCAATCACTGTCTTGATTTTGTTTTAATATAAAATAATTTGGGATTACTATACGTCCAAGCCTTAAATAAATGATTAAAATTCCAAGTTTTTACTATCTCGCCAGAGATAGTATTGCGATCACGAAAATTGTCGATGTCGAGATTTTGATGATTTTATACGTTTTGAAGGTTCTTGAACCATTTTCACTAAGATTGAGAAAAATGTCTGTGTGTGTGTATGTATGTAGACAAGATTACGGAAAAACGGTTTGAGCTAGAATGATGAAATTTGGTATACGGGCATTATTCAAAATTCGTAGTTTTCATTCAACTTTTAAGAAATGTAGCTCAACCGGAATAGGGTCATTACCTATAATGTTTTGATTTTTTTTCCTTTAAAGTGACCGTAAAAATAAAGATATATGTTTGATAATTCTTCACATGATTAAAAATTGTATAAAACTGCTATATATAGAATTTCAGCTTGATTGAATCGCTGAAAGTACCAGAATTAATTTTTTAACATTGCAAATCACGCGCCAGCACGTGACGTGGTGCCATCAACAAAGAGCCAAAAACGCGCTGGTTTAATAAATATTATTTATTAATTTTAATTTATAATTTATAATTAATTAAATGTGATTTAAATAAAATATATAATGTTATTTAATCCAATTCAAATTGCGAGATAGTCGAGTGGAGACACTCCAGCTTATTTAAATAGAGGAGAATTATTAGACCAATATTTATATGTGATAAATAATAAATCTTTTTTTTTTAATATATAAAGAACCAGAACAGAAGAGGAGAATCTAAGGGGTAAGTCCATTCCATGTAAGATGGCTTCCTGTGCCAATTGATCCACCCATTCTTTATTGGTAATGACCACGTCACTTGATATCATCATAGGAAATTATTTTATATATTTCATATATATTTTTATGTATCCCATTAAGTCAGTTTCTCTTTAATATAAACTAAAATATATTATAGTTATTGCTTTTGTTTTTATGAAAATATTTTAAGAGTTGAAACTATAGTTAAAGAATTGGAATTACAATAAAAATAAAATCTCTTTTAATTGATTGATTATAAAGTAGATACAGTTTCCGCAATAAAAATATAAATAGATCTTTGTCTTATTGATATTATTTATAAAAAGAGCTGGAGAGTGTCTCTACTCGAGTATCTCAAAAATTTGAATTGGAGAAATTAATATATATTTTATTTAAATTAAATTTAATTAATTATATAAATTATAAATTAAAATTAATAAATAATATTTATTAAATCAGCGCATGTTTGGCTCTTTATTGATGGCACCACGTCACGTGTTGGCGCGTAATTTGCAGTGTTAAAAAATTAATTCTGGTACTTTCAGCGATTCAATCAAGCTGAAATTCTATATATAGCAGTTTTATACAATTTTGAATCATGTGAAAAACTATCAAACATATATCTTTATTTTTACGGTCACTTTAGAGGAAATTCTTCCGGTTGAGCTACATTTCTCAAAAGTGATAGAAAACTACGAATTTTGAATAATGCCCGTATACCAAATTTCATCATTCTAGCTCAAACCGTTTTTACGTAATCTTGTCTACATACATACACACACACAGACATTTTTCTCAATCTTAGTGAAAATGGTTCAAGAACCTTCAAAACGTATAAAATCATCAAAATCTCGACATCGACAATTTTCGTGATCGCAATACTATCTCTGGCGAGATAGTAAAAACTTGGAATTTTAATCATTTATTTAAGGCTTGACGTATAGTATAGTATAAATAGAAAATATTTTTATTTAATTATTTTTTTATTTAACTTCCAAAAATACATTAATTCCACATCTTCCTTATTTGAGGCAATAGAAGAACATTTACAGGTTAAACTCAATATATACATAAAATATATACAATAAAAAATAGAGGAGTATTATGAGGGGAGGATCAAGAAAGAAAAATATTAATGGGAGGGGGATAGGACTAGACAGGATTAGGATAGGAAAATAGGTGTCGAGAATATTATGAGGACAAGTAGAGAAGATGGAGCGATTCACTTGAATAAATATACCCATTAAAGGAGAATTGAGTCTGTCGTGTATCAAGTCGTTAGGTACTTATTAATCATGTAAAAAAAATTATCCAATATATCTTTATTTTTACGGACACTAGAGGGAAAAAAATCAAAACGTTGTAGGTAATGACCTTCTTCCGGTTGAGCTACATTTCTCAAAAGTTGATCGAAAACTATAAATTTTGAATAATGCCCATATACCAAATTTCATCATTTTAGCTGAAACCGTTTTTGTGTATTCTTGGTTACATACATACACACACACATACACACATTTTTCTCAACGTTAGTGAAAATGATTCAGCAACCTTCACAACGTATAAAACCATCAAAATCTCGACATCGAAAATTTTCGTGATCGCAATACTATCTCTGGCGAGATAGTAAAAATGACAAAAGATATTCAGGATATTACAAATTATTAAAATATTTGATGAACTTTCAAAACTAAATTATAATTACAAGACATTTTTTATGAATTATCATCATAATATTAAAATTATTGATTAAGATATTTGTTTTAAAATATTTAAAATACACCTAAATATTTTATTATAAAATTTGAGATTTTATCTTTTGTTTTGAGAATGTATTTAAAAAAAAATACAAAAATAATATCCTATTAAGGGTGATAATCAATTGAGTTTGATTAGAAATTAATGGAATTTCCGCTCTAGGCTAATAATCGTGACTCCCTTGGCAATAGTTGCAAGGTGTGGATCATATTAATTTTCGAAGAGAATTTGGTGTCAATTTTAATTTCCCAGCCATGAGATTGGATCAAATACACATAAAGAGAAGGAGGGAGCGAAGGATGATGGTGAACGGAACGGAATATGTTCAAATAACGAGGCTGCCGTGGAAGCTAGTGTTCCATTTAATTTTATCCGATACCCCCAAGAAGAGATAGCTCGAATTAACATCCTAAACTCTAATGGTGATTTATTTTTCTCATGTCCCATAAATTTATAATGTGAAAATTGAGATGCGTGATAAACAGATGAATTTCTCTTCTATAGTCTAATAAAATAAAGTTAGTTACATAATGTTAAAATCAAAGAATAAAAGAATTTCATCAATTTTAAACAAAAATTTATTTAAACATAGAAATATTAAAATAATAGTTATATAATCTAATTACTATCTCGAAAGAGATAGTATTGCGTTCACGAAAATTTTCGATGTTGAGATTTTGATGTTTTTATACGTTTTGAAGGTTCCTGTGTGTGTGTATGTATGCATGTATGTATGTATGTGTGTATGTATGTGACCAAGATTACGCAAAAACGGTTTGAGCTAGAATGATGAAATTTGGTACATCGCATTATTCGGCATTATTCAAAATTCATAGTTTTCTATCAACGTATTGATTTTTTTTCTTCTAAAGTGAACGTAAAAATAAATATAAATGTTTGATAATTTTTCACATGATTAAAAATTGTATAAAACTGCTATATATAGAATTTCAGCTTGATTGAATCGCTGAAAGTACCAGAATTAATTTTTTAACACTGCAAATCTCACGCGCCAACACGTGACGTGGTGCCATCAACAAAGAGTCAAACATGCGCTGATTTAATAAATATTATTTATTAATTTTAATTTATAATTTATAAATAATTAAATTTAATTTAAATATAATATATTATTTTATTTTATCCAATTCAAATTGCGAGATAGTCGAGTGGAGGCACTCCAGATTTTTTTTTTTTTTTTGGAAAATATCATATAATTAACCATCATCATCAGACTAATATTTTTATATCTATAAAATTATTTCTTACCAAAAAACATAGGTCAACATTGTTCCTGTTTTATAATTATTATAACGTTTTTATCAACTTCACTTCATGTCTGTCATTCTGTACGCTCTTATGACAAATTGAAATCGGTATATCATTAACTTTAAATTGAGATAGACTTTTGAAAATTTTTATAGATATTTCAATGAATCCCAAGAAGGTATGGAAGAAATATAATTGAATTATAACTAATTAATTGTAATATAATTAGCGATTAATTAAATATTAGTTAATTTTAGTATTTTAATTTTCATTCGCGCAATCTGGAGAATAAATATTGAGTTGGTTTTCATTTTAAAAATAATTCAAAAAAATTTATAACATTAAATTTTAATTAATATAACAATTTTAATAAATATATTTTAAAAACATTACTTCAATAATAACAGTTACTTAATATAATTATAATCATTTTTTGAAGATTAATATTTTCTATTTGTTTTATTATATTTGCAAATTCTCGTATAACATCATCTTTATCTATTTCTCATCTTAGATCCTTCTCAATAAATAATTGTATTTTATCGAATTTAAATTGCATTAAAAATAATAAAATAATATAAATATAAAATTTTTTTATAAAATAACCTTTTTTATGGATTAAAAAGAATAAAATAATTTTTCTATAAACCTCACAAAGTTTATAGATGAATTGCTTCATAAACGAAGAAAAAACGTTGGGCTCATTTAGATTTCATTTGCTTTTTATTTTATTTCTATGCAATTAAATTCCTTTATAGAGCTATAATTCATATATATATATTAAGATACATACCACACTAAAACACTTCATTAACACGTAACACTATTTCTTCTAATATAATCAAATGTTTTGGATTAGATTGATAATATGTAAATTTATTAAAATAATTATTCTTTTAAAATTTGTTACATACTTTGATATAAGTATATTACAGTGAAAAATAATAAACAACTAATTTCTTAGCTCTTAATCCATCAATTTTATTGCATAATAAAAAATTTGTCAGTTTATGGGTTTAATAACATTTTTATTACAAAAATGTGACTTGATGTTTGATATAAATAAATAAAACTAAATACGCCCAATGTTTTTCGTTGAATATGGAGCAATTCATCCATTAACTTTGTCAGGTTTATAGAAAAATTATTTTATTCTTTTTGGTTCACGAAAAAAAAGTTATTTTATAAAAAATTTTTATATTTATATTATTTTTAATTGATTTACTAAATGTTTCTTAAGAGTTTTATATTTGCACACATTAGATACCTATATATCTATCTTACTTATCAAATGCAAAAGTAATTTTAATTAAAGTGTTAAAAACCATTTTATGGGACCATCACTTTGGAAAAATTTGATCGCTTGTTTATCGGAAACGATAAAATTTAATAATTAAAGGGTCTGTTTGAACTTTGTTACCTAAAAGAAATCATTAAAAATGTTTATTATAAAGAGACATCATCACTTCGAATAAAAATACTATCAAATAATGTGAAATAATGTAATTGACTCACGGTTGTTGCTTTTTTCAAATGTTTTACATTTTCCATTAATTCAAAATAAATAGTGATCACTCGTTGATTGGTTGATGGTTAAGCATGCAATGGGAGACAACAATAAATTTGTATTCTATACATACATACATTTACAATTGATTTTATTAGTTACTTTATTTTTTTATTTTTGATTATAGTTAGTTCATAAAAAATATTATATATCTGTTTATTATGTTTTAATATTACTTGTATTCCCTTGTATCTTTTCTGATTATTATTCCTTTCCAAATGACTATTAAAATAAGTTCTATTTTAGTAATATTGTTTTGTAGAATGGTTAAGTTCAAACAAAAGTAATTTTGAAAACCACGTAGATCAAAGGCATTCACAATTTTTTTTTTTAAGATTCTTTTATATGAAACCACAAAGCATGATGAACGGGATTGGATGAAATGAAGAAGTGAAAACAAATATTTGATAAATATTATACTTTTATAAATGAATGAATGAATGATGCTATTTTATAACCTGCATTAACTACATTAGGATTTAATGATAAGTTTATGGATCATTTTAGGGATATGATAGCATTACATAGATATTAAAATATATTGATGTATTATTTAATATTTAAATTTATATTATAAATATAGCATCATTATATAATATGTAGAATAAAACTTATTCTAATTTTCTTTAATTTTTTAAAATCATCGCCAGTGAAAAATGGTGTGTGTGTGTAATAATTGCGCACATATAATCAATTTTAGAAGATTAATATATTTTTTGTTTTAATCAATTTCCAAATTTTCGTATAACTTCATCTTTTCTAATTCTCTTGTTATATTAAATAAATTTATCAAATTAAAATAGAATAAAAAGAATAAAATAATATAAATATAAAAAAGTTTTATAAAATAACGTTTTTCCAATGGACTAAAAAGAATAAAATAATTTTTCTATAAGCCTGACAAAGTTTATGGATGAATTGCTTCATATTCAACTAAAAACATTGGGCGCTTTTAGTTTTCATTTGATTTCTATTCAATTAACTTCCTTTATAGAGCTATAATTCATATATATATATTAAGATACATACCACACTAAAACACTTAATTAACAAGTAACACTATTTCTTCAAATATAATCAACCATTTTGGATTTGATTGATATTATGTAAATTTAATAAAAATTCTTTTAAATTATGATTCATACTTTGATATAAGTATATTACAGTGAAAAATAATAAAAGATTAAATTCTTAGCTCTTAAACTATCAATTTTATTGCATGATAAAAAATTTTTCTGTATATGTGTTTAATAAAATTTTTATTATTATAAAAATTTGACTTGATTGTTCATATAAATAAATAAAACTAAATGCGCCCAACGTTTTTGGTTGAATATGAAGCAATTCATCCATAAATTTTGTCAGGATTATAGAAAAAATATTTTATTCTTTTTAGTCCATTGGAAAAACGTTGTTTTATAAAATTTTTTTATATTTATATTATTTTATATATCTCCACAAATCATGCACTTTGTATTGGTTTTATCATAATATTGAATTATACATTCATATGATAAAATCCGTGTGATCCATAAATGTAGTAATTAATATTTTAGGCAAAATCATATTATAAGCTGTGGGGGAGAAAGAAGAGTGATTTGCCCAGGTCCGTAATCAAAGACAATCAATCGATTTACATATGAGTGCACAATCAAGCAGATAATCGTATCCCAAATTTGGTTTGAAGTTGTTCCAGTCCATCGAAAGGGGCTCATGGAACTTTTTAGTTGGGGGAACTATAAATAACGTATTTTATTGGTAAAGAGTTCTTGTTTGAAACGATTCAAAATCATATCATTTTTTTTTTATTATAATATTATAAAATAGAATTGATTTACAATAAAATAAATAAATAAATGTTCGTGTATATTCCATGATTAGAATATGATTAACTAATTATTATATAAACACCAAAAGAATCTATCAACCTGAACTGATCTCCTGCTTAAGTGGCATATTCATATTCGAGAGTTATTTTAAAATATTTTGATTTGATTTTAGAGTAATCATATTGTAAATGTGAAAAAAAATTAAATAGTAAATATTTATCAATTAAATACATTAATTACTAATGAATTTTATCAAATCTAACTATAAAATAAATGATATATTATATATTATTATTTCTAAAACAGATCATTGCTTTGAAAATTATTTTTTTTATTTTTTATGATATTATATATATGTATATAATATATATATGTCCATGTTGGATTACAGTAATAAATTTACATATTCATATTCATAGCCTTAACCCACATTAAAATTTCAACTTAATGTTAACCATAAATTTGATTCTATTCCCTTAAAGTTTGGAAATTTCTTCTTTTAATATATATATATATATATATATAATGTGTTTTACCGTTTAAGAAATGAAGATCAAATGTCATCAGGATCATAATAATTCTAAGCGATTTTTATGATGTTTCAAAATCTATATGTATATAATAATAATTATAAAGGATAAATTAATAATTAATATGAATAAAGATTCATATCTATATTGTTATACTATTGTTATTCAAACTATATAAAAATATAGGAAAATTAATTGATTTAAAGATATGTTGGCATCTACATATTTAAAAAACATTCAAAGAGATTTTTTAATTTAATTGTTAAAATTTAAAAAGAAAAAAACATTTGAATGAAGACTTTAATATTCTTTGACATTATTAAGAGAAAAATCTTTTTTATTTATATAATAATTAAATATTTATAAATTTATAATTTATTAATTTAAAAATTTCAATATTTTTGATTTTTTCTTTAATGATAATTATTATAATATATTTCCATTATTTATTTGAAATTTATAAATTCTTATATTTTTAAAATATGTGTAATTTTTTATTCTCTTTTTTAAAATAAATAACTAAATTTACCTAATTATTAGACCTACAATTCATGACCTAGTAAATCAAAGTATAATTTTAGAATTATCATGTCTAGAAAATAATATTAAATTCTTTACCTACTACTTATGTTCATATGCGCCCACGCTTTTTTGTTGGGCATATGTAAAGGATAATATTCAAGGTTTAATTAATATTCTATTTTTAAGGACATTTTATATTAAAAGTTTTTTCTATTAATTTATTCCTTATACGAGTATGTATATACAATTGAGATTTATTTTTATTTCTTACTTTATATAAACTCTTGAACAAGCGTGTGATAAGAGTTATCTCTTGAATGACTTAACCTGTCAATTAGAATTTTAATAAAGCAAATAAGATCCTTTAAGATAAAAATGTAAATAGCAGCAGCATACTTTAAAAATGATTAAAAATAAGGAAATTAACAAAAAATAAAATAAAAATCAAATTAATCAAGCAAAAAAATATTATAGATACTATATTTTAGCTTATATCAAAAGTAAATGTAATAAATATATATTTATTTCAAAACGATAAAAAATAAAATCGATTTATTTTAGAATTTAATTTATTTAAATAATTTATATATGAAACTGATTAATAAGTATGACATAGAAAATGTACAATTATAAATTATATATATATGTTATAAATAAAAAATGTACATTATAATCTTTCGGCAATTTGCAATCAATTTTGAAAATTATAAATTTATCAAATTCAAAAAGAAAAAAAATGTATCTATTGTAAAATGAATAGTAAATGGTGATAATTGAAATAAAAAAAAATAGTTTAGTTTAATATTCAATCATTTATCTATTAAATGAATTGGAAAAACAATATTAAATAAAATAATAAAAGTTGAGTTACGATCCCGAAACGATTCTTCTAAGAATTATTTCATTTCATGGTATAAAATTTACCATTAAGTAAAATTAAATAGACAACCAAGCGGTCAAAACAACAAACAAACAAACATTTGACAGCACCAAATCGAAAAATTAACTAAAATTTGAATATTAATTAATTTTAATCTGTTTTGTTTATATTCTTCTCCGAATAGATCATTTTCCCCAAATGATTAATCTCCTAATTTTTTTTATACAATTAGAGAGTTAACCCACAGCTTCTTGATCATTTCAATTTAAATTTTAGTAGACAGAGGCAATAGTGTATTATAAGGAACGAGTGAAATAATAAAAGAAACAAAAAAAAATTATAAAAAATAAGCTGGAGTATCTCTACTTGACTATCTCGCAATTTGAATTGGATTCAATAGCATATATTATATTTAAATTAAATTTAATTAATTATAAATTAAATTTAATAATTAAATTTGCTCTTTGTTGATGGCACCACGTCACGTGTTGGCGCGTGAGATTTGAAGTATTTGTACTTTCAGCGATTCAATCAAGCTGAAATTCTATATATAGCAGTTACAGTATACAATCATGTGAAAAACTATCAAACACATATCTTTATTTTTAGGGTCAGTTTAGAGGGAAATTAGCTGGAGTGTCTCCACTCGACTATCTTGCAATTTGAATTGGATAAAATAAAATAATATATTATATTTAAATTAAATTTAATTATTTATAAATTATAAATTAAAATTAGCAAATAATATTTATAAAACAGGCGCATGTTTGGCTCTTTGTTGATGGCACCACGTCACGTGTTGGCGCGTGAGATTTGCATTGTTAAAAAATTAATTCTGGTACTTTCAAATTCTATATATAGCAGCTTTATACAATTTTTAATCATGTGAAAAATTATCAAACATATATCTTTATTTTTACGGTCACTTTAGAGGAAAAAAAACAAAACGTTGTAACGAATTTTGAATAATTCCCGTATACCAAATTTCATGATTCTAGCTCAAACCGTTTTTGCGTAATTTTGTCTACACACACACACACACATTTTTCTCAACCTTAGTGAAAATAATTCAAGAACCTTTAAAACGTATAAAAACATCAAAATCTCGACATCGAAAATTTTCGTGATCGCAAGATAGTAAAAATGAATTTAAATATAACACTCTCCAGTTCAGTAGGGACAAAAAGGCCAAGAGAATCATCATTAAAATATATATGAATTTTTTTTTAATTCTAAGTGATAATAATTTCCTAATATGGATCAATTAAAAATAAAAAATAAAAAAAAATAAAAATACCACAAATTCAACTTGTCTATTTGAATTTGAACTAAGTTTCAAAGATATTTATTAAAGTATAGTATTCCGTTTTGCTTATCATGGAAGGGGCTCGCTTGTATTATAGCTTCCTTAGTTTGAGTTTGAACTAAGTAACTATATTAACTTAAACTTCACTATTTACAGATAATAAATAAATGACTATATAAAGTAAATTATTTGTTGAAAGAAATATCAATACCTACTTATTAGATAATAAACGATATTTTAATATGATTAATGAAAAAAGATTCATAATATAATATATGTAATGATACGAATTAAATAAACATATATATGAGGTTTGTTCAAAAGAAAATGTGAATTTTGAATTATTCTAAAATGCGCTTTTCGTTATGACCATCAGCTCGTTCTTCGATTCCGACTTTATCTCACCCATTGTGGCAAAACGCTCTCCTTTCATTGGTCAGTTTTAGAAATAGGAAATAGTCACAGGGAGCGAAATCTGGTAAATACGGTGGTTGAGGCATGATTACGGTGTTGTTTTGGCCAAAACATCACTAACAAGCAACGATGTGTGAGCTGGTGCATTATCCATTCAAATCCAAATTCCATTATTTGTTTTTCCACAATTCCGATCGTTCGAGACGTATTGCTTCACACAAACGTTGCATAACTTCCTTGTAGTTTTCCTTATTAACAGTACGACCTATTGATCACCATGATGCACCACGCCATTGTAATCGAAGAAAACAGTGAGCAAAATCTTCACATTTGAACGAACTTAGGCTTTTTTTCTTGTATCACTTATAAACATTTTAAGTGCGTTCCATTTTTAACGCAATAAAAATAGATGAAAACTCAAATATAATGTAATATAGTGGAGATATATTGTCTTGGTGTGATGGAGATGTATTATATTTGATATATTGAAAATATATTATCTTAGTGTAATGGAAATATATTATTATGTTATCTTTAGAATGTGTGGGAATAGATTATATAAAATACATTATGTCATAAATTAAGAATGGGTTAGTATAAGAAGAAGAAAGATGAATTAGCATTTCATAAGCATGGGAAAATTCCAATATATTATATAATATACATTAGTAATAGATTATATAATATACATTATATCATATAGTAAGAATGTGTTAGAATAAGAAGAAGGAAGTTGAGTTTGCATTTCATAAGCCGTGGGAAAAATATAATCGTTGTCCACTGATCAAAGGTGATCGTTATGTAAGAAAAGAAAGATTACTAATGGGTGCAACGGAGACAGAGGATGAGAGAAGGAGATGGCGAAAGGGGAAGGAGGGGAGGCTCAAGGTGAGATGAACCAAAAGCGGCAGAGAGTGTGGCAGTCAGTGAATAATGTACACGAGAGAATAAGTGATTGAATTATCGATAATTATAAGATGTGTGTGTTAATTTTGATCTGTTTAGTGAATCTGTGCTCCTGGCCAGGAAAGTGTGAGTAAAGCAAATTTAATTATATCAAATGCATTTGAATAAATTCGTATGAAATTGATTAAATAAATGAATTAATTTGGATAAGATATATTAAATAAGTTAATGTAAAATTGATTGAATAAATAAAGTAAATAATATGAATTATAATTAACCGAATTAATATAAAATTAATTAAATAAGCAAGTTGAATTAAATGAGTTATAATTAAAAGAATTAATGTAAAATTGATTGAATAATTAAATTAAATAATATAAATTATAATTAACTGGATTAATATAAATTTAATAATTGTAACTAAATGAAATAAATTATATTTGAATTAAATTAAATGATGTTTTTAATAAACAATTAACACATTCGTCGTATATAGGTGGCATGATCTCGTACCTTCTTTCTAGCATTGGTGCAAGTAAGTACGCGGCCCATTACAACTGGTGTCAGGTGTGGGGTTGAGGGTTTAGGGGTAGAGAGTAAAATAATTAAGCAAAATTTTGAGGATTGCATCGATAAAATTTAATTAAAATGGGAATATTTTGTTAATAGTTTAATTCCTTTCAAACCAAAGATAAAGTAAAATTCTGAGAGCAGGGATACGGAAATTTGGGAGTATTTAAGTGAGGGAGAGTACGATAAAATTAAACCCTAGACCTGGTGTTTGCTCAACATCGAAGTTGAAAGCACCCCCACGAAACATGGAGGAACAGATCCATAATTTGGAACAACAATTAGGACAATTGCAGGCCCAGTTATCAAATCTGACTGGGGCGGTTGGTCCCGTGGAGGTACGCGTCAATCGAGACCCTAATTGGGGAATAGTGGAGGGGATGTCGCCCTGGACGGGGACAGGACAGATTGACCTATTCCTCAATAAATTTGAGCAATTGGCCAAAATGGGTAACATACCCGAGGACCAGAGGAGGGAGGTCTTGGAATGGAAGCTGGAGGGAACGGCGTTGAGAGTCGTCAGAAATTTACCAGGAGATATCACTTGGGAAGGGGTGAAGGAACAACTGAGAGCGAGGTTCAAGCCGGAAGACACGGCCACCCAAAGGATGAGAATGGTCCTGACTATGGGTCAAACTCCGCAAGAGAGTGCAGCGGATTATCTGGATCGATTACGAGATGCAATGGCCGGGATAGATTGGGCGGGTACAGGAATTACCCTATTGGCTCGGTTTCTAGAAGGGCTCAGAGGCGAACCGGGTAGACAAGCCCGAGTAGCAGCCCCCACGACCGAGGAAGGAGCCTTACAGATTGCACAACGGTGGGAAAAAGAGGGAAGGAATGTCCCGGAAACCCGCTTTACCTACCCATGGAGACGTAGAGACAACACACGGTTCACGAGTAACCCTGCGATTAGGGGCAGGTGTTACAATTGTAATCGGGAGGGACACATGGCTCGGATGTGCCCCATAAAGAGGGAACCGAATAGTACCATTGGGGGTACAGAGAAAAGAGGGAACATCAAACCTCGTGAAGGATGCTATAGGTGCGGGAGTAGGGAGCACTTTATAAGGCAGTGTCCCCGACCTCCCCAGGTAAAGTGTGTGGCCGAAGAAAACATCCATACGCAAGTGGCCCCAAAAGAGTTCGGACTCCCTCCGCCCCAAGAGTGAGTCCGAAGAGATTCGGATCTCTCCTGGTAACCGCAATCAACACCAATGCGGATAAGGCTACTAGAGTGAGACTGAGTATAGGGGGACGGGAATTGGAGATGCTAGTGGACACGGGGTCGGAAGTGTCGATCTTAAAAGCTCCTATTCCAGATATCCCTGTAATGGGATATCCGCGAAATGCGTGTGGAGTTACGGGAGATCTGTTGCCCATTAGTGGTCAACAAACGCTTCCGATACTGGTGACGAAGAGAAGAATCATGCATCCATTCATTATTTGCGATGTACGGATAGCGGGAGATGGGCTCCTGGGAATGGATGTGTTGACCGCTTTGGGAGCGGTGATTGATGTGCAGAAAAGGGAGTGCCGTTGGAACGGCACAGCACGAGGTAACGGGAAGGGGAAAAGGGGCGTTGGGAATGGGAGTAATTTGGAGATTATTCCCCTGGAACGACCTAGAGGAGTAGTCAGCACTGAAACTGATGACACGGAATTTGGAGCCATTAGTGGCATTCCGCCTGTCACCGGGATAGATGAAGTGCAAGAGGAGGTCGTGAGAGCGCGAGTAATTGGCACTAGAAAAGATGACACGGAATTTGAAGCCATTAGTGGCATTCCGCCTGTCACCGGGATAGAAGGAGGGCCAGAAGAGGTCGTGAGGGCAAGGGTAATTAGCACTGGGAAAGAGGACACGGAATTTGAAGCCATTAGTGGCATTCCGCCTGTCACCGGGGTAGAAGGATTGCCAGAGGAGGTCGTGAGAGCAAAACAGAGGAAAGTAATTCCGGCGTGGTCCGAGGTAGTGGTCTGGGCTGAGGTAGATAATGCACAAGATGGCTCAGAAATGGTAGTGGAACCGGTTATATTGGCGCAACCAGTGTTACGGGTAGGGCGGACTTGTGTGAGAGTCGAGAAAGGAAGTGTACCGGTCAGAGTAATAAACTTATCTAGTAGGAAGGCAGTGATAGATCGTCGCCAACAACTTGCCAAAGCCAGCACGATACCAATATTAGACCAAAGTTGTATTTGCCGAGTGCAGGTGGTTGAACAAGAGACCAAACATCAATGGGTATCTAAGTTCAAGGAAAAGTTGACCCACCTGCCTGAAAATCACCAACATCAGATGTTCGAGCTATTGAACGAATATGCTTCATTGATGTATGAAGAGGGAACAACGGGATTGGGTTGTGCACTAGGTGTGAAGCATAAAATTGTCACTGAAGGATCAGCTCCCATCTTTAAACGACCCTATAGAGTGCCGCATGCGATGAGACCCGAAGTAGAAAAACAGATCGGGAAGATGCTAGAAGAAGGAGTGATTGTAGAATCAGATTCGCCATGGTCAGCACCCGTAGTACTAGTACCCAAAAAGAGTACAGACGGGAGGGTTAAATATCGATTTTGTACTGACTACCGAGCTCTGAACAGTGTAACGAAGATTCCGGTGTATCCGATACCTAATATCACGGAGACGCTAGAATCCTTAGGAAATGCACAATATTTCACTACCCTAGACCTGGCAAGTGGGTACCACCAAATTCAGGTAGCTCCAGAAGATAGAGAGAAAACCGCATTCACTACTTTTATGGGGCATTTTGAGTACGCAAGAATGCCGTTCGGTTTAGCCGGGGCTCCAGCTACTTTCCAACGCTTGATGGATCGGGTGTTGGCTGGAATTAAGGGAAGCGAATGTTTCGTATATCTAGATGATGTGGTAGTATTTGGTACAACATTTTCGGAACATCAAAGAAGGTTGCGAAACGTATTCGAATGCCTCCGACAGGCAAGACTGCAAATACAACTAGAGAAATGTCATTTCGCGGTGGGAGAAGTTGGGTACCTGGGGCATCGGGTGGGGAAAGATGGAGTTCGACCCGATCCAAAAACAGTGGAAGCGATTAATAACTACCCACAACCGAAAAACGTAAAAGAGATACAACAGTTTCTGGGACTCTCAGGGTGGTACAGGAGGTTTATCCCTGAGTATGCTAATATTGCGAAGCCATTGACGGTCCTCACAAAGAAAGACCAGAAGTTCCAATGGGGTAAGGACCAGGAACAAGCGTTTCTTTCTCTCACAAAATTCCTGTGTAGTGACACCGTACTCGTTTATCCAGATTTCACACTACCGTTTATCTTGGCCACAGACGCCTCGAACGAGGCTTTAGGCGCAGTGTTATCACAGCGTCGAGACGGATATGAAAGGCCGATTGCGTACGCCAGTCGAACGTTGAACAAGGCCGAAAGTAACTACACAGTAACGGAGAAAGAACTACTTGCTGTAGTGTGGGCGACGCAACAATTTCGGTGTTACCTATATGGGAGGAAATTCCAACTGATAACTGACCACGCGGCCTTGAAATGGATGTTAAGTCTGCATGATCCGTCACAGCGGTTGACACGATGGGCGCTACGACTGGCGGAATATGACTATACAGTAGAACATCGACCGGGGAAGTTACATCGGAATGCGGATGCTCTCAGCAGGGTGAAAGTTAGTGAGGAAGGCCCTGAGTCGAAGGTGCATACGATTCGAACTTTATTGAGAACCACAGCGACCGAAAAAGAATGGCGCGAATCACAAGATCAAGATGAGGACTGTCAGCGGTGGGCACGGAGCGGCAAAGCCCAAGCAAGATCCGATGGGTGTTTGTACGTAGTAGATGATCACCAAACCCGTCTAATGGTACCCCGAGAAAAGGTGCCCATGATATTGGAAGAGAATCATGATAGACCCACAGCGGGGCATAGAGGGGTACAGGGAACCTTATCACGAATCCAGCGACAATATTTTTGGGAGGGAATGGAACGGGACGTAGAGTCCTGGGTGAAACAGTGTAGTATATGTACCCAGATGAAGTCGCCAACTGGACTTCGAGCTCCCGTTCAACCACATGAGATCCCCAGAAGGCCCTTCCAAATGATAGCACTAGATGTCGTGGAATTCCCGAAGTCCACCCGAGGTAATAGATACCTTTTGACGGTACTAGATCACTACTCCCGGTACTTGGAAGCGATACCCATACCAAACCAAACAGCGGCCAGAGTGATCCGTGCGCTCACGGAAGAAGTAATAAGCCGGCATGGGATCCCAGAAATCATCTTAACCGATCAAGGAAGAAATTTCACCTCTAAACTATTCCTGGGACTATGTCAACGTTTAGGAATAAAAAAGGTACAAACAACAGCCTATCATCCAGAATCGAACGGACGAGTGGAAAGGGTACACAAAACAATAAAGGAGATGCTTCGACCGTGGGTGAGAACAGACGGTAAAGACTGGGATGTTTGGTTGCCATACGCGTTAATGGCTTATCGGAGCGGACCCCATTCCAGCACTGGGTTTTCGCCGAATGTGTTAGCATTCGGCCGGGAAACAGACATTAATATCACCGTAAAAAATCAACATCATCAAGAAGAGCCAGATAGATGGGCATATCTAAACGACTTGTGTGACCGGATAGAACATCTACAACAACGGTCGATAAATCAGTCGGAAGCCAGGTTACAGGCGAGCAGGAAACAGGCTAATAAACATCGAAAATTCCGAAGGTTCGAGGTAGGGGATGAAGTATATGTATACAACCCCGTTCTGAAAGAGTCAGAAGCTCGGAAATTTTATAAGCCTTGGAAGGGCCCCTACACAATAGCGACAAAAAATTCCGAAGTGGTATATGGAGTGTGGTGGAGCCCCACTAAGATTGTCAACATACATGTGAATCGTTTAAAACCAGCCAATATAGAACGCCGCGGAGTGAACCGTGTATATGAACACACGGGAGATATGTTGATGGCACCCAAAAATTACGCCCTAGCTCATTGCGTATCGGCCGACTTACGCATGTCCCAAGGTGTTGCAAAAACTATACGAGACACCTATCCGAGGCACCCTTGCGAAAAGATCCCAGAACCAACCATCGGAGAGATCCTAGTACAATACCACCCAGATAGAGTAATACTTCACTGTGTCACGAAAACAAAAGCGAGTGACAAGCCGCGCCCTGAAAACGTGAAAATGACAATCAAGAACCTTCTACTGAAGGCGACCGAGGTAGGAATCCCAGCATTGGCGGTTCCGCGCTTAGGATGCGGAATGGACGGCCTCAAATGGGTACAAGTCAAGAAGTGGCTAAAAGAGCTAACCCCCGACTACCCGGTGAGAGTACACGTATACACACCAGCGGCCATTGGAACCCCAACGCCAACTGATGATGAAGAGGAGAAAAACCGAATTTGGGAGAGCGATTCGGATGACGATGTGTGGTCAGGGGAAGAGGACATTTCATTGAGTCCGTGGCGAGAACAGAATGACTCCCAGCCCAATTGGAATGGAGTAGGACAACTAGATTATTCCGCAAGACCCAGCGAGATAGAGGAGATCGAGCCAGAAGGGGAGAAAGAAACACCCCCTGTAATTAATTTAGAAAGCCAAGATGAAATAGACATCGCAGAGGCACTAAGGGAAGAGGAATCCCTCAGAATTGACAGAAGAGATCCAGAGTCTGGGCGACAGGAGACAGAGACCGGTGAGCACGTTACTCAAGGGGAAACAGGACAAACTTCGCAGGATGAAGAAAGTCAAAGGGAGGAGGGGTGGGAGGATATAGATTCCCCGGCTAGCCCGGAGAAATCACCCAATGCTCGGGACCAGAATGCACACCCTCCTCACACACCACCCAATAGAGATGTCCCGGTTAGGGGTAGCGTGGAGGCCCAACCCAGTACCAGTAGCCCGGGGACAAGACCTCCCACAACAGCCGGGGCGACAAAGAACCCTAATACGAGTAAACCACCCGTTGGAGTCCCACCAAAAAAGAGAGGGGTAGGGCGTCCTAAAAAGAGAACCATTTGGAATTTCCATAAAAAAAAGGAGTAATGTTTCTTTGTTTCTTCTCTCACAGGCCAAACTAACGATGCGATGGGGAAGCAGGCGAGGGAGAGGGAGGAGATAATGCCACTGGGAGTCTATTTTGAACCAGTCGACGATGTGATAATTACGGGAGATGAGTGGCGGATTGTAACGGAAGTCGACGTGAAAGAGATTCAAGGGAAGGTATCGGTCATCAGGGATTCTCTGGAGAAATTACAGGATGACCGATACGCTCTCTTAGAAGGAGAACCTTTGAAGACAATAGATTTTAAGGAGGATATGTCCTATATTAAGACCAGTTTCGAGATGACGGAGGGGATTATTTCACATTTGAGTGAAATGCTACCCCCGGCGCGAAGTCGACGTGGTCTGGTGGACGCGGGGGGGCACGTTTTAAAATTCATTTTCGGAACTTTAGATAATGAAGATCTGGTGGAATTGAATACCAGATTACAAAATTTAAATGAAGTTAATGAACAAATGAGTCATTACTTCGATGATCAAATCACAGCATTAGACCAACTCGACCATAAAACTAATCAAAATTTCGACTTGATTAAACAACATGCTAGAACATTATTGGAATTAGCCACTTTGATAGACCGAAATTTTAATTGGACACTTGGACGGCAAAACGCAGCCGAAAAATTTTTTCAAGAAGCGTTAGAATTAATGACTAAGACACGACGCCTGGGGCAAGCAGTGACGTCAGTTCGAAACTGGTTAGAGGATGTCCTCGGGATTGTTCAATCGGCGGCAGCGGGACGCCTCGATGCGCGATTGATCAACCCAAAAATGTTATTAGAATTAATGATAGATATAAATAAGAAACTCCCCGAAGGACAGGAATGGCTGACCCCGCTAGAATTACGATTTGTTTATAAGTACTATGACACATCATTAGTGAAAGTGTATAGTGTCAGGAACGCTATCCGTTTCGTGATCTCACTTCCGTTGAAGACAGTATCCCAGTCAGGAACAATATATTTCGTTCATGTTGTGCCGACAGCTCGGGGGGGAGTGAGGACCAAGCTAGTGAAAATTTCCCCGTGGATCCTCGTAACGCATGACCACCAAAAATATACCACGCTAGAACATAGATATGTGGACAGCTGCCGGGGACGGGAGCCGATGGTGTGTCAACAGCCTATTCCACTCGTAGCCCGATCCCAACTCAGTTGTGTCAGCGCCCTCTTCTTCAAACACGCGGAGCATCTAGACAGTTACTGCTCATGGGAAGTGTTATTAGGGGCGATTACTGATTTTTGGGAACCATCATATTCTGGTTCCCATTGGTATTATAGTATATCACGACCTCAAGTGGCCCGGCAAAGTTGCCGTACCAATAGCAAACCTAGATTCGATGATATCCAACTACATCAACAAGGCATCGTTACCGTTCCGGAGGGATGTCAGCTATATACAAATCAACATCTGTTGATGTCTAGGAGCGCGGGTCAATCGAGAGTCACGATAACAACTCCAGTGATATTTACCGGCCATAAAGAAGAACCCCTAATAACAGAGACATCACGTAAGGAGAACACAATAATGGCGGAGGGACTGAAAAGCTTGGAGTCGATAAGAGCTGAGTTGGGAAGGACCTCGATGAGTGTTCCATTATCCAGGTTGCGGGAGGAGGCGAGGTTGATACAGAGCAAAAGGAAACAGCATCTTATCGCTGGCGGGACCGGTGGTGGAGCAGTTTTAGTGAGTCTGTGTGGACTGGTGGGGTATCTTTGGTGGAAGAAGTGTACACGGAGGAAGAGGAAGGCCGGGAAACTGCAGAATCAACTGGGAAGTGATGTGGACATAGACAAAACAGAGGAGGGGTCGAACTGTTGAAAAGGATTGTTTCGGGAAAAAACTTTACCCCGAAACAATCTTTTTTAAAGGGTGGGGGAGTGTAATATAGTGGAGATATATTGTCTTGGTGTGATGGAGATGTATTATATTTGATATATTGAAAATATATTATCTTAGTGTAATGGAAATATATTATTATGTTATCTTTAGAATGTGTGGGAATAGATTATATAAAATACATTATGTCATAAATTAAGAATGGGTTAGTATAAGAAGAAGAAAGATGAATTAGCATTTCATAAGCATGGGAAAATTCCAATATATTATATAATATACATTAGTAATAGATTATATAATATACATTATATCATATAGTAAGAATGTGTTAGAATAAGAAGAAGGAAGTTGAGTTTGCATTTCATAAGCCGTGGGAAAAATATAATCGTTGTCCACTGATCAAAGGTGATCGTTATGTAAGAAAAGAAAGATTACTAATGGGTGCAACGGAGACAGAGGATGAGAGAAGGAGATGGCGAAAGGGGAAGGAGGGGAGGCTCAAGGTGAGATGAACCAAAAGCGGCAGAGAGTGTGGCAGTCAGTGAATAATGTACACGAGAGAATAAGTGATTGAATTATCGATAATTATAAGATGTGTGTGTTAATTTTGATCTGTTTAGTGAATCTGTGCTCCTGGCCAGGAAAGTGTGAGTAAAGCAAATTTAATTATATCAAATGCATTTGAATAAATTCGTATGAAATTGATTAAATAAATGAATTAATTTGGATAAGATATATTAAATAAGTTAATGTAAAATTGATTGAATAAATAAAGTAAATAATATGAATTATAATTAACCGAATTAATATAAAATTAATTAAATAAGCAAGTTGAATTAAATGAGTTATAATTAAAAGAATTAATGTAAAATTGATTGAATAATTAAATTAAATAATATAAATTATAATTAACTGGATTAATATAAATTTAATAATTGTAACTAAATGAAATAAATTATATTTGAATTAAATTAAATGATGTTTTTAATAAACAATTAACACATTCGTCGTATATAGGTGGCATGATCTCGTACCTTCTTTCTAGCATTGGTGCAAGTAAGTACGCGGCCCATTACAATAAGACTAACTTTTTCAGTTGTCAAAAACAAACTACTAATCTGAAATGGCTGATAATGTCAACATATGAGAAACATATATGTGTAGCAACATAATAAAAAAAGTTTCGACAATCGAATGAACACAGCCCGCGAAAATTCAAAATTCAACTTTTCTCTTAAACAGACCTCGTATATATATATATATATAAATTTTTATTTTTTTTAATTTAAAATAAGAAAGGCAGAAGTGAAGTAATTAAAATAAATTTAAGAGATTTAAATATTTATGTTGTATATAAAAAGGTGTAGATATCGATTATTCTGATATGTTATTTTATTAAAGGTATGGAAACTAATTAATAATTAATTATTTTAAAGTAGATTTTATAATAATATCAACGCAAATAAACATTTTAAGGATCCCTAAGTTAACAAAACATAATTCTGCAAATTAGTTTATTTGCTTACGTAAAAAAAGACAATTGAAACTGAAAATTTCATATTTATAATATTTTCCTGTTATCTCACACCCAAAAGCGTTTTTCTTAAAATCTGATATCTGGAATAGTGACTTAATATTATTAATTCTATCTAATACATTTTTCTTTGTGATGTGCAAGGTGAATAAAAGCATGGGAGTGGTCTATGTCCTTTAATTAGAATAATAAAAAATTAATTAATAATTTTAAAATATTAAATAGTGAAAATATTTACATATAAAAATTGTAAATAAATGAATTAACTAAATAAAAGTTAATGTAATATAGTAAATAAAGTATAATTGAACCAATAAATAATAATAATAATAATCCATCAAAAGTACTACTTTACATCATTGATTTTAAACTCAATTTTTTTGAATTTTTTAAAAAAAAAGCTCTAATAATTTTTAATAAACTTTCTTTATAAACAGTGGCGTTGGGCCGGGGGTGGTTGCATGGGGGGCACACACAAAAAAAAATTGTGCAAATAATACATTTAAAAGTTAATTAGTTTTGTAACTGAGAACCCAAAAGAAAAAAATCTTTAAATTACGTATAAGTCTAAACCTTATAAATAAATAAATAATTTATTTTGTCAAAATAACCACCCCCCCCCCCCGACATAATAGATCACGCTACGCCACTGTTCATAAATATCAAGTAAAATTATTTTTAATATCAGAGAGATTTGAAGTAGTTTGGGACGAGTAAAAAGTGTGAATATTTTCAAAAAAGATCCGTCTAAAGTTTCTTACTTTTTATTTGAATTTATATAACTCATAAAGGTTCATTTTGTTAATAGTTCATAAAATATGAGCCAAAAATGTATAATTAGGACGTTATACTAAAGTTTAGTGATGTTCTCGTATCAACAAGTTTAGTTTATAAAATGCGACTATGTATTTATTAAATATATTAGTAAATACATGTAAAATACAATAATTTTGAATCCATTAATTACATAAATTAATTTATCATATAATAAATCTAAAATTTGTAATAAATGTTATTACAAAATAGATGATCGCATGAATAATCTGAATTTCAGATGACTATTGAAAATTTATAGATTGAAACTACATATTATAATATCTATATATATTTTATATTATAATATATTATTATAAACAGTGGTGTATTGGGAGGGGAACGCAGGGGAACGACGTTCCCTTACCTTTTTTCAGAACCGGAAATATATTATATTATTCCTTTAATAAAGAATAAAATGCTAATTTGAACGACTGAAACTAGTTTAATTTTCTAGAAATCATTCCAGTAATTTCGCGAATTGTACGCCACAATAAAAGTAATCTTTTTTTCCTTTTTCAATTATTTTTATACTATAATTCGTTTCTTTTTATTAATGGTTTTAAAAGTCCTCTGTAACATTTATTATAATATTTTTTTACATTTTAGTCAATTTTATAAATTTTGTTTTTTAATCTTTTAAAACTAAAAATAATATTAATATATTTATTTTCAATGTACATTTATAAAATATTTTACTATTTTTGAATTTTTTTTTTACGGATACCCGAACAACTCAATGGATAGATCCACGTTTATCAAATCCTCAAATTGCAGGAGCTGTAATATTTTATTTACTTAATATATTAATAATTTAAATATAATAATCTTTATCAATATATTTTTAATTTTTTTGAGGCTGTTCCTTATTTTAGAGACTATAAAAGAAAATATGAATATTTAAAGACGCAATTAAAAAAAACCGGTAAGTTCACCAGTTTGACTTAAGTACGTTACGTTCCCTTACCTTTTTTCAGAACCGGTACGTTTTCCAGTACTTTTTCATGTCTCAACAACAACCACTTAAATCTACTGTCAGAATTTCTTTTTTTGTGTTCGTTAATATTTTGTATAGTAAGAATAAGAAAAAATAAAAACTTATATGGAAAAAAATAGTTTACTGAAAATAGAACATTTTTTGCTCCCATTAACCGTTCCCTTACTTTTTATTTTACTAATACATCACTGATTATAAATATTATTTATTCATTAAGAAAATAGATTAGAAAAATTACTTAGTTCATTTAATATGATCAGATACTTCTTCATTTGCATTCTTTCAAATGAACATCATAAGATTCTGTTTTGATTAAAACTCACAATTAACAATTTAATGTCGAACAAAAGGGGATTTATTTAATGAATGATTATTAAATTGATTTCTCATTTATGACGAGTTCTAGGAATGAAGAATACAAATTTATTCTTTCAAGTATATTTTCGTAACATTCAAATCTAAAAGTGGAGTGAATTCGAACTCTAGAGTGGTTCAAGTGAGGTTGGGATTAAACAGTTGAAATTCCAGCTGATGTAACTCACCCCATCGGCACTGTATTTAGAGAGAGGTCCAGAGCCACTGAATTCTGCTAAAACATCTTCCAATTTCTTTGAAGAATCTGTAAAAGATAAATCAGGTGTTAAAATGATATTAAAAAATCTGGAGTGTCTCCACTCGACTATCTCGCAAATTTGAATTGGATTAATTAACATATATTATATTTAAATTAAATTTAATTATTTATAAATTATAAATTAAAATTAATAAATAATATTTATTAAATCAGCGCATGTTTGGCTCTTTGTTGATGGCGCGTGAGATTTGCAGTGTTAAAAAATTAATTCTGGTACTTTCAGCGATTCAATCAAGCTGAAATTCTATATATGGCAGTTTTACACAATTTTTAATCATGTGAAAAATTATCAAACATATATCTTTATTTTTACGGTCACTTTAGAGGAAAAAAAATCAAAACGTTGTAGGTAATGACCCTCTTCCGGTTGAGCTAGATTTCTCAAAAGTTGTTAGAAAACTACCAAATTTTGAATAATGTCCGTGTACCAAATTTCATTATTCTAGCTAAAACCGTTTTTGTGAAATCTTGTACATACACACACACACACTCTCACACAGACATTTTTCTCAACCTTAGTGAAAATAACTCAGGGGTCTTCAAAACGTATAAAAACTTCAAAATCGCTGGCGTGATATTAAAATAACAAAAACAAATCATAAGACTCATTGTATATGACAAAACAAGTAAAGATGTCAAAAAATTAAGAAGATTCGAAATTAAGAGCATAAATATACAATTTCTTGATATTTTCGGTTATTAATAAAATTAATTATATCTGTGTAAATAATTCATTGTGAAAAGATATAGATTAAAGTAAGAATTTCAATTACTTTGACATTTGAAAATATTGAATATATATAAAATATTCAACTTAAACTATATTATCAATATCTTCGTATACATTCTAAGTGGTATTAATTATGAAAGTGATTATTTACTTTTGTCCTGGACATTTTTCTCTTTTTCTTAATATAGAAATTTTTAAAACTATTGAATGAAATTATAATCAAAATCCATCAGAAAGTTAATTACATAATTAAGATGCAAAGTTGCCAGACTTGACACACTTTGTAGTTCAATTAGCAAAAATCTATGTTCCCTACCTGATTCCATGTGTTCTTAGTTCTTATGACAAGTTTCCTCGAGTTCTCATAAGATAGCTTAAATACTTCGACTTGGATGGGTTCACCCTTAAAAAAATTCGGTAATTATTTAGTCTAACCGATCTATGATTGATTTGGATAAAACATCACCAGTGGATTCCTTTTTACTTTCCCGCATACTTCGTATAAGGGAAGTATTGGAATCGTCAAAAATTTCGACTTCGAGATTTTGATAGATCTTGACGTTTTAGACCTCCCTGAGTCGGAAAATACCATTTTTCGAATTATGTCTCTGTGTGTGTGTGTATGTATGTATGTATGTATGTATGTATGTATGTATGTAATGTCTGTAAGCAAATTTACTCAAAAACTAATCAAGCTAGGACTTCGAAATTTGGTACACCGATATTATTCACAGTTTGTAGATTTCTATCAAAATTTCGTCAAAATCGGTTAACCGGAAGTGGTACTTTACCTACACTGGTTGCGTTTACCTTTCAAGTAAAGTACCAGTTTGCTTCAAGATATTTGCTTCATATTTTGTATATAGATTTAAAAATATGAAAAAAATTCAGATACCAAATTTCATCATGATCTGACTACCGGAAGTGACATTTTACCTATACAAGTAGCGTTTCCTTTTTACCGACCGACGATAGTAAGGGAGGTATTGTTTTCACACCAAATTTCACCTATGGATATTTTTAGGTACATATCTCCACGAATCATGCATTTTCTTAACAGAAAAAAGTATTTTTAGCATGATGTCTGTCCGTCCGTCCGATGTGTGTCTGTAGAGATGTGTACAGCTTGAACGGCTCAAGGGATTTTGATGAAATTATGTATATTTACTTAATACATCAGTATGATGAATGGATCAACTTTTGGTGCAAATCCGGAAACCGGAAGTGCTAGTATTGCCGATCGAAGAGAGGAAGTGAAGGGTTATTTTCATATCAAATTCCACGTGAAGGCATATCTCCACGTGTTATGCACTTTGTATTGATTTTATCCTCGAGAAAAATCATCTTCATTAGTTTTTTCTTAATTTAAAATTATATGACGTCACCCAGCACTTCATGACGTCACAGCCAGCCCTTATATATTATAAATAAAATAAAATTAAAAATATTTATATTATATCCATATCTGTTTTTTTTACATTTAAAATATCAGTTAACCGGAAGTAGCACTTTATTACATTCTAAATATTCATTCGCAACTCTTTATACCTATTTATATGCGGGAAAGTCTAGGGGAGGACACTCCCGCTTATTTGATTTAAAACAAACTTTTATTAAGCGCTATGTGGCGGTCGCGTCTAGTTTGCGAGATAAAAATTAAATTAAATTCACTAATTATTCACTTATTCACTAATTTTCAGTTTTTATAATTTCGGTTTAGAAAAATTATTTAATTAGTTAATTTTTACCGACCGACGATAGTAAGGGAGGTATTGTTTTCACACCAAATTTCACATGTGGAGATTTTTACATATCTCCACGAATCATGCATTTTCTAAACAGAAAAAAGTATTTTTAGCATGATGTCTGTCCGTTTGTCCGTCCGTCTGTCCGTCCGTATAGATGTGTACAGCCTGAACGGCTCAACCGATTTTGATGAAATTTGGTATATTTACTTAATGCATCAGTGGGATGAATTGATCAACTTTTGGTGCAATTCGGGAAACCGGAAGTGGTTGTATTAGCGATCTACGATAGGAAGGAAAGGGTTATTTTCACACCAAAGGAGATTTTTTTATATATCACCACGAATCATGCATTTTGTATTGGTTTTATCCTCGAAAAAAATCATATTTATTAGTTTTTTCTTGATTTAAAATTATATGACGTCATCCAGCCATGCATGACGTCACAGCCTGGTCTTGCATATATATTATAAATAAAATAAAATTAAAAATGTTTATATTTATTATTTATGTATCCATATCTGTTTTTTATTACATTAATAGATATATGAAAATTATTTGAAATTGTTTCTGTAGCTGGAAATTAATTTATTTCAAACCGTCGGTCGGTTCGGACCTGGCCACAGGTCAACTTATTTAATCTTCTTTTATCCGAAGTTATAAAAACAGAAAATTAGTGGAGCCCTCTAATGGTCAAACAATAAAACATGGCAGGTAAATATAATATCAATGGATGCAAACTTTAATAATTTTTATCTCGTAAACTAGAAGCGAGCGCCACATACTTTTTAAGGAAAGTTTGTTTTAAATAAAAAAAAAATGCGCTGGTAAAGTTTTATCCAAATCCATGATATATCGGTTAGACAAAACAATTACCCAAAATTCATCTGAAGTTGACAAAAGTTTACGGGGATTCTGCTTCTTCTATGTCAACCGTTAAAAAAGTGGGCAGTGATTATTAACGTAGTAGCTCACTGTTCGAGACGGGATATTAACAAACACACCAGAAAAAATGAATGATATCTTGTTGTAAGATAAGTGAGTGAAGGTGAATGAGCTGCGGCTAGGAAAATTTTAGCAGATTGAATCAATTCAATAGGGATTCGACCAATTTCGAACGGCAAGATATGAATCGATCTAAATATTATTTTGGAGCTCTAAGAAAATACCAAAATTAAAAAAGAATTTTGATTTAAAGTTTAAAGTCAATTTTAAATAAGTACTTCAATTTATACTTCTTATTTATGTAATATACATTTTCACTTATATAATAACAATACAAATCGATTATTTATGTAAACGTTCTGCATTTGAGACAGTATATCATGGATTCTGATTCACGATAATGCATCAGCTCACATTGTTCGTGATTTTTTGGCCAAAAACAACACCGTAATTATGCCTCAACCACCGTATTCACCAGAATTTGCTCACTGCGACTTTTTCCTATTCCCAAAACTAAAGAGACCAATGAAAGGAAAGCGTTTTGCCACAATTGAAGGGATAAGTAAACAATCGAAGAATACACAAAACGTGACTAACTTTTTAAGTTGTCAAAATCAAACTACTAATCCTAAATGACTGATAATGTCAACATATGAGAAACATATGTGTATCAACATAACAAAAAAAATAATTTCGATAATCGAATGTACACAACCCGCGAAAATTCAAAATTCATTTTTTCTTTTGAACAGACCTCGTATTTATATACATTTTGTGATTCTAATAAAAATAATTAAGTTCTATAAAAGATTATTCTAGAAATATTATTCAATATTTAACTATTTTAAATGAAAATATGTTGCTTAAGAAGGTTATGAAAAAGTATTAAGATTTTTATTATTTAAAAATGGATGTGTTATATGATATATTCTTATCAAGTTTCTTTAAGATGCTCGCCCGTTCAATAGTTGTTAAAGAAGATAAACAGATAAAACAAGTTGAAAAAGAAATTCAACTGCTTTTATTTTCAAGAAATGTTTTCACTTGATTGTATTTTCGCATTTAATCCGATTTATTTTTTATTTTCAACTCTTCATTTTTTTTCTCCTCTAACCCTCCTTCTGGCACCCTCCTCACCCTTTCGATTCGCCTTGAATTTGTACACTTATTAAATTTGCACTTTGTTATTTTTTAATATAAAAGAAAGAAGGAAGAAATCATAAGCTGCTTTCATAAAACAACCAACTGAAGTGTACAACAGTCTACATTTAAATTATTATTTCCTTTTTTTGCAAATTATCTACCCAATATAACACAATCATATTATTTATTAAATTTTAGTTATTAATAATTATCATGATATATGAATTATATGCATCAACCTCTCTCCCTCTCTCTTTCTCTCTCTTTTCATCTTCCATAGAAGGAATATTTTTTTTTAACAAATTTTAAATGAAAACATAATAAGTTGACCTGTGGCCAGGCTCAGAACCGACCGACGATTTGAAATAAATTAATACCCAAACAACATTATTTATAGATTTACATATATAAAGAATTAAAAAATATTTTTAGAACTTGAATTAAAATGGCTAAATTAGATTATCTTAGTTTTTGTTTTTAAAGTTTAATAAATCAATTATTAATTACTACTATATTTTTAGTGAAATATTTTGGGACAATGAATATAAAATTAATACATTGTAAACGATCACTTCCGGTTTCCGGATATACACCAAAAGTTGATAAATTTGTGGTACTGATGCATTAACTAAATATAGTAAATTTTATCAAAATCCGTTGAGCCTTTCAAGCAAACACGTCTATAAGGACACACAACGGACAGACGGACAGATATAATGCTAAAAATACTTTTTTCTGTGAACAAAGTGCCCCTGATTCGTGGACGGTTTGATATAAATTAATTTCCAGCTACAGAAACAATTTCAAATAATTTAAATGTATCTATTAATGCAATACAAAGCAGATATGGATTTAACATAAATATTTTTAATTTTATTTTATTTATAATATATAAGGAGGTAATGGTTGTGGCGTAATGAAGGGCTGGGTGACGTCATATAATTTTAAATTAAGAAAAAATAAGTTGACCTGTGGCCAGGTCCGAACCGACCGACGGTTTGAAGTAAATTAATTTCTAGCTACAGAAACAATTTCAAATAATTTTAATATATCTATTAATGCAATAAAAAACAGATATGAATACATAAATAATAAATATAAACATTTTTAATTTTATTTTATTTATAATATATATGTAAGACCAGGCTGTGACGTCATGAATGGCTGGATGACGTCATATAATTTTAAATCAAGAAAAAACTAATAAATATGATTTTCCCGAGGATAAAACCAATACAAAGTGTATGATTCGTGGTGATATATAAAAAAATCTCCTCATGTGAAATTTGGTGTGAAAATAACCCTTCCCTTCCTATCGTCGATCGCTAATACTACCACTTCCGGTTTCCGGATTTGCACCAAAAGTTGATCAATTCATCCCACTGATGCATTAAGTAAATATACCAAATTTCATCAAAATCGGTTGAGCCGTTCAGGCTGTACACATCTATACGGACGGACAGACGGACAGACGGACGGACAGACATCATGCTAAAAATACTTTTTTCTGTTTAGAAAATGCATGATTCGTGGAGATATGTAAAAATCTCCACATGTGAAATTTGGTGTGAAAACAATACCTCCCTTACTATCGTCGGTCGGTAACTAATGAAGATGATTTTTAAAAGTTAAAGATCAATAAATAAATAAATACGATTTTCCCCTTTAAATATTAAATTATAAAATAATTAATTTTAAATCATTGTTTTAATATATTTAAAATATGATAAATGGAAATGGAATATGAAAAAAATTTAATTTAATTTAAATCAAAAAAAAAACAAGTTTTAAAAATCAGTCAGGAAACATTTATAATTAAGACCATGTGACCGCGGATTTCACACCCGAAGAAGCGCAATCGACCCTTGACAACAAGTTTTCTTAATTCGCTTGGTTGGAGGATGTACTACAACTAGTTGAAAAAAACTCACCAAATTAGCTGACTGGCGTTATAAATCGAAACCACATTAATCCCAATCAACAAACAAGAAACCATCAATCAATAATAAATCATCTATAAGTATAAGTACCCGTAACACCGAGGTATCGCACGACACTTTAACAAATTTATACAATTTATTATTATATACTTTAAAAATTTTACTATTTTTTAATTATTTATTACAATTGTTAAATGGATTATCTGAAATGGTATAAAATAATTAAAATAACTTGATTTTCATTTCAATATGAAAAATATATTCAAATTTTCTTGATAAAATATTTGATTCTATATTATATATATAATGTTGTTATAATTAGATGGCTTCTTTTCAAAGTAGCATTAGCTTATAGACTGTTTCGATCAAGGATTACTACTGATAATAATATAAATTCTGAAATTATATTGACACATGTATTTGTCTATATTTTAATTAAATTAAGTTGACCTGTGGCCAGGTCCGAACCGACCGACGGTTTGAAATAAATTAATTTCCAGCTACAGAAACAATTTCAAATAATTTTAATATATCTATTAATGTAATAAAAAACAGATATGGATATAACATAAATATTTTTAATTTTATTTTATTTATAATATATATGTAAGACCAGGCTGTGACGTCATGAATGGCTGGATGACGTCATATAATTTTATTAAGAAAAAACTAATAAAGATGATTTTTCTCGAGTATAAAACCAATGCAAAGTGAATGATTCGTGATGATATGTAAAAAATCTACTCATGTGAAATTTGGTATGAAAATAACCCTTCCCTTCCTATCGTCGATCGCTAATACTACCACTTCCGGTTTCCGGAATTGCACCAAAAGTTGATCAATTCATCCCACTGATGCATTAAGTAAATATTCCAAATTTCATCAAAATCGGTTGAGCCGCTGTAAACATCTATACGGACGGACGGACGGACAGACAAGCTAAAAATACTTTTTTCTGTTTAGAAAATGCATGATTCGTGGAGATATGTAAAAATCTCCACATGTGAAATTTGGTGTGAAAACAATACCTCCCTTTTTTTGGGTAGGGGAATGATTAATATATATCGTAATTTTACTCTAAAATATTATTAAAATAAATATTTTTAATTTTACTTCGAAATTAAATAAAAAATATTAAAATATTTTAAATATAAAAAAATGTTATCAATTAAAAGGCAAATTTCAATATGGATAACGTAATTTGTGACGTCATTTAATTTTACTATTTTAAATTAAGAAAATACTAATAAAGTTAACTTTGATAATATGATGATTTCGTTTTAAAAATATACGAGGTTTATTTAAAAAAAGGGGAATTTTGAATTATTTTGAAAAGTATTTATTTATTCATCAATATCCATTTTATCCCCTTCAAAGTAATTCTCTCAGATATAATGCACTTTGCTAGCGTTTCTTCCAATCGTCAAAAGTACTTCTGAAATGCGCTTTTCGGTATGGCCATCAGCTCGTTCTTCGATTCCGACTTTAATTCATCCATTGTGGCCAAACGAATTCTTTTCATTGGTCTTTTCAGTTTTGGGAATTTGGAAAAAGTCGCAGGGAGCGAAATTTGGTGAATACGGTGGTTGAAGCATGATTACGATCTTGTTTTTGGCCAAATAATCTCTAACAAGCAACGATGTATGAGCTGGTGCATTATCGTGATGTAGAATCCATGATTTGTTTTACCAGAAATACGATCGTTTGAACCCTATTGCTTCACGCAAACTTTAACTTCCTTGTAGGATTCCTTATTAACAGTATGGCCTGTTGGAAAGAATTCATTTAAGTAAAAAATCGATAATCGAATGTAAACAGTCCACGAAAATTCAAAATTCCCCTTTCTTTTAAAACTTGTATAATTGTTTCCAATGAATGTTTCGCAAATGTGAATTCATTTAATTTAAAGTTTCAAACTCCAAAATAAATAAACTTAAATTGAATCGATAGCTAAGATATCAATGAAATTAAATTAATTTTGATACGAATTTTGCTGTCCATTTAAGCAAGATATTCATATTAAATTGGTGCATTTGAAATGTAAGCACAGGTGATCGATGATTAATCAGAGATACTCTTCGCCTCTTGACACTTTCTCTCTTTCTCTACTTCTGATAGCAGCTCCCCTCTTTCTTGTAGCCACTTACCGATTATATTTAGAGAGGTTGCTTTGTACAATGAATAATGGAACAGGACTCAAGAGAATTTGCAACCAATCAAATATTTTCAAAGATTACCCACAATTTAGACAAGATGTACCTCTAATCAAATTCAATTGCATTTCACTGGAATCAATTCGCTCTTTGAAACAAAACAATGAAAGTTACATTTTAAATTAATTTGATGGAATTAATGAAAGCTGATAAGACTAATTTATTATGTTTTACTATCTCGCCAGAGATAGTATTGCGATCACGAAAATTTTCAATTTTGAGCTTTTAATGGTTTTATACGTTTTAAAGGTTCCTGAATCATTTTCACTAAGGTTGAGAAAAATGTCTATGTGTGTGTATGTGTATGTGTGTGTGTGTGTATGTAGGCAAGATTACGCCAAAACGGTTTGAGCTAGAATCATGAAATTTGGTATACGGGAATTATTCAAAATTCGTAGTTTTCTATCAACTTTTGAGAAATGTAGCTCAAGCGGAAGAGGGTCATTACCTACAACGTTTTGATTTTTTTCCTCTAAAGTGACCGTAAAAATAAAGATATATGTTTGATAATTTTTCACATGATTAGAAATTGTATAAAACTGCTATATATAGAATTTCAGCTTGATTGAATCCATGAAAGTACCAGAATTAATTTTTTAACAATGCAAATCACGCGCCAGCACGTGACGTGGTGCCATCAATAAAGAGCCAAACATGCGCTGATTTAATAAATATTATTTATTAATTTTAATTTATAATTTATATAATTAATTAAATTTAATTTAAATAAAATATATATTAATTTCTCCAATTCAAATTGCGAGATAGTCGAGTAGAGACACTCCAGCTTATTTTTAATTTAAAATATGAATTTTAATAATAAAAAATAACACCGGGCAACGCCAGACAGTGCTTCTTTAAATGCAAAATATTATAAATAATGTCTTTAAGTATTATTCTGAAATTTATTATGAATTTTTGAATAGAAAAATTCAATCTTAATAATATGTTTTATTTTTTTTTATTATATAGTTTTTTTTTTATTATTCAAAGAATATCAAACACAAATCATTTGTAATTCACCTTGTAAAGAGTAATTGAAGTATATAAAGTATTTATATAACTATACATGTTTATGAATATGTAAAAAATGTTATTATAATCATAATAAATAAATATATATTCATAGTTAAAGTTTATAAAACAAATAACTATGATTAATTATTATTTATAATTAAAAAGGGATTATTAGTGGGTATATTCAATAGAATATAACAGTTGTTAATTACCTGTTAGAATTTTCACTCAGGATTTTGGCGTCTTTTCTTATTCAGTGTTCAATGAATACTAAAAATTTAATTCGTTTAGTTTATTTTAATTTATTTTATTTTATTTTATTATTTTTCAAAGAATTGGCCTAGTGAGTTGCTTATCGCTTTTCAATGAAATAATATAAACAATGGAATTATTCTGGCAGTGCCCGTTTGCCTCCTGCATTTAGAAAATAAATAATATCATTTATTTTTTATATATTAATAATTAAATTGATAATAAAAATAATTCAAGGAATGTTTTTCATTAGAAAAAGATAATCTACATATTTATATATATAATTTATAAATATCTAAATATTTTCTTTTACAATTCGATGAGAAACAATTTTTTATATTTTATAATATATTATTGTGTTATTTATTTTATATTATGATATTTTATCGACTAAGTTTTTAATTATATATATTAAATTTAATAAATTATAAGTGTGTGTGTGTCAAAGAGTCATGACGGCTTCGGACCCTCTCCGTATACACGTATATATATATATCTTATCTTAATATACTAGCAAAAATTGTATATATATATATATATATAAGTATGTTCAGGGATTCTGGTAACTAAATCGATTTCGTTCTCTGTAAAGATTTTTATTCAATATTAATTTTTTTTTACATTGATTATTTACAATATTAGAAATATAAATTACCTGTAAAGAAATCGATTCTAAAGTTGATTCTTCCAGATAATTCTTACAAATGCCAAATATAAATTATTAACTAATAATTCTAATTAAAAATTATCCTATTACAATTTATATTCGTCTTTAATCCATTCTAAAATTAGTTAGTTGATTCTTATAAATAATACAAACAATATCACTAACAGATGGCGGTGACTAAAGGGTACTATATAGCAGTGACTTTGTTACATCTCCCCCATCCTCACAAAAAAAAATTAATTAATTTTTTTTTTTTTTTTTTTTTTTTACAATTTATAAGGTATTAACTTATTTACATGAATTAATGTGGAATCCTTTCCTTTTTTCTTACAGTCTATTTCATATATTGAGTTTGAAAATTGTCCTATCACATGAAATGGACCCATTCGTATTTGATCCAACTTTCTTCTGTTTATCTTATTTCCTGTTTCAATGTACACTAAATCACCTTTTTTAAATTTTAATTCCTTTCTCCTCTTGTCAATATTAATTTTATTTTTTTGAAAACTAACTAAAGAGTTTTTAATAGCTTCTTCTCTATCTTCTTTTACACTACTTACTCTCGCTAAACTATCTGGTGTTATTTCTGATTTTATTCCATATAATAGATATTTTGGAGCAAAACCTGTCACTGTATGAATTGTTTTGTTATATTCCTCAATGCACTCATTTAATACAATCACCCAAGATCTTTTATTTCCTTCATTTATTTTACATCTTATTCTATTCACAATCGTCTGATTTACACGTTCAACCATTCCATTTGATTCCGGGCAATCTACATCCGTAAAAACTATATTTATGTCTTCGATTTTTACAAAGTTTTTAAATTCTCTAGAATTTATTGCACTATATTGATCGCATAATAATAATTTTATTTTGTTAGGCTTTTCTATTTTTTTAATTAATCTTATATAATCCCGTGCTGATTGTGTCTCCGATGGTACTGCATAAATATATCTGGTTAAATGATCAATCAATAAGTGGAGATATTTTTTTTTAGATCCATTTCCGGCAAATCCTCCTATTGTGTCCATTGAAACTATTTCATATGGTTCTTTAGCTGGGCCTAGTTGTGACAATAAACCAATAACTCTGCCCTTTCTTGACTTATTTAAAATGCAAATTTCACAATTTTTACATATATTATTAATCATTTTATCCATTTTTTTAAAATAATATTGTGGTCTTATTATCTTTATCATTTGTTTTACTCCAATATGTCCATAAATTTTGTGAACTTTCTTGCACAATTCCAAACCTAATCTCTCTGATATATATATTCTAAGATTTGCCTTCGTACATTTAAAGTAAATATTACCTTTATAATTTATGTCAATTGACTTTTTTATTTCATGCTCATTTAATTTCTGATCATCTATAATCTCATTCATTGTCACTAAATTCACTACTTCTAAGACATCCTCTTCATTCTCAAAACTTTCTAACACTGGATTTCGAGACAAAGAGTCTGCTTCCACATTTGAGGATCCTGGTGCATACATGATTTTGAAATCATACTGAGACAAATAATGCATAAGATCCCCAAGAGGTTCATCTGTTCTAGCTTTCACACGCAAAGTCTCCAAAGGTTTATGATCTGAGATTATATTAAATTTTCTTCCTATTAACCAGTGTTGCCAGTAAACAATTGCTTCCTTAATAGCCAAACACTCTAGATAAATAGCTTTTCTTTTCTTTTGGCCATTACTCAACTTTTTAGAGAAATATGCAACTGGATGTAGAAAACCATCATCATCAGGCTGTTTAAAGACGGCGCCTAAACCTTCTCCACTTGCATCCGTGTATATGAACACCTCTTTTTTTTCATCATATATTTTTAATATGGGACTCGAACATAAATACTCTTTTATTAATTTAAAAGATTCCTCACATTTACAATCCCATTTGAAATTAACATTTTTTCTTAGTAGATTATGTAATGGTTCCAGGAGTTTCACAGCATTTTCAATGTATTTATAATAAAAATTTACCTTTCCTAAAAATTGTCTTATGTTTTTCTTACTTTTAGGTGTTTCAAATTTTTGTATTGCTATGAGATTGTCCTTGTAAGGCATTATTCTCCCTTTTTCTATAATATGTCCTAAATATTTAACAGCATTCTTTGCAAATATGCATTTTATTAATTTTAATTTGAATCCTTCTCTTTTAATCATATCCAATACTAACTCAATATGTTTCATGTGTTCCTCAAATGTATTTGAAAAGATTAATATATCGTCAATGTAGTTAACACAAAAACTGTCTAATTTATTTCTTCTTAATAAGTTTGAGAGTATCCTTTGAAACACACTACTTGAGATTCTTAATCCGAAAGGTAAAACATTCCACTGCCAATGGCCCTTTTGTGTGACAAACCCTAATTTTTCTCTATCCTTATTTCTTACAGGAATTGACCAGAAAGCCGAGTTTATGTCCAACGCAGAAAACCATGAACAATCGCCTGCTTTTACCATTATATCTTCTATTCTTAAAAACGGTTGACTCTCTGGTACAACTAACTTATTCAATTCCCTGAAATCGCAACACAACCTTTTTCTTCCAGCTTCATCCTTCTTGTATGCCATTGTTACAGGAGCAGCAAAAGGGGAAGATGATTCTTCTATAAGACCTGCCTCCTGTAACCTCTCTACTTGTTTTTCAATTTCCTTCTGATCAGGCAAAGAACTTCTATATGGTTTCTTTGATATATATTTATATTCTCTCAATTTGACCACAGCTTCATAATTTTTTACTTTCCCTGTATCATATTTATCTTTAGCAAATATGTTTTTTTTATTAATTAATAATTTTTTTAATTCATTTCTATTATCCTTATTTAAATGATTTAAATGGGATTCATATTCATCCAAGTCGATGTATTCATTCAAGTTTATTTCTTTATAATCTTTTCTTTTGTATTCAATATTTTTATTTTTATATCTGTCTCTATTATTTTGACTATTTATATTATTATCAATTTCAATATCTTTTATTTCTTTTGTAACATTTCCAATTTTTTGAAATATTTTTAATTCCTCATTTTGTATTAATTTAAATTTTTTTATTGCGTCAAGTCCAAGTAACATGTCATATGAAAAATTATTATTTTTAATTATATAAACATTCAATGTATCCGAAATTTCATTTATCTTCAATTGTAAGTGGGCCCGGCCTTCAACAAAACTTATCCCGTTAATCGTCTTAAATATAATATTTTCCCTTTTTATTTTTTTTTTTTATTTCTTTCATAATTACTTTATAATTAATAAGAGATACATTTGAACCCGTATCATATACTGCTTTGATATTTTTATTTTTGTTAATTACTACATTTAATTTTATTAACGGTATTGTTCTGCCGGGGCTTATACGTTTTTTTCATTCGAAACCATCTCTTCCAAACAGTTTATACTAATTTTTTTATCATATATTTTTTTATTAAAACACTTCTCAACTGGATGATATCGGTCTCCTTTTTCCAATCCTTTACATATATAACAAGGAACCTTCTTGACATTTATATCTGTTTTTATTTCATTATTTTTCTTTTTTATTATAGCCCAATCATATTTTCTTAGCATATTAATTAATTTGTTGGTATTTGTCACCTCATCTTTATCTACTATATTCTGAATATGAATGGGTAAACCTACCATAATATGATTTACTTTTGAGGTTTCTGAAATGGAAGGCTCAGCTTCTACTAATAATCTTTCTTTTTTCAGACAGTAATCGATGACCGATTCTCCCATATATCTATATTTATATGCATATCTCACATCAGACCACCCTTTACTCGCATAAACTAATAAGAAGGATTCTCTCCATTCACTCCAATTACTATCAATAATTTTTTTACTGTTAATCCTGTACCAGTCATTGGCATTTCCTTCTAAAAATAATCGCAATGTTTGTATTTTCATGGAATCTATTATTATTTGATGCCTATGACATTCACTTTCAAATGTTTTTATCCATTCTTTAGCATTTTGTTGAATGCCTATGAATTTCTCAATATTAAATTTTTTTTCAATCTCTAATAAATTTATTTTATTCACATAATTATAATCCAGTTTCATCTCTAATGGATTAGATTTTTCTATATTTTCAACAAAAACTTCTTCCAGCATATATCCATCAAATATAAAATTATCTTTTTCATCTAAATATCTTTTTTTTAATTTTTCTGACAATGCAATATTTATGTTTCTGAAATTTCCCTGTTTTAACATACTCTTACATCCTAATTTCACTGTACTTAGCTGAAAGAGGTCCTGATGTTCACTTTCATGCTGGCTCTCCGTTGGGAATGCATATATTTCATCACTGCCCAGAAATTTTATGGTCTTGATTTTATTCACCAATTTTCCTTCTTCAAATTCCTTAACGATGTGAATCTTTATATCAGAAGGCATGTTTCCAATCTTGAAAAGAATCGATTTATAAGTATGTTCAGGGATTCTGGTAACTAAATCGATTTCGTTCTCTGTAAAGATTTTTATTCAATATTAATTTTTTTTTACATTGATTATTTACAATATTAGAAATATAAATTACCTGTAAAGAAATCGATTCTAAAGTTGATTCTTCCAGATAATTCTTACAAATGCCAAATATAAATTATTAACTAATAATTCTAATTAAAAATTATCCTATTACAATTTATATTCGTCTTTAATCCATTCTAAAATTAGTTAGTTGATTCTTATAAATAATACAAACAATATCACTAACAGATGGCGGTGACTAAAGGGTACTATATAGCAGTGACTTTGTTACATATATATATCTCAAATATATATATATATAAGAATATTTTTGAAATTCACACCTTTGATGATATTTATAAAGCAAAATCGATCTGTATTGGTTTCATCTTTGATAGTTTTTTCTTAATTTAAATTAGGAATTATAATAATAATATAGCGCAGGGCAACGCCGAACAGCGCTTCCTTTAATACAAAATATTATAAATAAAATAAAATTTGAAAAATATTTAATTTAATAAGATTTTGTAATCAAATTAAAAAATATATATTATGTTATATCCACAGAACATACTTTTCTGTCATTCTGTGCATTTATGTGTTCCTTTAAGGCCTGGATTTTTTATGACTATTTTTTTTTAATTTATGTTCTTTTAAATTATTTGAAATTGATTCATATATTTTGTCGTGTATTTATTTTAAATAATAATCTTAATATTAAATATTCATAGTTCGATGTTGAGATTTTGATGTTTTTATACTTTTTGAAGGTTCCTGAATCATTTTCACTAAGGTTGAGAAAAATGTCTGTGGGTGTGTGTATATATATGTAGACAAGAGAGATTACGCAAAAACGGTTTTTGCTAGAATAATGAAATTTGATATTCGGGCATTATTCAAAATTCAAAATGCAGCTCAATCGGAAGAGGGTCATTACCTTTAATGTTTTCATTTGTTTTCCTCTAAAGAAACCGCAAAAATAAAGATATATGTTTGATAGTTTTTTACATGATTCAAAATTGTATAAAACTGCTATATATAAAATTTCAGCTTGATGGAATCGCTGAAAGTGCTAGAATTAATTTTTTAACACTGCAAATCTCACGCGCAAACACGTGACGTAGTGCCATCAACAAAGAGCCAAACATGCGCTGGTTTAATAAATATTATTTATTAATTTTAATTTATAATTTATAATTAATTAAATTTAATTTAAATATAATATATTATGTTATTTAATCCAATTCAAATTGCGAGATAGTTGAGAGTAGATACTCCAGCTAATTTCATTATGCATTTAGTGAATTATACAAGTATATATCTATATATTGTTTTTTAAGAAAAACCAAATTTATATAATAAAAATTAAAAGGAAAAACTTTTATTTTCCTTTAATCACTAAAAATGAATTAAATTATTATATAAGTAAATCTTCCTATATATATATATATATATAATCATTTTCTTTATGATTAAATTAAAATTAAATTGCTAGCCTATTGATTAATGTTATATCTAACCATATTTATTAATACAAGTCTATTTCAATTCAAATCAATTAAGTTTCATTAAAATTAATTAAATTCTTAAAAAAAGAAAAAGAAAAAAATCACAAAAATACATTCATTCATACAATTCATCAGCTAAGCTTTGTAAAACAGGTTGTAAATAGCTTAAGTTATGTTTGGAAAGTATGAAAAATAAAATGCCTACTAAAGAATGTTAAAATAAGTTGACCTGTGGCCCGGCGTAGAACCGACCGACGGTTTGAAATAAATAAGAAACCATTACAAATAATTTAAATGAATCTATTAATGCAATAAAAACAGATATGGATGTAACATAAATATTTTTAATTTTATTTTATTTATAATATATAAGGAGGAGCTGGTTGTGACGTCATGAAGGGCTAGGTGACGTCATATAATTTTAAATTAAGAAAAAACTAATGAAGATGATTTTCCCGAGGATAAAACCAGTACAAAGTGCATGATTCGTGGAGATATGTAAAAAATCTCCTCATGTGAAATTTAGTGTGAAAATAACCCTTCCCTTCCTATCGTCGATCGGTAATACTACCACTTCCTGTTTCCGGATATACATCAAAAGTTGATCAATTCATCATACTGATGCATTAAGTAAATATAGCAAATTTTATCAAAATGCGTTGAGCTGTTCAAGCTGTACACATCTATACGGACGAGCGGACAGTTGGACAGATGGACAGACGCACAGACGGACAGACATCATGCTAAAAATACTTTTTTCTGTTAACAAAATGCATGATTCGTGGAGATATATAAAAATCTCCACATGTGAAATTTGGTGTGAAAACAATACCTTCTTACTATCGTCGGTCGGTAAAAAATCATAAAAACATGTAAACTAGATAGAAAGAAGTAATGTTTAATGGAAATTAGTTTACGATCTACAAATAACATTATAACTGTATTAATATGTAGGATATATTTTAATTAATTTCTCTTTGTTTTTTGATTTATCGATATTTTATATCTTAAAATTTCACCCTCTGAATCAAAATTAGTGAGTTCAAGAAATTTAAAATTTAAAAATAAACTACAAATAAAAAATAACGAGAAAGAATAATTATAAAAAAATAAACTAGAATAATGATGAAAATAAAATTAAATATTTTATACGATTTATAAAAAAAAATGAGCTGTGGCCAGGTATAGAACCGTCCGACGATTTGAATTAAATTAATTTCCAAACATTATATATATTTAATTTATATATATAAAGTATAAAAAAAAAAATTCAATACTTTTAAATTAAAATGACTAAATTATATTAACTTGGTTTTTATTTTTAGTTTAATTACTCAATTATTAATTATTACTATTAGATTTTATGTTAAAAATTTCCGACAATGAATATAAAATTAATACTTTGTAAACTACCACTTCCGGTTTCCGGATATACACCAAAAGCCATTCAAGCTCTACACGTCTATACGGACACACAATGGACAGACGGACAGAAATCATGCTAAAAATCCTTTTTTTTTTTTGTTAACAAGATGCATCATTTGTTGAGATATGTAAAAATCTACACATGTGAAATTTGAAAACAATACCTTCCCTTTCTACCGTCGACCAGTAAAAATTTTATAGGATATATAAAATTGAAATAGTTCCTTAAGGCGATTGTAAATTAACCAGTCCGATTAGACAGAATTTGTTCAATTGAGCAGACTCTCATAAGTTATGTCATGTCAGTTTCGGATTTTTATAATTTCTTGTTTTCTTTTTAAATTAATAGTACAATTAGGCTTGTTTTAAATGAATACCAATGATATAATAGAAACAAAAATAGAATCAAATTGAATGAATAATAAAATAAATGTAATAGTTATCAATCACATGTTTGTGTTTTGATTTGTTTTTATAGGTTTGACACAGAATTGTTCTGTTCTGTTCTGGTCTAACTGTTTCCAAACCTTTAATTTTTTTTTAATCGAAACTCCAAACATCTTAAAGCTTATAAAGCTGAGATGAACAATTGCACATAGACTATTTATTTAAGTTGAGAGCTTTACGAGGGATATAAAAGTGAAATTTAGAATATATATATATATATTTGAAAAGCGAGGTTAGAATCGGGAAACGCCTGTTATCATGCAATAAAGGGGCTTATTGCATCAAAATGATTATCAAAGGGGATAAAAATATATCTATCTATCCCCGTGGCTTTACAGAATTCGAAAGTTCTTGGCCGCAGCAACCACACTTCTCCAAATATCCCTATTCTGAGCCACAACCCTCCAACCCCTACCCTCTCCCATCTCTCTCACGTCCCTTCCTATATTATCCACCCACCGCGAGCGTTTCCCACCAATATATTTTTCGCCATTCTTTCCTCTCCCATTCTAGCCACATGGCCTGCCCATCGCAGCCTTCTCGATGATTTATATATATAGTTTAAATTTAAAGTACCAGCTCGGTATTTTAAAAGAATTCTTCCTTATTAAATTTGAATATTTAAGATTAAAATTATTATTTAAAATAAATAAACGACAAAATATATGAGACAATGTAGTCCCTCACCGATTATTTATAATAAATATCACTTTTTACTTTCATTTGGGCAGCGTAACTGGAAAACGAAATGGTATTCGAAACTGAAATTCGGTATTTATGCCTAGGAATTTAACAATTTTTAACTTTTTTTTTTTTGCAATTTTCCCAATTTTGATCAAACTGATATCATGTTTGTCAAATTATATTTTTTTTTTAGAATTTATTCACTTTGAAATCATCTGAGAGTACTTAATTGACATCTCTTCAAAATGTCTATCCATAAAAATCACATATTTTAATTTTAATAGTAGATAGATTTGAAAATGTATATATTTAGCTGCTATAATCATGAAGGATAATATTTGAGATTGCAATCGGTTAGCGCCTGTTACTTTGTCAAAATTATTATAAAATGAAATAAAAACGAAAATATAGTAAACAATTATTTTACCGGTTGTGTTATATGGGTGTGAGGCATGATCTATGACATTAAGTGACGAGAGTAGATTTAGAGTATTGAGAATAGGATTCTGCGAAGCATTTATGGGCCAAAGAAAGATGAGGGCACCGGGGAATGGCGAAGATTGCATAACGAGGAATGACCTCTATGCATCTCCAGATATAGTTAGAATTATAAAATCGAAAAGGCTACGGTGGCAGGACACGTGGCTAGAATGGGAGAGAAAAGAATGGCGAAAAATATTTTGGTAGGGAGACGTTAGGACGTTGGGAAAAGTTCAGTTGGAAGACCAATTAGGCGGTGGGTGGACAATGAAGGAAGGAACGTGAGAGAGAGGGGACAGGGTAGGGGTTGGATGGTTATGGTTATGGTTAGGATAGGGGTACTTGGAGAAGTGTGATTGATGCGGCCAAGAACTTTCAAGTTCCGTAGAGTCACAGAGATAGATAGAGATAGATATATTTGAAAAACAAAATAATGTAATTATCATCTTTTTTTGTTCTTTTCCTTTTTATTTCTTTCCAAAAATAATTTCATATATTAGTGATCAATAAAGATATATTTTTTGACTTTCGCATCGTAGGTTAGGAAATTTTACACTTATGTTTTGGGTTGGTAACCAAGAAATGGGTGTTTTTGTTGGATCTATGGGGTAAAATCATAGAAAATATTGGATTACTCGTATCACTCGGATTACCATTTTGAGAGGCCATGACGGATATTAAAACGATGTAATCTATTCCATACATAATGGATCATTCAAATAAAAAAAAATACAAATAAGAACAGCTTGTTTTATTCCATCTCAAGAATCTATCCGCCCTTATTAAAAAAGCTGATTTGTCTCCATTCGACTATCTCGCAAATTTGAATTGGATTAATTAACATATATTATATTTAAATTAAATTTAATTAATTATAAATTATAAATTAAAATTAATAAATAATATTTATTAAATCAGTGCATGTTTGGCTCTTTGTTGATGGAACCACGTCACGTGTTGGCGCGTGAGATTTGCAGTGTTAAAAGATTAATTCTGGTACTTTCAGCGATTCAATCAAGCTGAAATTCTATATATAGCAGTTTTATACAATTTTTATTCGTGTGAAAAATTACCAAACTTATATCTTTATTTTTACGTTCAGTTTAGAAGAAAAAACAAATGAATACGTGGTAGGTAATGGTTCTCTTCCGAATGAACTATATTTCTCAAAAGTTGATAGAAAACTACGAATTTTGAATAATGCCCATGTACCAAATTTCATGATTCTAGTTCAAACCGTTATTGCGTAATCTTGTCTACATACATACACACAGGCATTTTTCTCAACCTTAGTGAAAATGATTCAGAAACCTTCAAAACGTATAAAAATATCAAAATCTAGACATCGAAAATTTTTGTGATCGCAATACTATCTCTGGCGAGATAGTAAAAAACCGTTATATCAAAAATCCTTAACCTTTCTTGAATTGTGCTGTCCCCTTATATTTTCACAGAACCCAGAACATAATACCTGGTTCACTGAACCACTTTTAAGAAAATATTTATTATTTACAAATAAAGATTGGTGCATGAAGTATTTTGGAGATATTGTGTTGGAAATTTTAAAGGTATTTTTCTTATAAACTTTCAAAGTTTTTTGTGTTTGTATCTCATTTTGATTTTATTTCTCTTCGAAACCAAATAAAACATCTATTTTTTGGGTGGAATCATTGCGGAGCGGAGATAGATCCACAATTAAAACAAAAGTTCGATATTAGCTCCAAAAATTTTCTTTTTATAATTTGATTATGGAAGTTAGGAAGAATACGGGCCCATTATGATAACAAGGAATTAAGGGCGATCTTACATAACTATCCTTGAAGTTGGGTTTGAACAAGGAACTAACCAGTTTGTTGTTTTAAATTTTAAAACATTTGCGTGCAATATATAAATAAAGTAAAAAAAAACTTACATCCTGCAAAGTCTTGTAGTTGTTGGAATTCAGCCGGGGAAAGTTTATCCCATTGAAGAGCCATCCTTATTGATGGGGTGGCCAAATGAGGCTACCCCATTAATTTTTAAAACTAAGACCAAGCCATCATCTGGAAAAAATCAAGTAAAGTAGCTTAATGGTAATTCAAATATAAACTTAATATCTAAAATGATATATAATATAAATGGAATGACATTTATATGTAGTCATAAGTGAAAAATTATACAATTTTCTTGAAAATTTAATAATAGAATTTAAAATATGAATAGAAATTATGTTATTTATTAATATATTAGGTCGAGTCATAAATAACTTCCGTTTGTTATTCATACATTTATTTTTCGATAACACAAAAACAAATAAAAATTAATCTAAAATGTATTCTAACAGTTGATTGGGATGTATTGAGCTTCTGTGATAACTCTCTAGTTGACTGGCGTGGATTTTCTTCCAAAACTGACTTCAAAACATCGTCATCAAAGTCAGAAGGACGACCCATCCTTGGCTCGTCTTTTAAGGTCATGTCTCCAGAACGGAATTTTACAAACCAATTTCTTACTGCCCGATCAGTTATCACTCCTTCACCATATACACTGCAAAGTTTTCGAGCCGTAGCTGTAGCACTATTGCCTTGTTTAAATTCCCAAAGCATCACATGTCGAAAGTGTATTTTTTGATTATCCATTTTAAAGGTATAAATAAAAAAATATTTACGTGCGCACCGAAATGAGGTTGTCTAGAGACTGACCAGTTTATACTTGCTAAGCGAAAACAAAAATCCCTTATCAAGGGGAATCTCATTGTGTACAAACAATACCAAAAGAAGCACACTACTTAGGCGGAAGTTATTTATGACTCGACCTAATAGAAGAGCTCTTGTCTGATCTCTCCCCAACAGTCCCAAAATATTCCATAGTATTTTATTGAAAGTCTATAGCTTTTTAATTTATTTTCCTTCATTTTCTTTTTTTGTTTATTTTTTGATTTAATAACAAAATGAATTAAGGTAAATGTACCAGTCGTGGACCACTGTACCAGTAATGGACTATTTGATAGATTTTTTATGAAAATAAGCTTTTTAATTTCAAATTAAACTCGGGATATCGATAAAGATCAAGAAGAGCCTTTTTCGGATTGCTTAACAATGAAACGGACCAATCGCTGCATTTATATTATAATTATGAATTTTTTAAAACACGAGGCAAGCGTTCTTGCATTTTAAGGTTCGTTTCTTATGCAAAACATTAAAGATATGCTTAACTTTATTTTCAATCTATTATGTTTTATTTAATAATAATTTCAATCCAAAAATTAAATTCAATAGTTGATACTACAAATTATAGTAATCAGTTTGAAATATTTAATTTATATGATGATCATTTACTGAAACAAATATCTCGTTTTTTTCCACAAGTGAACTGGGGTGGCCCATTACTAAAAAATACAATTAAAATTTTTGAAGTGAAACTTCTTTAGCGGCGTCCTGACATTTGGTTGAGAATGGAGAGTGAATTGAAAAATTGAAATTTCGTAACGCAAGAGAGAAAGAAGATATAGATATAACGAGTGGGAATGAGATAGCCTCTATCTGCGTTTCCCTTTTGTGCGATCTTTCGTTCTTGAGAAAGAGGCTATCTGCGTCTTCCTTTTGTCCGGTCTTTCGTTCTTGAGAAAGAGGCTATCTGCGTCTTCGTTTTGTGCTGTCTTTCGTTCTAATACCCTCTCGCTAGGTCCAAAGTCCACGGCGCGCATGCGCGCTAGTACGTTGACGCGGAATAATATTTCTCAGCCTCTGCTGGGTCAAAGAATAAAAATTAGTATGTGACCTCACAGTTACCGCCTTTTAGATATATATCTATTCTTAAAATAAAATTAAAAATATTTATATTATATTCATATATATGTAAAATAATAATTATATTATTTTAATATTCCTATAAGTTGGTATCACAATTTATTATTATTATGAATTATTTATAAGTAATTAATATTATTAATTGGTATTAATAAATAAATAATATTAATTATATTAACTTAATATTTCTAACTTTGTATTACAATAATGAGACGGAATTGTTGTGTGTTAAATTAGATTTAATTAAAGATTGAATTTAGAATAATTAAAAGGGTTATTGAAACCGCGTATGCTGATTAGGGAATGACAAGATTGAATAGGTTCAATTAAAAAATGCTTATATAAAATTATAACTAAAAATGATTTATTTAATAAAACTATAAGAATTTAAATTACAATTTAATTAATTTTTTGTGAATAAATAAACATATATAAAAAACTATATATAAAATTTGAATTTTCATTTATTCATTCATTTAAAATTATTTTCCGATTGTTCCTTTAAAATAACCCCTCTTAGGGGGTCGGAAGGGGAGGCAACATAAGGGAATTTTCTTTCACTTTGTTATTGAGAAAAACCAGGGGGGGGACAGTCTTACCAGGAAAAACCCAAATTGTCAGCGTCCACTCTGGGGTTTTAAACAGTTTTAAAGGAAATGTTAATTATAAGTTCATTTCTCAACGAGTTGTATCTTTAAATTATTTTTATTAATTTAATTAATTATAATTAATTTATAGCCAATAATAGTTTATTATAGCTAATAATTTTTTAATTTTTAGTGTAATTTGCATGATCATTATTTATATAAAAAAAATAAACACATTTTGCAATTTCCCAGAAAGGCTTATAATGTCAAGCTCCCACATGTGTCCATTACAATTAAGAATAAGTAAGTTATGTTTGTCACGTTCACACTTCCACATGTGAACATTACAATTGAAATAGTAAGTTTATGATTCGACATAATTTGCAATGTATCAATCAACCTCTTAAAATTAAGGTTCTTAGCATTTAGCAGGTAAAACACTTGGCGAGAGTCATTCAATTGAAAATTGCAAGGGTGGACTTGTTAATTGTATGTGCTTGGAAATATTCTTTGTAGGAGAGGGCAGTGTGGTTTATTGCAGTTGCTGTCAAGCACTGACCCTTTTGAGGAGAAATTTCAACATATGCCTGGGAAAGACCACTCTTCATTTCATCCCTCACCCCTACCTTTCTCCATCCCTTATTTCGGTGATATAAAAGAAAAAAAGCATGACTAGCAACTAGAGATGTAATGAAACCAGATGTAATGAGACGAGAGATATAGTGAGTACAGACTGGAGTGTGTTCCAGTGCATTTGCCTATTCGGTCTTTGTATGATTAAATAATTTGTATCTTCAAACTCATAATAAATTTCTTACTCTTCTTAAATAAAATTGCCTTTTATTATTTACCTTTTAATTACCCATTAAAACCGTGGGTAAGGTAAACACATAATTGGCTGTTTTTGAGATGTAAGTATAAGTTAGTTTTATGAATAAAAAAAATTATTGTCATCGCAGCCATCTATATCTCACCAAATCAAAATTTAGACGATATTATTTTATTCATACACCGTTCACTACTGGTTTATAGCCACACAGGTGCTAATGCACTTGAACGAGGCGAAGATAAAATCCCTCTAATTCTCGGGGGAGATTTTAATGTAAATTTTGGATCTGATGATTCGTTGCCGTTGATCAACTTTCTTCGAGAAACATTTGGTCTGCTTCTAAATAACGATCCCAAGGAATCAACAACAAAATCTGGAACTACAATAGATGCTGTTTTTACACGTTATATAGAAAATATAGAATCACGAACATATATATCTTATTTTAGTTATCACAAGCCATTAATATCAGTATTACCAATTGAAGCACCAACCGACAATAGTACAGGCAATGTAGATATGATGATAGAGTAGATAATAATAATAATAAAGCGAATATTTGTTACGAAAATTTTATACTGTTATATGTCTTTCGAAATGATCCCTTTATTTTTCTCTATTTCTCTCTCACTCACACTCTCAACTAAAATTTATCTTATTCTCTAGATTGTAAGAAGTTTCACTTCCGCCACGTGTACGATGCTGCACATGTTACTTTTTTTCTTTACTAAAATCGTTTTTTTTTATTAAAATAAATGTGATGTATGCTAATTTTTTTTGTTTTAAGTGTCTAGAACAATTTTATTCAGTAGTGGACCACGTGGTCAAATACTGAGATAAACATGGCTGATCACTAAATCTTTACAACTTAAATTATATTTTCATCAGATTCCTTTAGATAACTAAATTTTATGCTGATAATAATTGTGTAAATAGGTTAATTCCCAATTTATAAACATTATTAAATTAATAATTTTATTTTATGAAATTAAAAATCAACAACAATTTATTATATTTAAACATCTTATTACTGATAATAATAAATTTAATAAAATATATTTATTATTATATTAGTATGAATAATTATAATTATATTAAATTAATATTACTAAAAATTCCAATATATTTTTTAAATTATATTAATGTCATTATTTTTCTTTTCGATTGCATTAACTGACTTTCTTTCGTGTTTAAAAACCGCGCGTTTAAATGGATAAGAATTGTAAATATATATAAATAAACTGTAAATATAAAGAATAATTAAAATAAATTATAAAAAATATTAATAAAACAAAATCCTTAGTGCATTTTATTACATTTATTTATTTTAAACCGATTTTAGGTTGATGATCCATTACTGGATCAAAAAGTGGCCCACTACTGAAACTTTCGATTTTCAGATGGCCCACTACTAAAACAAAAAAAATACGTTTTGAAAAAAATTTAAAAAAAATATTTAAATATAAATTAACCGAATGTTTATGTTGTAGTGATAATTAAAAATAGTTGTACAATATGTTAGCACTTGTTTTGTTGTTATTCTCACTTTTATTATAGAATAATATTAATGAAAATTTCTCTTAACATGGTCCACAACTGGTACATTTACCTTATATCATATACAAATGGGATACAATATTTTTGAAATATTTATTTTATTATAAGTGGATAATTGGTGAATAAAGAAATGCAAAGAAATCTAAAGATAGAGCCAGGGAATTTTTATAAAACTAAATTAACTTTTTTAATGTTTTATAAAACTAGATATAGAAGAGAGCACTGTTTATGTTTACATTAGATATTATCGCGCATGTGTACTCTAATGGTAGGCAGAACCAAATGATGTTTGCATTGTAAAGTATGGATAATGCATCAAAAATAAATAATTTAAAGCAAAATTAATGAATGAAAACATTTAAATCTTTAGAGGTTTATAATTTATTTATTTGCGATTGTGTGCACACCGTGTATTACAATGATTTAATAATTAAGTGATTATTTTAAGTTCACATTGATAGATGGAATTTATTATTGAGTTTATTATATAATAATAAGTCTCTTTGCCTGTTTTCTTCTCTTTTAGTAAGATATATTAAAATTCAAATGTTAAATTATGCTTTTGTTCATTGAATTGAATTTAGTTTTTAAAGGTTGGAGATATTCAAAAACAAATGAACGAGTGATAATGAAATAAAGGGGTAAAAATTTTATTGAATTGAGCTAAATTGTTATAAAGAGGTCCAGACTTTTATATTTTGATTAGAATCATTGGCAACTCTTCAAATCGCTTTTAATTTCAAAAAAGCCCACATTTTCTCCAGAAATAAAAATCGGTAGTCTTCCAAAGGTCTCTCTCTATCTTTATCTCTATTCCTTCTAAAGGACGTGTATATTTCATTTACAATTGTTTGATTATTTATATTAAAATTTAAGTATCTTTTGGACAAATGAATTTCTTAATTTAACATTTTTTTTATTATAAATGTAAAATAAGAAGATATTGATATACAGAAAGCGGAATCCTCATTAAAATTAAAATTGATTAAACAAATTCGCAATATATTGATCTACAGGCTTTGCAAATAATATTTATTTGATTTAATGTTTACCGATTTGGCCAGAATCCACAGAGATATTCTATTGATATTAGAAGTTAATATGATTGAGTTTCCATGGACAAAGTAAAGCTTTGTTGAGTTTGATATAAATTTAAAAAAATTAATTTCGGGTCTTCATTGATGAGATATTGTTAGAATTTAGAGCTTATGTTCAAATAGGAGTATATAAGAATAATCTTGTAAAATTTAATTGTAATCGGTTTAACCAATTTTGAGTCTATAGCTGCTTAATTTCCCGGACAGACAGACAGACATGAAAAATTCTAAAATCACTTTTGGATTCTAAGGCCATGAAACGCGAAGATATGCAAAAATTTTTAAATTCTGAGCAATGTGCAGACAAAATCCTTTTTTTATATATATAGATAAATAATATTATTTAAAATTAAATGCAGATAGGTAATTGATTAAAAAACATTAAAATTTATATTTAAAATTTAATTTCAATGTATTTAATGAAGTATATTATTAAAGCTTTGGTGGTTGTTTTTATTTATAACGGAATTTTGTAAATTAAACCACATATTGATATTTGTTATTGTAAATTTATTCAAAAAATACAAACATATACACAACGTTTCGATTGCTACTTCTGCAATCGTTATCAAGCGACTGCACTGTTCGAGCGTCCAGTGACAAGTCCGTTATATAATGAAGTATATATTTGAAGAATATATTTAATGAAAGTGTTTACTTACAATATAATTACACAGAAAATCATTTCATAACAAAGATTTGTATATTTACAAAATACTTATTAATTATATTTAAATGAGATAATAAATGATAGGCTAATGAAATTGGTAAATTGAATAGAAAAATTAAAGAAAAAAATCTGGAGTGTCTCTACTCAAATATCTTAATAACTATCTAATTAACATTATTTAATATAATAAAATTATATAGAGATATCCGGGAAACTCATGTGCTACCATGGCAACCGATAACAACGGATTTCAAATTTGACTCTACATTTTAGTTAGAAATTTTTTTTCCAGAATGCCACCTCAAAAATCAAATTTAAGTAAAGTAATAATCGTAGCCCTTGCATAATCTCGGGCGCTCCATATTTTCGCATCTCTGATATAAACAGTGATGAAAATAACTTAAATATCTTATTTAATAACTAGCTGCTCAGAGTATTAAATTATTTGATTTTTATTTAAATACTAGCTGCTCCGAGCGCCTTCGGCGCTCTCCACACCTAGACGGGGGCTCCGCCCCCTGTACCCCCCCCGAGTGTCCCTATTCTGAGCTATAACCATCTAACTCCTACCCTGTCCCATCTCACTCACGTTCCTTCCTACATTGTCCACCCTGTTCACAATTGGTCTTCCACACGGACGTTTTCCAATCGAACTCCCCACCAATATATTTTTCCTCTCCCATTCTAGCCATGTGCCCTGCCGATCCCAGCCTTCTCTATTTTATGACCTATATCTAGAGATGCATAGAGGTCATGCAATTCCTTGTTATGCAGTCTCCGCTATTCCCCGGTGTCCTCATCTTTCTTTGGCCCATAAATGCTGGGAAGAATCCTATTCTCAAATACTTTGAATCTACTCTCATCTCCCAGGGTTATAGACCATACCTCCCACCCATATAATACAACAGAAAAAATAATTGTTTTATATATTTTAATTTTGATCCCCTTTGATAATAATTTCCCGATTGCAACCTCGATTTAAATTCTTTGCAAGTATTATTCGCTCTGATACTAATTATATTTTGCATTATCACTATTAATTTCAAACCCCATCACTTTTCCTGCCTCGATTATTTTTTTATGCTACTTTAAATGTTATTAATTTATTTAAAAATAAGTTGACCTGTGGCCAGTTCCGAACCGACGGACGGTTTGAAATAAATTAATTTCCAGCTACAGAAACAATTTCAAATAATTTTAATATATCTATTAATGTAATAAAAAACAGATAGGCATAGAACATAAATATTTTTAATTTTATTTTATTTATAATATATAGCTGAAGTAGCCGGCGTTGCCCGTGATCATAATACGGAGGCTGTGACGTCATGAAGGGCTGGGTGACGTCATATAATTTTAAATTAAGAAAAACATAATGAAGATGATTTTTCCCGAGGATAAAACCAATACATTCGTGGTGATATGTAAAAAAATCTCCTCATGTGAAATTTGGTGTGAAAATAACCCTTCCCATCCTATCGTCGATCGCTAATACTACCACTTCCGGTTTCCGGATTTGCACCAAAAGTTGATCAATTCATCCCTCTGATGCATTAAGTAAATATACCAAATTTCATCAAAATCTGTTGAGCCGTTCAGGCTGTACACATCTATACGGACGGACAGACAGACGGACGGACGGACAGACATCATTCTAAAAATACTTTTTTCTGTTAAGAAAATGCATGATTCGTGGAGATATGTAAAAATCTCCACATGTGAAATTTGGTGTGAAAACAATACCTCCCTTACTATCGTCGGTCGGTAAAAAACAAAGTAAACAAAATAAAAATAAAAGATTTATAAGAGATAAGATTATAAGAGAGATATTATAAGATAAGATTTAATAATATTAGATCATATTTATTCAATAGTTTATTTTGAATAAGATATTCTTTAATTATCATTTTAAATGAATATTAATTAAAGAAAGAAATTGTTTTTATAATATCCTAAATAATATGTAACAATTTTCAAGATAGAAATTTATTACAATTATTAAATTTTGCATCATTGCATCAATCTGATTAAAATGAATTGAACTGGGGTCCTCAATAATACAAACAAACAATTTTAGCTAGCATAATGAGATTAAAAAATAAAAAATATATAAACTTACCTGAAAATAATTAGATATTTATTTAATAAAATTAAATTTTTAAGTAAATAAATAAATAAAATCAAAATTCAAAATTAATCAAGTAAAAAAGGCAATTGAAATGTTTTAAATTATCTAAAAAAAAACAATTATTAATATAAAAATACAAATAATATGATCAAAAAATAAATAAAATTAAATTAAATAAATAAAACGTTTTAAATAGAAATTAAAACTAATTGATATTATGAAAAACAATTTTAAACAAATGTATTTAATTAAATTATTAAATTTAAAAAATATTAAATGATATTTAGCTTAAATATAAAAATTAAAATAAAAAGAAATTACTTAAAAAAATTAAAACTATAATAATAATATTAAAATATATATAAAATTACCTGAAAATAATTAGATATTTATTTGATAAAATTAATTAATTATCTTATTATTATTTATCCAAGTAATATCATCTATTTCTATTCGACACTGAGAAGGAAGGGATTCACAGCACAGAGCATCCTTACAGTCACAGTCAGTAGAGAGTAAAAAAAATGAAGACCGCCGTTTTTTAAAATAATTAAATTATTTTATAGATTATAAAATAAAAATTATTGTATTAACATTAAAAATTATAAAATAAAAATTATTGTATTAACATTAAAAATATTGAAATAAAAAATAATATTTAGTTTGATTTAATAAGTAAAAATATTATAAACATTTTTTGTGAGAATTTCTCGGAGTGGTAGGGAGGTTAGATAGGCACAACTTTTATTCCAAATGTTCGTCCTCCCTTGCTGTGACGTCATCAATAAGAAAATGTAAAGAAAAGGGCTGTTTTTAGGGTTTTCCCGACAATTATTCGATTTTTTCTCGCCGGAAAAACCATCCTTGGACTTCAACGAACATTTTAAAAAAAGAATTGTCAAAATTGGTCCAGGCGTTATTGAGTGATGCAATTACGAAAGTCATTTTTATTTATAAGATTTAAATTATTATTTAAATTGTATATTTATATATATACACAGGCAACAGCCCAAAGAAAGACGCCATTGGGTGTGTAGGTAGCGAACCTGCCTCACACTCATATGGTCCCGGGTTCAAGTCCCGGGCCTGGCAAGGGAATTTCTCTAGCTGGGATCTATGGGACGGAATCAACCCAGCCTCCGGGAACAACTTTGGGGAAAAGCTACTTGATAGCGCCTCCGATCAAGAAAATCAAGGTAAAGATTGAGAGGACCCGTTCTACTGATTATAGGACACCTCATTGATATAACCGGATTGATAGGCCTTGTCCTTGCGTAGGACGTACAAAGTCAGAGGTTATTACTCATATTGTCTTCAAAAAAAAAGGTCAATGCTTGGTTTAATTTTCTATCCGGGACATATATAAAAAAAAGGTTATTTCCTCTTTGCCATTTGAGGGGAATTCTATCCCTCTTTCATTGACTACAAACCTGATTAATAAGAATTCATCATTAATTTCAATTGAAATCAATATTTATGCTTCAGAATCCGTTGAAAAAAAATAATCGCTAATTAATTACAATTAATTAATTATAATTCAATTATATTTCTTCTATACCTAGAGATCGATTGAAATATCTATAAAAATTTTCAAAAGTCTCTCTCAATATTAAGATGATAAAAAATTGATTTCAATTTGTCAAAAGAGCGAAAAGACAGACAGAGAGACAGACGCCAAATGAAGTTGAGAAAAATGTTATAAAAACGGTACCCCTTCAGTATTTATATTTTCAATTTTTACTATTATTCATAAATAACTGTTTTAGTCTAAAAAAAAAATTAAAATTCTCTTGGCTTGTTGACTGACCATCTTGAATGGTTTGATAAACAAAAGACCTCTAATATTCCTGGAGGATGAAATTTCCAGGATAACTTAATTTCAGTCTTTCGAGTGATTAGAGATAAAGTTTTGTTTGCCGTTGTTGGCTTCCAGTCCATCATAGGATTTAACACTGACCAGGTTCCTTTTTTACTCAATCTATCTTCATCTAAAAACGGTTGAAAATGTTGTCAGCCAATCTCCTATTCTCCCTTTGTTAAAATACCAAAGCACATAGTGGATCTTATTTCAAAAGAATAAAAAAAAGAATGTCTTTCAAAAATAAGAGCTATGAGAAAAATGTGAAAATTATCAAATAATATTCACTAATGTGAATCAAGTAAAATTAAAAAAAAAATGAGATTCATATTTTAAGAATAAATTTCTTTTAATTTAAATACAAAATTCTCTTTTTTTTTAATTTAAACAAGATCAAAATAGACATGCCATTTTATTCCATAAAATAAAATTTCAATATTTTCTAGTAGCAACTTACTAGTTATATATTTTACATACACAACCTTTGTATTAGTATGGACACACTGGTGCAACTTTCCAGTTGACAGATGCATTCAATCAATATTACCTGTATTTTCGATGTTGAGAGGCAAGATGCAAACTTTTTCAACAAATTGGATTTTTCGTTCAAATAACTCTTTGCATCTTTGGTTTTAATTTTTATATTGTCTAGTAAATTTATTATTAATAATTTTATTTTAACAAATTAATTTGACAAATTCTATAGTTTACAATAAAATTACTTTAATTTAGAATTATTCTAACTAACAATTACAAGAAATTCTTGAAATAAATTAGTTGTTCTGTGGCCAGGTACAGAACCGACCGACGGTTTGAAATAAATTAATTTCCAGCTTCAGAAGCCATTTCAAATAATTTAATTGTATCTATCAATGCAATAAAAAAACATAAATGGATATAACATAAATATTTTAAATTTTATTTTATTTATAATAAATAAGGAGGTGCAGGCTGTGACGTCATTTAATTTTAAATGAAGAAAAAACTAATGAAGATGGTTTTTCCCGAGGATAAAACCAATTCAAATTGCATGATTCGTGGAAATATGTAAAAAATCTCCTCATGTGAAATTTGGTGTGAAAATAACCCTTCCCTTCCTATCGTCGATCGGTAATACTACCACTTCCGGTTTCCGGATAAACACTAAAAGTTGATCAATTTATCATCCTGATGCATTAAGTAAATATACCAAATTTTATTAAAATGCGTTGAGCCGTTCAAGCTGTACACATCTATACGGACGAACGGACAGACGGACTGATGGACAGACGGACAGTCATCATGCTAAAAATACTTTTTTCTGTTAACAAAATACATGATTCGTGAAGATATGTAAAAATCTCCTCATGTAAAATTTGGTGTGAAAACAATTGACAACAAACGTGCTTAAGAGTATTATTTTTTATTAATTAAGTAATTAATTATTGTTGGTTCATATACAGCTAATCATTAATCAATCTGTATATTGATCAATCTTTAAAAATTTTTATTAATATATCCTTCATTATTTACTATTTCCAAGGCTTTATCTCAAATTGTGTCGAAGGAGTGACATAATGAACGCATTCTGTGTGCGAGGGATATGGCGAACGTTTTACCTTAGCTTAATAGTGAAAAATTGAACACCTAAACAATTTTGTAGGAACAATTAAATATACTTGTGTAAATATTCTATTTAAGTTAACTACTCGTTTAAATTTTAAAACTTACCTAATTAAATACTAAAACAAAACAACGTGATGAATTTACATGTAATTTCCCATAAGCAATATACTCCACACCGATTTTGAAATATCATCAACCCTGTTAGGGTTATTGCACAAGGGTAAAGCATACAGTCGTTGGCCCAAGGCAATCATTGGTCCCCTATCTCTAAAACACAAATAATAAGACATTTTTATTTTAAAAATTGTGCTATTAACTATGATTATGTAATATGTTGTATGATTGTATAATCACTATAGAATACCTAGGCTAATAACTATAACAGGGGGCCAATAACTGTATTTTTTAGGATTTTTGTGTATTTATTGAAAATGTCATCAGAAAATAATTTTTTTTTTATTCATCATGATACTATGAGCATCATAGTATCTATGTTCTGCAAACCTAATTTGACATAGATTGTTCCACAATTTGTCCAGATATGCATTAAAGACTGCTAGGAATTGCTTAAGGGGGCCAACGACTGTATGCTTTACCTTATTTACCATATTACAAAAGCACACGTGTGTGAACGTAAACCTATCCAAATAATCATAATAAATATAAAGTATTTTTCCTATTTCTAATTTCATTGTAATTGAAAAAAATCTGGAGTGTCTACAGTCGACTATCTCGCAATTTGAATTGGATTAAATAACATATATTAATTTAAATTAAATTGAATTAATTAAATTATAAATTAAAATCAATAAATAATATTTATTAAACCAGGGCATGTTTGGCTCTTTTTTGATGGCACCACGTCACGTGTTGGCGCGTGAGATTTGCAGTGTTAAAAAATTAATTCCGGTACTTTCAGCGATTCAATCAAGCTGAAATAATATATATAGCAGTTTTATATAATTTTTAATCATGTGGAAAACTATCAAAAATATGTCTTTATTTTTACGGTCACTTAAGAAGAAAAAAAATCAAAACGTTGTAGGTAATGACCCTCTTGAGCTACATTTCTCAAAAGTTGATAGAAAACTATGAATTTTGAATAATGCCCATGTACCAAATTTCATCATTCTAGCTCAAACCGTAATCTTTGTTACATAAATACATACACACACACATTCCTCAACCTTAGTGAAAATGATTCAAGAACCTTCAATACGTATAAAAACATCAAAATCTCAAAATCGAAAATTTTCGGCGAGATAGTAAAAAATCATTCGTTGATCTGCAATGATTTAAAAACCTTAAAAATAAATGAATTGAAATGTTCCAACTAATGTGTTTAATACGCTTATGTGAATGTTTGATAATGTGTTTTAATTAAGAAAACGATCAAGTAATTTATCATTGAATATTTCATAGAACTCATAAAAGAGCCAGACAAGGAGATCGAACGAATATCTACTCATAAATCTTCACTAGAAATGCGCATATAAATTCATAGGTTTGGAAAATCATGATTATAATAATCACCCAACAGACTTAATATAACAATAATAATTAATAATATTTATATATGAAACAGAAACAATCTATAAGCAAAATAATTTTTTGCATTTATTCAAAACTTCACGTTTCGATAAACAAGTTATAAAATAAAATATATCAATTAAATAAAAAAATAAGTTGACCTGTGGCCAGGCGGTTTTAAGTAAATTAATTTCCAGCTACAGAAACCATTTCAAATAATTTAAATGTATTAATTAATGCAATAAAAAACAGATATGGATATAACGTAAGTATTTTTAATTTTATTTTATTTATAATATTTACGGAGGCAATGGCTGTGACGTCATGAAGGGCTGGGTGACGTCATATAATTTTAAATTAAGAAAAAACTAAGGAAGATGATTTTTTCCGAGGATAAAACCAATACAAAGTGCATGATTCGTGGAGATATTTACAAATCTCGACAAGTGAAATTTGGTGTGAAAACAATACCTCCCTTACTTTCGTCGGTCGGTAAAAAATCTGGAGTGTCTCCACTTAATCCACACTATCTTAATACTATATCTTTGTGAGTTGCGCAAATTTATAAAATAGCATTCGTTTTCAATTGCTTTTAGCTGCATTTAACTTTTATCATAGTTTTGATAAAAGTTAAATACATTACCAGGTACTCGATGGCAATTGATATACCCATTACATCTCTTATATGCAGAGTTTTCCAACCTGTGGGGCGCGCCAACCCTGGGGGGCGCAAGACTGTTGTAAGAGGGGCGTGAATGTATTAAAAATATTTTTTTCTAAAATTGTTAATAATCTATAATATATTTTTGCTTAAATGAGTGAGTGTGGGTGTGTAATGGGTTTGTGTTATTTTGTAGCCCATTAAATAAATTACTATATTATGTGAGTATTTATGAAATTAGATTATTACAAAAATTAAGTGGGGCGCAAGAATTTTTTTTAAAAAAAGGGGGCGCCGGTACAGAAAGGTTGGAAACCCCTGTCTTATATGGGATGTTCAATGGGTATACAATTACTTATATTTTAGTATATGGATAGTGCAATTTAATTATGGATTAAACAGGGATATTATTTATTAATCGTATACACATTTATATTACTATTAAACTATTATTATATTATATTAACTTCCTTCTATACTTTGAAAAAGAAATCGAGAAATTTAATTTTAAACTGGCTTCTGAGAGAGAAAAACTGAAACACGCGCCAGTGCGTGTTTGGCTCTTTGGAGATGACACTACGTCACGTGCTGGAGCGTGATTGATAGTCAACGTGATAAAAAATTAATTCTGTTACTTTCAGCGATTTAATCAAGCTGAAATTCTATATATAGCATATTTATACAATTTTTAATCATGTGAAAAACTATCAATCATATATCTATATTTTTACGGTTAGTTTAGAGAAAAAAATCCTTTTCCGAATGAGCTACATTTCTCAACACACAGCAGAGATAGATAGAGAGAGACACACACATAAAAACTTATAAAAACATCAAAATCTCGACATCGAAAATTTTCATGATCGCAATACTACATGAATCTCTGGCGAAATAGTAAAACATAACATTTATTAAAATGTTAATATGTTAAAATATATATTGGAATAGTATTAATAATATCTTAATAATGACAGTATTAAAACGTAAAAACTAAAGTGCTTTTATTTTTCTATTTAGACATTGGAAGATATCATCTCAAAGAGAAATCAATAAACACAATCATTTGGTTGATGTTGATGAAAGAACATTTATTGTTAACTTTTCTTAGCTGTTTAAAAGCAAACATTTCATGTTATAATTATTCATTCTATCGATGTCACGTATACGAATTTTCCATTTAATAATTATCGATATTTATTGTTTTTGAATCTAGGCAGGTGTTGCTGTCCCTTCTCAGTTGGAACGCTATTCATAAAACGTAATGGTAATCGAAATGGAGGTATGCTTTTATTGATGTGCCCGTCCATTCAGGAACAATCGGGCTGTCCTGACCAAATAAGCAACCGTCAATGACGCCTTTCGATAGAGCATAAACATACTACACTGCGATAAGGATCTTTTCACACAGAATAGAAAAGATGCTCGATTATTTTATTAATATCATCAAAAAGAAAATCTATAATTCAAATAAAATAAATTCACAAAACAAAATCTTATTTTATATACAATCAGTGACCGGCAAACTACGATTTTTAGGCAATAAATTAATTGCTCAGTATTTTAATACATTTTTGCTCAGTAAATAAGTTGACCTGTGGCCAGGCGCAGAACCGACCGACGGTTTGAAATAAATTAATTTTCAGCTACAGAAACCAATTCAAATAATTTAAATGTATCAATTAATGCAATAAAAACAGATATGGATATAACATAAATATTTTTAATTTTATTTTATTTATAATATATATATATAAGGAGGCGCTGGCTGAGGCTTCATGAAGGGCTGGGTGACATCATATAATTTTAAATTAAGAAAAAACTAAGGAAGATGATTTTTTCAGAGGAAAAACCAATACAAAGTGTATGATTCGTGGAGATATATGTAAAAAACTCTTTGCATCTTTGGTTTGAATTTTTGTATTGTCTAGTTAATTTATTATTAATAATTTTATTTTAACAAATTAATTTGACAAATTCTATAGTTTACAAAAAATTATTTTAATTTAGTATTATTCTAACCATTGCAAGAAATTCTTGAAATAAATAAGTTGACCTGTGGCTAGGCACAGAACCGACCGACGGTTTGAAATAAATTAATTTCTTGCTTCAGAAACCATTACAAATAATTTAAATGTATCTATTAATGCAATAAAAAAGTATAAATGGATATAACATAAATATTTTTAGTTTTATTTTATTTATAATATATAAGGAGGCGCTGACTGTGACGTCATATAATGAAAAAAAAACTAATGAAGATCGTTTTTCCCGAGGATAAAACCAATACAAAGTGCATGATTTGTGAGTAAAAAAATCTCATGTGAAATTTGGTGTGAACATAACCTTTCCTCTATCGTCGATCGGTAATACTATCACTTCCGGTTTTCGGATATACACCAAAAGTTGATCAATTCATCATACTGATGCATTCAGTAAATATACCAAATTTTATCAAAATCCGTTGAGCTGTTCAAGGTATACACATCTATACGGACACACAGCGGACGGACGGACTAACATCATGCTAAAAATACTTTTAACTGTTAAGATTCGTGGAGATATGTAAAAATCTCGACATGTGAAATTTGGAGTGAAAACAATACCTCCCTTACTATCGTCGGTCGGTAAAAATTGCAAAGAAATTGTGGATTAAACTGGATTTAAAATTAAAATTAAATTAAAAGATAGAAAAATAATGAAGCAATGGGGTAATGAGAATCAGTGAAATTATACACGGAATGAAAGATAAATCTGGATGGAATAAAATAATTTGATCTTAAGAGAAGGCTACTATCGATCAGCCAATTTGTTTCTGAATGTCTTGTCTCTTGTTTTCCATGCCAATTTAATAATTGAAAAGTAGGTATCAGTAAATTAAATGTAATATAATAAATTTTTGCTACCTAAACAAGTTAATAAATAAAACTTGTGCCCTTTGGGGAGGGGGTACAAGAGAGAGAAGAAATATTAAAATAAGCTGGAGTGTCTCCACTCGACTTTAAATTAAATGTAATTAATTATAAATTATAAATTAAAATTAATAAATAATATTTATTAAACCAGCTCTTCGTTGTTGGCACCACGTCACGTCAGTGGTATTAAAATATTAATTCCGGTACTTTCAGAAATTCAATCAAACTAAAATTCTATATATAGCAGTTTTATACAATTTTTAATCATGTGTAAAACTATCCAACATATTATTATATCTTTATTTTTACGGTCAGTTTAGAGGAAAAAAAAATCAAAACATGGTAGGTAATGACCCACTTCCCGAAGAGCTACATTTCTCAAAAGTAAAAAAAAGTTTTTAAAAAATCTGGAGTGTCTCGACTATCTCGAAAATTTGAATTGGATTAATTAACACATATATATTATATTTAAATTTAATTTAATTAATTATAAATAATATTTATCAAACCAGCGCGTGTTTGGCTCTTTGTTGATGGTGCCACGTCTCGTGATGGCGCGTATAAACGTGTTAAAAAATTAATTCTGCTACTTTCAGCGATTCAATCAAACTGAAATTCTATATATAGCAGTTTTATACAATTTTTAATCATGTGAAAAACTATCAAAGATATATCTTTATTTTTAAAGTCAGTTTAGAGAAAAAAATTTCTCAAAAGTTGATAGAAAACTACGAATTTTGAATAATGCCCGTATACCAAATTTCATTATTCTAGCTCTAACCGTTTTTGCGTAATCTTGGCTACATACATACACTCACTCACATACACAGACAGACATTTTTCTCAACCTTAGAGAAATTGATTCAGGAAACTTCAAAACGTATAAAAACATCAAAATCTCGACATCTAGCGAGATAGTCTAAACAAATTTCCGGAAATATTATCTCTAAAGCACTTAGACTATTCGCATTATTCATTACTAAAGTTACATAAAATTAATTTTAAACTTTCTTTCAAAATGATAATTATAAGTTAATATGTAACTGGTTAACTATTGATAAATAAATAAATAAATTAGATATTCCAATATAGTCCTAATACCTAGAAATTCCTAAACCATCCTATGACCAGTATTTTATTGTTTTTTGCACGGTAAAATATTTTAAATTGCTCATTAATTCATTGTCAGTAAAATAAATAAAATTGTACGGTATTTGATGCTCAGTATAAATATCATCTCTGCACAGTTTACATCATTGAATGCACAGTGTATTTTCTGTATTTTAATATTAATGAATTCCTCCATTGTATTTAATTAATTAAATTTATTATTTTACTTTTTTTTTATTAATTTACATTTTTTTAAAAAATTATTTAAATATATAAATTAAATATATTTATTTCTGGTATTATATCGCTCAATAAAATATAATGAATTTGTTATTATATACTTTTTTATGTAGATTTATAAAAAGGAAAATGTTTTTTATTATACACATTTGAAAGAGTAACTAAAATTCTATTTTTCTACATAATCGCCAAAAAGGCTGAGACATTTTTAGTAGCGATGAACGACCTTCAAAATTCCTCCCTCATAGAAATCCGCCGCCTGAGTGTGGTACCGACCTGGCACAAAACTTGTGAAATTTGCGGAAAACTGAAGGGAAGTTGGGTTATGGTATAACGACGGTGAAAAAAAAATGGACTGTTGGAAAAGATCAATGAAAAAATTTAGAGGAAACCGTCGTTTCACCATAACCGAAATTTATATATATATATATATATAATATATATAGATATATAATAAAAAACATTTTCCTTTACTAGTATTGTCTTAATATCAAAACGTAACCACTTTGTGAATTGCCCTCATACTTTAAAATAGTCTAATTTATATGAAATTATCATTTGGAATAGCAATAGAAAAGTAAATAAATGAGATTATTTATTTTTACAAAATAAAAAATAAAAACACATTATATTCCTTCGTTTGTTGTTGTTTTTTTTAATAATTATAGATTAATATTATTAAATAATTTAAATCTAGTGGACATACTTTATACAAAAGTATTAACTTTTGAAATAAATATGAAATAAAACCGATTACAATTATGTGCAATTTTCATTTGACCTTGTTAGGTACAAATTTATAATAAAGTAATTTTGAAATGTAAATTACAATTAAATAAATATTTAAATGTTTTAATATTAATTGGCGGGAAGGGAACTAAACAATGAAATAAGTAACACAATTGAAAGACATTTTAACTTTTTAAATTTTCGATGTCGAGATTTTGATGTTTTTATACGTTTTGAAGGTTCCTGAATCATTTTCACTAAGGTTGAGAAAGATGTCTGTTTCTCTGTGTGTGTGTATGTATACATGTGTGTGTGTGTGTATGTAGACAAGATTACGTGAAAACTGTTTGAGCTAGAATCATGAAATTTGGTAAATGGGCATTATTCATAATTCGTAGTTTTCTATCGACTTTTGAGAAATGTAGCTCAACCGGAAGAGGTTCATTACCTACAAAGTTTTGATTTTTTTCCTCTAAAGTGACCGTAAAAATAAAGATATATGTTTGATAATTTTTCATATGATTAAAGATTGTATAAAACTGCTATAGAATTTCAGCTTCATTGAATCGCTGAAAGTACCGGAATTAATTTTTTACTACCACTGCAAATCAAGCGCCAGCACGTGACGTGGTGCCATCAACAAAGAAGCAAACATCAACTGGTTTAATGAATATTATTTATTAATTTTAATTAATAATTAATTAAATTTAATTTAAATATAATATATTATGTTATTTAATTCAATTCAAATTTTGAGATAGTCGAGTGGAGACACTCCAGCTTAATTTTTATTGTTTTAGTAGAAGAGTATTTCCGTTTAAAATTTAAATTAGAATTTCGTAATACTTAATAGGAATTTGTCATAACTAGAAAGCTATTTCATAAATAGATCTAAAATTCATAAGTACAAATGTCAAATAATCTCATACAAACGAATATTCTAAAGTAATCTGGATTATGTAAAGACACTTGAATTTTTTTAATCCATTGCTATTTCAATTCTTTGGAATTAATTATTATTTTTGATATCAATAGGAATTAGCTATTCTCATGTAGCACATTGATGTCAGCTTAGTTGACATTTGTAAACTGACCACATTTGACACTTTGGATATTGCGAAACGTTAAATTCTGATGGAAAGCAGAGCTCATCCCCTCAGGGCTCTATTTAACATGACATGATCTATTATACAATCTTTGTTAATTGACAGACAGAGATTCTTTTCATTCGTATAATTAAACATTACTTGTTTATTTTTAATCAATTTATGTATTTTATTTTTATTTTTGGATTCGTAAACATAAGAACATAACTATGTAGATAATATATAAGTAATTGAAAATTGAGACATTTACTGTTTTTACCGACCGACGATAGTAAGGGAGGTATTGTTTTATAATCTATTATTAAAAAATTCTATTAATTAATTATAATAAAGGCTTAGTTTGAAATTTTAAATTCAATTACATTAATCCATTACTAAAATTAGTAAGAATACAGAAGAATATAATAATAGGTTAAATTTAAAATTTATTATTAATATAATTTTAATATAGAAAGTTCGCCCCCTGTACCGCTGTAGTGGTACATAGTATTTGGTTGAAAATAGTAAAATGTTTTCATCTATTTTGTTTCAATCTATATATAAAAAAAGATTTTTGTCTGCACATTGCTCAGAATTTAAATTTTTTTTGTATATCTTCGCGTTTCATGACCGCTAGAATCCAAAAGTGACTTTAGAATTTTTCATGTCTGTCTGTCTGTCTGTCCGTCCGGAATGTAAAGATGTTATAGACTCAAAATTGGCTGAAACGATTTCTATAAAATTATAACGATTTATAAATTTATTAAGATAATAAATATGTTTATATTTTTATATATATATATATATAGACATAAAGAAAAATAAGAATTTTTACATAATTTTAGTTCAAAATATATTTTTATATTTGTAATTATATATATGTACCACATATCTTATTTATATTCAGGCTAAATGCTTAATAATTTTTAAAGAAAATATATAAAACTATAAATTAGACATTTACTTCAATTTTAAATTAAAATGAAAACAAATAATTAATTTTATAATATTCAAAAATTCGATTGTTGATTTATAAATTTGAAGAGTATTTTATTCAAATTCAAAATTTGAAAAGTATTTTATTCAAATTCAAAATTTGAAAAGTAAATAATGAAATAAATTATAATTTATTTTATTTAATATTTTAATATTTTATATATAATATTCACTTACCAAAAAAAAAATCTGGTGCGAATTTCACATAACTTTCACTTTCAATCCTACATTTTTACAATTTTTATACCAAATTTCTCTTCGAATTAATTATCAATTTTGTTTATAATAATTAAACAAATTTTATTAATTCTAACAAAATGAGAGCGTTAGTTATCTGAAATGAAAAAAAAATTAAAGATACTTTAGAGAGAATCTTTGGAAGCTTTTCAAGTAGATAAAATCTTTCTGATATTAAAGATAATTTTATTTAAGTAATCTTTTTTAAAAAAAAATCTAAAATCGAACGACGTTCCCTTACCTTTTTTCAGTACCGAAAAAGTTTATATATGTTATTGTTATGAGTTAAGAAGAGCGTTCTAAATATATTATTCCTTTAATAAAGAATAAAATGTTAATTTGAACTACTGTGAAACTAGTTTAATTTTCTAGAAATCATTCCAGTAATTTCGAATTGTACGCCAAAAAAAATTACTCTTTTTTTCCCTTTTTCAATTATTTTTATACCATAATTCGTTTCTTTTTATTAATGGTTTTAAAAGTCCTCTGTAACATTTACTATTCCTATAATATTTTTTTACATTTTAGTCAATTTTATAAATTTTGTTTTTTAATCTTTTAAAACTAAAAATAATACTAATAAATTTATTTTCAATGTACATTTATAAAATATTTTACTATTTTTGAATTTTTTTTTTTACAGATACCCGAACAACTCAATGGGAAGATCTACGTTTATCAAATCCTCAAATTGCAAGACCTGTAATATTTTATTTACTTAATATATTAATATTTTAATTATAATAATCTTTTTATCTATATATTTTTAATTTTTTTCAGTTAGAATTTCTTTTTTTGTGTTCGTAAATATTTTGTATAGTAAGAATAAGAAAAAATAAAAACTTATATGGAAAAAATAGTTTACTGAAAAAAGGTCTTTTTTTTGCACCCACTATGCGTTCCCTTACTTCTGATTTTACCAATAAATCACTGGATGTGATTATACATATTACTTTATAAATAATACTAAAAGATAACAATTAATTAATATTTATACTTATATATATTGTATATATCATTTCGATGTTTACACGCTTTTATTTAGTTTTACAATCGTGTCCTGTCGTCAAATCTTCCAAGATGAATTTGACCCATTTTCTAATGTTCCAATGAGGTGAAATTTTGCATACATATGTAACTCAGATTACAATGCAATATTCAGGTTCATCCCCCATCGGAGGTAATATTAATTAATTAATAATAATATTATTAATATTATTATTATTATTCATTATTAATAAATTAATTAATTCTTAACACAATAACCTGAAATCATAAACCAGGCGAAATTTCTATCAAGACTAAAAATTAGAAAAATATTTTTTTACATTAAACTACTTTTTAAAAACACGCTTTTTTGAATGCACTAAAAAGTAGAAAATAATTTGTTTGATTTTTTTGATTAAGAATTAATAATTGATTGTAAGGAAATCGGTGTGTGTGTGTGTGGATAAATTATTTTCTCCTTTTTAGTGCATTTAAATATAAGCGTGTTTTTAAAAAGTTTTTTTTTTAAATTATCGAATACAACAGCGATCGGGGAACCGGGGTAAATTACCCCAAATGGGGTAAAAATGTAATTTTTGGGGTAAAAATGAAACTTTTGTGAGTAAAAAGTATATATTTTTCATTTGCTGTTTTATAAATCTGTTAGTATTTTTACAAATTAAATTTTAAGTTATTGTTTTCTTTTCAAAATTATCATGGGGGCTATAATAGGAAAAGAGGAGAATTTGTTTTTTTTTTTTGCTCTTCACCATGGGGTAATATCTACTTACATAAAAATATTTTGGGGTAATGATTAAAAAAGTTCCCCGAACGCTGGAATACAATCTCTACAAGAAGAATTAAGATTAATGCTTTGTAGTAAAATAAAATATATACAGGTGAAGGAGAAATAGATAATTAATATATCATGTTACCTTGTTATCTTACTCTGTCAAAGGCAAATACAGTTACGGACATGATAAACAATTGGTCAAAACTCTGAATAATGATAATGAAATAATAATTATGTTCGAATTCTAATAAAATTAATATTATGTTTAAGAATTTTTTCTTTCTCTTTATTTCCCTATTCATTTTCTGACATGATGTACTTACAGATAAATAAAATGCCAATGAATGAAAAACAATCAAAGAAGATCTAAGAATGTTGTCATTCAACTTTCACGTTTACATTACTAAATAGCTCATTTATAGTTTAAAGTGAGAGATATAACACAAACTGGATTTGTCGTAGAACAAGCTCAAAATAATATACTATCTTTAGAATATCGTAGTAAACAGATTTACACGTTAATATAAACATTTTATCAGAGACAAACATGATATATTATTAATTATATTACTCTATTTCATTTTATTAAAATTCATAATAATAATAATAATAATAATACGATTTATATTTTCAGACAAAGCGAAATTTTAGTTCTCATTAATTTTAGCAAAAAAAAAATTCTATATATACAATAGTTCACTTATCAATAACAATACTTAAATATTATCAATATAAATGAATGAACTTAATGTCATATATAATTTCATATTCAATGGAAATTTAATAATTTAGACTTGAGACAATTAGAATCTTAAATGTCGATTCTCAATAATGAAATCCATTACAATATTAACTTAAATTTTAAATAGGTGTGGCCAGGCAGAGAACCGACCGACGGTTTGAAATAAATTAATTTCCAGCTTCAGAAACAATTTCAAATAATTTAAATGTATCTATTAATGCAATAAAAAACAGATATGGATATAATATAAATATTTTTAATTATATTTTATTTATAATATATAAGGAGGCGCTGGCTGTGGCGTAATGAAGGGCTGGGTAACGTCATATAATTTTAAATTAAGAAAAAACTAATGAAGATGATTTTTCCCGAGGAATAAACCAATACAAAGTGCATCATGATTCGTGGAGATATGTAAAAAAATCTCCTCATGTGAAATTTGGTGTGAAATAACCCTTCCCTTCCTATCGTCGATCGCTAATACTACCACCAAAAGTTGATCAATTCATCATACTGATGCATTAAGTAAATATACCAAATTTTATCAAAATCGGTTGAACTGTTCAAGCTGTACACATCTATACGGACGACCGGACAGACGGACAGACATCATGCTAAAAATACTTTTTTCCGTTAACAAATTGCATGATTCGTGGAGAAATGTAAAAATCTCCACATGTGAAATTTGGTGTGAAAACAATACCTCCCTTACTTCGTCGGTCGGTAAAAAAATAAGATGGCCAACCAGCAGCCTGTTTTGACTATTTTACCTACCTCCGAGTTTCATCTCATAATGGTAATATACAATAAAAAAAAAAATATTAAATTTTTCATGACAAAATTTTACAAATTTTAATTCTAAACCTTATAAACCAACTCAAAAATAATTCTTATATGGACTGCAAGATCATTTGAGTTGGATTGGCCACCATTTCTTTAAGAAAATTCACTAATCTGAAATAATTTATTCATCTGGGTTTTGAGTGTGGAAAAACGGGGTTAAAAGTTTAAAGCAGCGGGTACGAAAGGTATGAAATGGTTTAATGATAGTACGTAACTAATCGGAAGATGCAGTTTTGTTTATAAACACTTGGCTGACATGTTACTACACATAGACGGACAGCTGGGGCCACCTTCGCCTTTTCTGACGTCATTAGTCTTTATAGCTTCTGTAATAAAGAATATTTCTATTTATAATAACATTCTTTCACGAGCACATAGATATTAAGGATTATTTATGATGTAAAAAAATAATCCGGTGCGCTACTTTTAAACTTTTAACTTGAATGAGAAAAATCCAGAGGGGATGTAAAAAAAAGTTGTGGTTTTTGTTTGCTATCGTTCAGGAAAATTAAATCTTGTTATCTAGGCAAACAACATCAATAAAAGTCTGTTAATTAAATAAAACATATGTATTCAATAATGAATGAATCAATCAATCAATGAAAACTTCTTTCTTTAAGAAAAGAAAAAATAAATAAATGAGTTTTTTTTTCATAAATAAAAATTAATTTTATTGGATAGATGGAGTGTGATCTTATGAGTTCTATAGTCTTTTATCTAGATCAAAGATAATATAAATATAAAAAAATTTTATAAAATAACGTTTTTCCAATGGACTAAAAAGAATAAAATAATTTTTCTATAAGCCTGACAAAGTTTATGGATGAATTGCTTCATATTCAACGAAAAACGTTGAGCGCATTTAGTTTTATTTATTTATATGAACAATCAAGTCAAATTTTTGTAATAATAAAAATTTTATTAAACACATAAACTGACAAATTTTTTTATCATGCAATAAAATTGATAGTTTAAGAACTAAGAAATTAATCTTTTATTATTTTTCACTGTAATATAGTTATATCAAAGTATGTATCAAAATTTAAAAGAATTTTTATTAAATTTATAAAATATCAATCAAATCCAAAATGGTTGATTATATTTGAAGAAATAGTGTTACTTGTTAATCAAGTGTTTTAGTGTGGTATGTATCTTAGTATATATATATGAATTATAGCTCTATAAAAGAAGTTAATTGAATAGAAATCAAATGAAAACTAAAATCGCCCAACGTTTTTAGTTGAATATGAAGCATTTCATCCATAAACTTTGTCAGGCTTATAGAAAAATTATTTTATTCTTTTTAGTCCATTGGAAAAACGTATTTTTTATATTTATATTATTTTATTCTTTTTAGTGCAATTTTAATATGATAGATTTATTTAATATAACAAGAGAAATAGAAAAGATGAAGTTATTCCAAAATTTACAAATTGAATAAAACAAAAAAATATATTAATCTTACAAAAATGATTTTATGCATTTATGTTAAGTAAATGTTAATATTGAATAATAATTATTATATTATATTTATAAATAAATAATTTTTATTAATATGAGATTTTATAAATGTATATATATTATATATTTTCTTCATAAAAAAAAAAGTTTATTCTATTGTTTTGTTTCCTTTTTATCGGGGACATATATATAAAAAAAGATCTTTTCTCTATGACATCTGAGGAGGAGAACCCCTCTTCATTGGCGATACAACTGATTAATAAGAATTCATCAATAATTTTAATGCTATAAAAATTTTTTAAATACGTTCAAAATGAAAACTATTCTGAAATCAATATTTATGTTTCAGAATCCGTTGAAAAAAAAATTAATCGGAGCAATACAAAAGGAATTATTTACTAAAAGTAATTAATTAGAATTAATTAATTATAATTCAATTATATTTCTTCTATACCTTCTAGGGATCCATTGAAATATCTATAAAAATTTTAAAAAGTCTATCTCAATAAAAAGTTGATGAAAAATCGATTTCAATTTGTCAAAAGAGCGAACAGATAGACAGAGAGACAGAGAGACAGACGCCAAGTGAAGTTAAGAAAAACGTTATAAAATGTACACTTAAATACATTATAATGTAATTTTAATGTCATTAAATAATAAAATAATGTTGCATTTGTTTATATCAATTAAAAGATATTTTACAATATTTATTATTGTTATTAGTATAGAAAAATCCATTAGAATGTTTTATAAAAAGTAAAAAAAATATAAAGTATTAATATTATATAACAAAAGCACTTTTTTACGACTATATTGTTTGCTCTGTTCGAAAACTCAACTTTAATTTATTCAAAACGACGTGGGTGATATTTTGTGCAAATGGATTTCATTGAAGGCTTTCCAACCTTGCTTGGTCAAACTCAATGGAATTAAAAAAAAATATTTACTTAAAAGATTAAATAATATCGAGTTGTGTGTCGTGCACATTTATTCCTTTTCCTAATTATTTTTTTAAAAAAGTACATTTACCTATGGTCTATAATAAATATAAATGGGATTAAAGATTTGTATAATTTTCAGGTCAACTGTGCAATACAAATTTAGAATATCCAAACAAACGAATTCTTTAATAAAATTAATATTTGAATTTGATGTTTAGCGTGAACTACCCTTTATTTGTTATATCCTAAAAAATAAAAATATAATATTTTATACACATAGGTGTAATATAAAAATGGTCTAAATACAAACTGATATTTGTATGAAAAGAGAGGGTGGTTGATTTTTTTTTACTATCTCGCCAGAGATATCATTGCGATCACGAAAATTTTCGGTGTTGAGATTTTGATGTTGTTTACGTTTTGAAGGTTCCTGAATCATTTTCACTAAGGTTGAGAAACATGTCTGTGTGTGTGTGTGTGTGTGTGTGTGTGTGTGTGTGTGTGTGTGTGTGTGTGTGTGTGTGGACAAGATTACTCAAAAACGGTTTGAGCTAGAATCATGAAATTTGGTATACGGGCACTATTAAAAATGCGTAATTTTCTATTAACTTTTGAGAAATGTAGCTCAACCGGAAGAGGGTCATTACCTACAACGTTTTGATTTTTTTCTTCTAAAGTGACCGTAAAAATAAAGGTATATGTTTGATAATTTTCCACATGATTAAAAATTATATAAAACTGCTATATATATTATTTCAGCTTGATTGAATAGCTGAAAGTACCAGAATTAATTTTTTAAGACTGCAATTCTCACGCGCCAACACGTGACGTGGTGCCATCAACAAAGAGACAAACATGCGCTGGTTTAATAAATATTATTTATTAATTTTAATTTATCACGTTTTTCTTAGCTTGCTTTCTTGTTTATCTGTTCGCGTCAAATCTTGCAATCGAAATTTCGACCACTTCCAGTCATCCAATCGCTCTGAAACTTTTCAGAGTTATGTATTCTGGATGACAATACAATAAAATAACACATTCGTAGCTTGCAAGTGTTTAATTAGAGCATAATTAATGAATATTTGTATTTTGTTAACTTAAAAAGGAGAAACAATAATAATACAACAAAAGGCCCTTTCCAAAACTTACCTTTCTCAATACATAATACAAAAGAAGAAAACAACAAAAGGGACTTTGTCAAAACATTAAAAATAAATAATACAGATGTCCATAGTCCGCTTGTTTAAAAAAATATTCAAGAGTTGATTCTAGTATGTATTAAATATATTCAATATATTAAATATTAAATATATTATTTTTGATCTAAACGAATAGAGAATGGATTTTACATAAAATTTGTAATCATTTCACAAATTAATAATATAATAAATGACACATTGTGAATTGACGATAAAAATAAATATATTTCATTAGATCTTATTTTATTATACTAGCAAAAATTGTATAAATATATTTTTAATTTTCTTTCGAAATTAATTAAAAAATTTTAAAATATTTTAAATATAAAAAATATTGATACAATATCTAATACAAAAACGAGACGGGATGCAAATATAATACATTAATTAATAATAATAATCAAAATATTAAAATCCGTTTAAATAAGAAGTTTGAAAAAATGTTCAGGTCGCTCCCCTCCAACTAAATGACAGTCCTGATCGTATGTTCCATGCTGCGAATTAAATTTGGATTAAGCATCATAAATTCTAAAATAATAATTAAATAAATTTCAAATAACGATTAGATATTTATTAAATGAATTACTAATAAATAATATTCAATCTAATGAAATAAAGAATCTCTATATATTATATACACGGTAAATGTATTAGAAAAAATAAAAAGCCATTTTTTTTTTATGAAGAATTTTGATTTTTTTAAATTATAATTTCTGACTTTTGATTGATTACATTTAAAATCATTTTAAAGTTATAATTTCGTCTTTACAAAGAGAGATAAAAAATTAATAAAATCAAAATATTGAAAAAATATAATAGGGAGGTAGAAAAAAGGTTCAAACTCCCCTCTTCTTATTTTTACTTAACGGGTCTTCTGATTGGTTGCCTGTTTCGACACACCTTTTTTCGACTTAAACGCCACCCTCAATTTCTTTCAGCTATCATTTGCTCTCTGCATCTCACCAAGTCATCATTAGCACTCTTGCTAACTGAGTGTATTTTACCACGTTTTTCTTAGCTTGCTTTCTTGTTTGTTTGTTTGTTTATTTATCTGTTCGGGTCAAATCTTGCAATCGAAATTTCGACCACTTCCAGTCATCCAATCGCTCTGAAACTTTTCAGAGTAATGTATTCTGGATGACAATACAATAATACAATAATAATTCGTAGCTTGCAAGTGTTTAATTAGAGCATAATTAATGAATATAATTTTGTATGGGAAAATCAAAACAAAAAGTGTAAATATTTAAATTTGAAAAAAACCGTTAAAAACCCGTTAAAAGAATAATATAATATGTATAATATTTAAAATGTAAATAAATTTGAAAGAAGGTATATTAATGTTTTGTACTGTAATTTAGAAAACAAAATTTAAATTTATGATGAGTTTTAGGCAATAAAGAATTAAAATATGACAAATTTAAAAATTTCTCTTTATAATTCAATTTAAATTTATTACTTTCAGGATAATAGTATTTCATGACTATTAAAGTCAATCAAAAAACTTAAAAGTAGTATAGGTCAAGTGAAATCGATTGCAATATATGAAGACTAAAAAGTAGAAAATAATACTTTATATAAAAAAAAAACTTTTTTAAAAAACCACGTTTTTAACGCACTAAAAAGAAGAAAATAATTTTTCTGAAACCCCATAGGTACTGACATTACAAACAAGAGATATGATTTGAAGAAAATTTTCTATAACGTAAAACGTGGGGCGCAAATAATAATAAATTTTTTAAATGCAATATAATTTCTTTGATTAATTTATTTCAATATCCATGGATTTATATTTTAAGTTTTATATTTTTTACCAGACTTTTTGTAAAAGGGAATATTATTAGTAATCCAACAGAATACTTTTATTAATGTAAATTTTTTTTGGAAAATTAATTCCTTAATATTAAATAAACATCTTCAATTTACACTTTAGAAATTTTATTAACATAAATATTAAATATTTGCTAGAAGTTTTGCAGTAGCAAAATTTAGTTTTAGATTTCTTCAAGTTAAATTTCTTATATTATTTACCAGAATATTGTTAGGATGTCATTTTTTATCAGAATTTTTTAAAAGTGAATATTATTAGTAATCTAAAGGTAATCTTTTCATAAATTAAATTTACCTCTTTTAAAAATTTCGATAAGTTATAAGCTTTACTTTTTGAAGCTAATTAAAATATGAATTCATTTATCCTATTAATTTGTACCTAATAACATTTATTTATAAATTTTTATACGATACAGAATATTTTAGCCATAGTTGCGCCCCACGTTTTACGTTATAGAAAATTTTCTTCAAATCATATCTCTTGTTTGTAATGTCAGTACCTATGGGGTTTCAGAAAAATTATTTTCTTCTTTTTAGTGCGTTAAAAACGTGGTTTTTTAAAAAAGTTTTTTTTTTATATAAAGTATTATTTATAATTTATAATTAACTAAATTTAATTTAAATATAATATTATTAAAAGAAAATAATCTATGTTCAGATAGACAGATAGTACATAGGTAGGTATAAATAGAAATCTATTGAAATAATAATTTATTCAAAATTAATTAATAATAAATAATAAGATATTATAAATTATCATACTAGTATATTTATATTACAAATACTTTTGATCTTTAGCAATGTTATAATTTTAATTTAATTTATCAGCTGGTAAAAAATATTTAAGGTTATTGGAAAAAAACATGGTTGTTTATTTACTTTAACTTATTTATTATTATAATTATATTTATACTTATTTTTTTCTCTTTTTTTTAATGAAGCCCATAGATAAAAGAAATAATAAGTAGCATTTTATAGTTTTAATTTGTTTTAAAATAAGTATATTGTGTATATTGATATTTTTTCCCTATAATTCAGCAATTCTTCATTAAAACATTGCCCTCTAATTGAATTTAATATGTAGGTATAATGAAACATTACGTTATGGGTAATTAATCATTGATAAAGTAAATGAAACATTTTGATATTTATTAGTAATATAATAAATATGATAATCTACATACTTTATACTTATGTATCGAATATAAGGCTAAGTTTCTAAGGTTAAATTTTGATTTTGATATATATAATAAGTAAATTTAAATTTTAAAAATAATAATCTCTCCTAATATTATTTCAGATATATGACTTATATCACTTTTTTTAATATAATCAAAGAATGTTTAAATTAAGTATTATTTTAAACAATTTGAAAAATATATTCCACTGATGTTTTAAAAAAAATTAATTTCAAGACTTCTTACTACATTTCTCATATATTTTCATATAAAAGAATCATTTTTCTCAAATACGTTATCTATTTATATATATAATTTCAATTGTAGTTTTAAAATTTCCATATATTTATGTAAGCATATATAATGAATTAAATTATAATAAATTTATTATATGAATTCAGACATAAATAAAAATATTTTTGTAATCTATGTATATATAAGATATATTTATTATAATTTTCAATACTTAATTATTTTAAAAATTTTAAACAATACTTAATTTGATTCTTGTTAAATTTTTTATTGAAAATAATTATATCTATTGATAAATCAAGTTATTACTTATCTGAAAAACATAAATAATGATATTTTTAAAATTATTTAATCATTTAACATGCCATATTAAAATTATTACTAATTATCATTTTCATTAATATTAATTGAGAAAATAATTATTTTTGACAATACTAATCAAATTTTTGTGACCAAGTATTTGAGAGACATTTTGGCATCATACAATTATAATAAATTAATTTTGATCATTAAGAAGATGCCATTATATTAAAATTTAAATAATATTTTATAATTGTTTTTTTTTATTTTAATTTATTTTCTTTTACTTGTTAGTCATAAGCATATTTAAACTAACTTTTACCTATGATAGAAAATAAACCTAATATATCCAGAAGCGTGTATTAACTTTAAATTTTTAATATTAATTTAAAAAAAAATATCTTAAATTATTTATTTTAACATATTTATTTATTTTTATTGTATTTTCTGTATTTTATTTGTTTCAGTTTCTAATTTGCGGATAACACAACTTTTATTAAGTAATCATAAAAGAAAAACTAGAAAAAAAGTTTTAAAACATCATTAATTTTTCATTTTCATTATTGGATGTTAATGGAAATTTCTATCAAGTTTATAAAGAGCACACACTACCGTTGAAACTAAATATAATTTTTATTATTTATTTTATTTAAAACATAAAATATTATTAATTAATTACATTTAATTAATATATAGATATAAATTAAACCTTAACAGAAAAATGTATTGTATATGAGAGTTAATGTCATCATCAACCCAATAAAAAAAATTATCTAATTTGATTTTTCTTTTTATAAATGAAATGAATGTTTTTATTTTGGAATATTTAGATCTTTAATTTTAAAATTCATCTTTTTAAATATATATATATATATATATATATATAATCGATGATTGATATATATCAATATATATTCTCAATTTAGGCTATATATCTATAATCTATTGTGAAAACACTTGTTATTGTTCACATAAATAGGTAATTTTTGTTTATTTTTCACATTCATTTTCCAGGTGTAAAGATGTGGACAAATGCATGTTTTTATATATACTTTCAAATTTATTACTTTCTCTTATCCCATTCAAGTGAATTGCCATGACAACTTGTATTATGTTTGTTGACATCTCTTTCTTTCTTTCTTCCTCCCCACCATTCTCTTTTCCATCTGTTGCCTTTATAGACTTAAACTTTAGGGTGATTTTTGTTGTTTTTTATATTTTCAATAGTGATAATAGAAAAAATAAATAGTTGTTGTTAAATAATTTCAAAACATGCACACAATGAATAAACGATTACATGATATAATATATTTGATTAAATTAAGAATATATAAAATAAATTAATATTCTTTGATGGTGAAAAATGTAAATATAGGCAAAATTTATGAATGACAACTTATACTACTAAAACTTTATAGGGCGAATTATTTATTTAATAAATATAATTTCTATTATTTATTAATTTATTGTTTTAGTTTTGTAATTCGTAGTGGTAGAACAATAAATTTTAGATATAGAAGCTCTACAGGTAGGCTCAATAAAGGAAGGTAGAAAAGTAACAGAAATCAATACAAGAGAGCGCTTGTTATTTTAACAAATGTCAAATTTGAAATGAGCTTCAAGGGTGGATCCGATGTCAAGTAACGGGCTGGATAACTCACCGGTGCCGGTTTTGGTTGGATGATTTGGTTTCCGAGAATGTCCCGTGGCAATTTTTCGCCTCCACAGATACACACCCACCCAAGCGCGATTTTCTCTTTTCAGTCGATCCTTTCTAAAATATTTTCTTAAATTAAAACTACCCTCCCTTTGGCAAATAGACCCTGTTTGTTTTTTCAGGAGGTGTTCGGGACGCGGGCTGGTCTCCAACTGTTAGAATGAACGGGACAACCCCCCGACACAGGCCCAGAGCTTTTGAAAACATGTTAAGGACATAGGGGCCACAAGAGGCGCTGCTGGCACTAATTTAAATCCGAAAGTTTTTCATAAAACAACCAACAGATGCCGCACCAGGCTCATTTTTAAATTACGGATGCTCTGTGGTCGTAAACATGTAAACATCTGATTGTCTAACCTAAACAATTTGAAACAATTGTAAATATTATATTATCTGACTGATCCGACACCCTCCAATTGCGATCAATATGAATAATAATAAAGTAAGTATAATTAATATAATTTTACTATTATTGATATTGATAAAGTTATATAATATATGTACATATAAATAAATTTTTGATTTTGCAGTTTTTAGATTGTATTCATAAGAATTGTCTGCTAAAATATCGTGTATGCAAACTTCATTTTAATGATTATGATTTCCACACACCCCCCTGAAAAGAAGAAATTAATTAACCCTTGAATATATATAAATCAAGATGGTAGGTTTTGTGATATTTAATAATGGAATATCCAAGGTTGGGAAAACAGAGGAATATACACCTCAGTTGTATAAATTTTATAAAATTTTTTTAATTTTGTTTAAAAACATGTCACAATAATAATCTATTTATTAAATAAATAGGTTACATAGAACATTATTCTTTTCATTTTAGATGTGCAATTTATATAATTATATAATTGAAAAATTGTGTAATTTTTATTTAAGTGAGAAATTTAATATAATATGTTTAAAGAAAAATATGTATAAAAGATTTGTTTTCAAATGAGATACACATCATTATTGTTAATGATATTTTGTAATAATCTATTTTCAAATAAATATGTCACATACAAAATTAATCTTTTCTTCTAGACATGCAAATTATGAAATATTTCAGTTAAGTGAAAAATTATTTATTTGGGGATAAGACCAACATTTCAGCAATTTTCTGAAAAAAAAAAAAAATTTATTTCTGAAATGTCAGTTTAGCTCTAAATAAATAATTTTTCACTCAACTGAAAAATTTCATAATTTTTTCATTCCTCCCGCTCTCATTCAAATGATTCAAAATGGAATTTAAAAATGGTGCCAGGCCGGTTTTTTTACATCATAGTTCATATAGGGGCCACTTTTTAGCAGCAGCGCTAAACGCTGTTTCACGAATTTAGCATTGCGTGTCGGGGGGTTGGAACGGGATTCCGAACTTCGGGATTCGGGACTCCGTCGGGAGAATTTGCCATGACTTCCCCTCCATAAGTCGCGCGCACGCGCCCTTCCATGCCCGGGCCTCTAATTCCCCAAGGAACCCTCGGACACGGGTCTCCCAATTCACTTTCATCCAGAAACGTCATTGCCACATGACCAACACCCAGGAGACCACCCACGAAAAGAACCTGTAGCGTAAGAACGAAAGACTTTATCTTAATCATTCTTCCATCTTATTAATTGGTCCGCTCATAAAATTTTATTCTTTATCGTATTATCTCCCTTAAAATACAACCCCATTATCTAACAATCACTTAATTAATGTTTTTATCATAATTCTATATAATAAACAATATTTAATCAAAAAATAATTATTTACCTAATTTACCTAATGAATATTATAAAAAAAAACAATTTAACCCAGAAGATAATAATGTCGAAAGGGACGTGAGAGAGATGGGAGAGGGTAGGAGTTGGATGGTTGTGGCTCAGGATTGGGACAAATGGAGAAATGTGGTTGCTGCGGCCAAGAACTTTCGAATTCCGTAGAGCATAGAGATAGATAGATAGATAGACTATGGATGAAATGTATTCTTTAAATATTTTTCTACTTAATTAATAGTTAATTTGAAAGCTGATTTTCATGCATGATGAAAGAATTACGATATTTCAATAAATAAATGTTTCTTTATACTTATACATTAATTATTATATATAGGATATAATAAGTTTGAAAGTTTATATAAACATACCTATCATCAAAACCCACAAAATAAAAAAAATTTAATTTACAATTATACTTAATTAAATATTAGTAAGTAAATCATTAGAAAAATATAAAATTAAATAATAATTTTCAAAAAGCAAATTGATCACAAATTATTATTTCTTCATAAATTTAATTTACAATTTGATTTCCAAAAATTATGAATTACTAATTCGATTTAAAATATTTGTTTCTTTTTATAAACTCAAAATAGGGTAGAAAATATTATTACTAAAATTTTACCAGGATATAGACAAAGTCCTTTTAATAACTTGAAATTTATTCAAAAATATATATTTTTGAAAATTCTATCCATTTGTGTCAATTACATTTATTTATTTTAATTAATTTATAAAAATCATTATTTGATTGTTTCGATAAGACGGTAAATTGGAGAACTAAAACCAAATCGAATTCTTTTAGATTTATACAAATCGTAAATTGTATTTTCATTTTCATTTCAAATTGATTTAATATTAAAAATAATATTTTTACCTAATTATTTAATATTTGGTATACATTTTATTAATAATAGTTTTTATTTGAAAAATTTTAAATTTTATTGAAAATAAATTTTGAATATTAAAAAAATGTTTCGACAGTCGAGTTGATATTATAAACTTTTATTTTTCGTCCATTAAAACTAAGTAACTATATTTAATAAAATTATTATTATTTGATTTTGTGTTTATTCAAATTTAAATATGTATATAAAATACTCAACGATTTAACGATTTAATCATTATTCTTCTCACCCTCATTTCGTAGTCAATGCCCCCATTAATTTATTATAATTTTTGAAATTACGAAGTTTTTTAAACCAATAATTTTTTTATTTTATTTAATATATATTTATATTTTATAATGTTTTAATAAATGACCTCTATGCATCTCCTGGCATAAGGTTTTAAAAAAATCGAGAAGGCTGCGATAGGCAGGTCGCGTGACTAGTATGGGAGAGGAAAGAACGGCGAAAATATATATTGGTTGGGTAGCCGATTGGGAAACGTCCCCTTGGAAGACCAATGATAATGTAGGAAGGAACATGAGAGAGATAGGAGAGGGTAAGAGTTGGATGGATATAGGGTTGCTGCGGCCAAGAACTTTCGAGTTTCGAAGAACCACTGAGATAGAATGTTTTAATAAATTTCACTAAATTTAAATTATAATAGAAAATCCATAATATACGAAAAAAAACCTCTAACCTAAGCAAGGACAACGCCTGTCAAGTCGATTGCCGTCTAAGTCTAAGCAGGTTAAGGCAGTGGTTTCTAACCTTTCTGTACCGGCGCCCCCCTTTTTTTAAAAAAAAATTCTTGCACCCCTCTTAATTTTTGTAATAATCTAATTTCCTTTTTCAATAGTCGGGCACATTTCTGAAATAATATAAGAACAGGGGTGGGCCAATGTTTCAGAGAATCGCAAAATCATCTAACCTTTTTTTTACCGACCGACGATAGTAAGGGAGGTATTGTTTTCACACCAAATTTCACATGAGGAGATTTTTACATATCTCCACGAATCATGCATTTTCTTAACAGAAAAAAGTATTTTTAGCATGATGTCTGTCCGTCCGTATAGATGTGTACAGCCTGAACGGCTGAACGGATTTTGATGAAATTTGGTATATTTACTTAATGCATCAGTATGATGAATTGATCAACTTTTGGTAGTAGTATTAGCGATCGACGATAGGAAGGGAAGGGTTATTTTCACACCAAATTTCACATGAGGAGATTTTTTACATATCACCACGAATCATGCACTTTGTATTGGTTTTATCCTCGAGAAAAATCATATTTATTAGTTTTTTCTTGATTTAAAATTATATGACGGTCATCCAGCCATTCATGACGTCACAGCCTGGTCTTGCATATATATTATAAATAAAATAAAATTAAAAATGTTTATATTTATTATTTATGTATCCATATCTGTTTTTTATTACATTAATAGATATATTAAAATTATTTGAAATTGTTTCTGTAGCTGGAAATTAATTTACTTCAAACCGTCGGTCGGTTCGGACCTGGCCACAGGTCAACTTATTTTTTTTAGAACCATATTGAAAAAAAAATCGAAAATTTTCAAAAGTTTGCGGGCACTTGAATTGCCTTCGCGGGAACTTGAAATTGGTTCTAATACCTTCGCGCCCCCCCCCCTTACAATAGTCTCACGACCACCAGGGGGGGCGTCGCACAGGTTGGAAAACACTGGGTAAAGGTGTCCTTTGCTCAGAAGTACAGGTCCTCTCGACCTTAATCTTGATTTTCTTTTTATTTTATAGTTGGACTACGTCCCATTGACTAAAATTTTCCGAGCTAGTCCCGGGACAACAATCCGGTACGACGAAGATGACAACGCCGTAAAAAACCTATTTAATCCTTGTATTTAAGTGAAAATGCTTAATGTGTATGATTAAACTAGTGCAACAGGTGTTAAGCATTCATAGTTTTAAACACATATTCTGTATTGATTAAATATTTTTTATTTGTCTCTTGGATTAACCAAATTAATACTAGAAATATATATATAATACATATTAGTATAAAACATATTAGATATCTATTTTATTCATAGATATAAATATCAAAAAAATATTCTTAACAATTATATAATTTATTTATTTAATAGTAATAATTTACAAATATTAAAGAATTCTATTGTAACTATATAATAGGAAAAAGAATAACTATTATAAAATTAAATAATTATCAATTTTATTTTTAATATTTCAATACTATTTGTTTGATTTTTTATTTAATTGAAAAAAAATAAAAGCATTTAACATTATTATTATAATACAAAAAATTACGTTTTAAGACTAAAAAATTTGGAATTTTTTTTTCATGTTTATTTTATCGATATATTTTCAGCCATTAAGTATTTTATCTGATATTCACTATATAATTATGAGATTTAAAAATATACTATTAAGAAATTAAATTATTAAATCAAAGAGGTTTTATAATGATATAAGATGTTTAGGAAAGAAATATTTACAAAGAATTATGAGCCAGCGGGCAGATAACAGAAAAACAAAAGGCATAGAAATGATATACTTTTACTTATTGTTTAACTAATGTCGACGTTTTAACTGTTGAATTTGTCTCTCCTGAATGTGAAAGATTAAAGCTACTCGACACTTAACTTGAATGTATATAAAATGTATATACATATGCGAAAAATAATAAAACCAAAAGCCTGATATGGGACCAAAATTGTTTAAACAATACCTCCCTTACTATCGTCGGTCGGTAAAAAGAAATTAGCTGGCTATCTATTTACTCTTAATCCTTTATACTTTTATTAAATAAATTTGTGATTAATATCTAAAAAAATGAGAGTAAAAATAAAAAATGAAAAAGATGAAAAAGTCAAGTATTTAATATAGTCCTGAGAATCTTTTTAATGCAAAAATAAAGATTATATTTATGCTAAAATTAATCTGCATTTAAAACTTAAGTAAAGAATTAAAAATTTTATAATAATAATGAAAAATTAAATTAACTAACTCTAATGCCATCTAGTAACTTAAAAGAGAACAATAACAAAAATGATATCTGATTTAAATTATTTTCTAAATAATTTGAATTAAATAATCATTTTTACAATGAATTAAAAAAAATTCATGTCCTATACGTAATTTTTAATACTTAAATATATTTTAAACTTTGATTATATTTTTATAATGTAAATATTTTTAAAATATTATAAAATATTTTTTTGTCTAATTGTTGACAATCAAAATGTTCTATATCTTCATTAATTGATTCTATGTACTTATTAAATACAAGTTTCATTTCATTTTTTAAATCTAAAACATTATATAAATTCTTAATATTAATTATAGAGTTATTATCTGAAGATCCGTAATGCTTCTGTAACAAATAAAAATAATAGTTAAATAATATAATTGTTGAATCTAAAAAAATTAAAGTAAGTATATTTGATACAATTGAACAAAACAACCAACTGAAATAATAAAAAAATAAATACAATTTTAATTCCTAATTTCCATAAAGTACAAAATAACTTAAAGTAAATTTGATTATTAATAAATCTTGTAACTTTTTAGGATAAAAATTTGATTAAACGCTTTCTAAATTTAAAACATTAATATTGATATTTTAGTATTACATAATTGATAATAAAATTTAAAATTTATATAGATACCTGAAATATATCGTTTTGTTTTTCATTCATAATTTCTATAGCCTTTGTGGACAACCATGTACATTTTCCATTTGAAATATCATTTCCGATTTTATCATAAATTTGTATTTTAAAACAATCAAAATAATCATTCTAGAAAAAGTAAACTTTATGAATTTAGTTAAGAAATTGAAATAATTTTATTCAAAAATATCTTAATTTTATAATTCATTTAATTAAAAAAAAAACTAAATATTTGAACTCAATGAATAAATAATTTTCCGAAACTAGAAAGAAAAAATAATTAGACATTGGAATATCGAAGTAAATCAGTAAACTGTTAAATGGTCCATTTACACGTCCATCCATTATGTACTTGCTTATCAATATTTTAAAGTTTAGAAAATATATTTATTAATTATTTGAGTATTTCACCTGGATTTGAAATAATTGTCCAATTTTTAATATAATGTTTTCTGATTTTTTATGAATTTCAGGATTGTTTATTTTTGCCTAAAATAAAATAATATATGCAATAAAATTCATTATTTATGAATTAATTAAATTATTAAATTGAAATATATTTACTAAATATAAGGCTGCCGAGAATGGAAAAAAAATTGAATAATAAGTAGTTTTATATTTTGCTATTTCATTATAAGTATCCTTTGAGAATTTTTCATTAAAATTATCACATTTTTCATAATAAATATCCAAGTTTTGTCCAAATGAAGTATAAAATAACATCTGAAAATAATATATTTCATTATATATAATTCCCAAATTTTTATCTAAAATAATAAATTAAAAAATAGATATATATGTACTTTATTAAATAATTCCATAATATCAATATAGTAATCTTCATTTTTAAAATGTTGGGTTAATAAATAATTAATGCATCCGTAGAGAACAGAGCAATCATTAACTGCCCGAATTCCAACATCTTCTAATTTATACCAACAAGTTTGACCTCTTCGTATGGTATCTTGATCAATCATATCATCCATTATGAGAAAATAACTCTGAAACTAAAATATATTTCATTATTAAAATGATAAATATATTGTTATTATATTATAATAATTACTTACTATTTCAATACAAGATGCTAATAAATAGAGTTTAAATATTTCATCTTCATTTGCATTTGGATTTAAAATTTGATAAGATTTTATCAAAGTTAGACCCCTTTTATATCTTCCATTTTTCATATTATATTCTAAAAGCTTAATATAATATATTAATAAATATTAATTATTAACATTTAAATAAATATTTATATTATATACTTTTTTCATCCATTCTTTTTGTTTCGGTTTATTTTCAAATATTTCAGCTTTAAGGGCTTGATTAATTACAAAAGGAATGACCAGTTTAAGATCAGGTGATTCACTTGACCTCAAAAAAAAAAAAAAAAAACAAAAAAAAAATATGAATAAAAATAATTTATAGGGATATTATTAATAAATTTAAATTTTATGGGACTTATTATTTTTTCCATCTAATGAGGCGACTATAAAAAAATGATCAAAAACAAAAATAATAATAATAATATATATTAGTAGAATTTATTCAAATTTTACTTAAAATGGCCAGTGTAAGATCAGGTGAATTTCAATTTTTTTTTTAATTGTAAATCCTGAATTTTTACTATATATTCTTATTAATAAACATATTTTTATATATTAATATATATATATTGTACTGATATTTTCAATTCAGTCCCTAATTTTAATAATTTCTGTATTTTATATTTTAGTTTTTTATTAATGCCAATATCTCTATCCCTTTCTTTTTATGTATTTTAATCTTATAATATATAATAGTTTTAAGAATTTGAAATTTGATCTCACTTAGAGATATAATTAGTTAATTTATAAAATAAATTATTTAATTAAAAAAACAACTTTGTAATTAGAATTAGAAAGAGACGGAAGAACTCCCTGTCTGTGTGTTTATGTGTTAGTGTGAGTGAATTTATCCGAGTGTTGATTTTGTTTATTGATATTGTTGAAAAGATTATTCTTTATCGAGACACCAGGGAGAACAGACGTGTTCTATTTTGCTCAATCAACTTTTATAGAATGTATGCGTTTCTAAATGCTTTTTAACTCTCATTCTTTTCCAAACAAAATATTTAAATATTGGAATTGATCTCAACCCGTGAAGACACAAGACAACCTGGTTCTTTCGATCCTCACAAAATCTACTCATCTGGACCTCTTGGAAATCATCACGACATCATATGTCAGCCGCCATTTCCACACCACGACACGGATAAGACTTTATTTCATTCCTTTTGTTTTATTATAATTTAAGTTCTTGTTACTAATTGATATTATTTCTATTACCATTTGTAAAACTAATTAATATGATTTATTGCTTAAAATAACAAAGATTGTTACAAGAAAATTTTCTAAAGTTATTATTTTACTTATAATAAAATTTATTAAAAGTTCACATCTAATAATCTAATCTCTCTCTTCCATTGTACAACTCTTTCTCTATTTCACGCTGGAATCACTGTTATCTGAGTGCTACATCTTAATCTGGACCACAAAATTAAAATTACCTCCTTCATTCACAATCCTTGTCGAATTAGAAGGACGTCATATCTTTCCCCCACTTCTCCTACCTTCATTATCTTTTAAAACCTCATTAGTAATTTAAATCATAATTACTAATTGATTGGAATATATAAAATTAATTAATGTATTTATTAATTTATTAAAATCAAAATTAATTTTCTTCTAATTAATTCTAAACTTATAAATTTAATTTAAATTAAATTAAATATTAATTAAATAAAAAAATTATTTATATTAATTTTTTTTTAATTGATTCTTTCCCCTTCCCCTTTCCCCAAAAAACCCAAGAAAACCTTTACATGGAGGCATTCCCCCGAGATTGTTTTAATTAAAAATAATTAAATAATTTGGCTTCTAATTTAATTGTTTTTTACCGGAGTTGAAATAGAGAGAGAGAAGACACGCAGGAAATTTTGTATTGCTAAAATAGAATTTTACATTCTTCATTGTAATTAATTTTTTTAATTTTTAAGCAATATGGCCACTGGTAATAATATGAATACGGAGGCTGATACAGAGATGTTTCAACCCCAATTATTCGAAGAGGTTAGCCCGATGTCTGTAGAGAGTCAATTGATTGGTCACACGGATACCCAGGTGAGTGTTGAGGCGGTTCCATGTGATAACCCTCTTAGTCAAGTGGATTTTGTCACACTAATGACAAAGTTGTTTGGCGAAATTAGAAGTGAAATAAATAAAAAATTTGACAATCATTTTGAAAATATAAATAAACAAATTTACAAAAATATTGACAAAATTAAAAATATAAATAAAAAACGAGACATTCAAATTCAAAAAATGGGTGCTCTTTTTGAAAAGCAATCTGATAATCTTAAACAATTATCTAGCAAGTTAAATACAACGCTCGATGATCAGTCGTCAAATTGTAATAAGGAAGTCGATAAATTAACCCTTTCATTTGACAGTTCAAATAAAATAAGAGAATCCAGAGATGAATCAAAAACAGAAGAAAAAATAGAGAATATTGATATAAAAAAAGAAGAAAAAGTAAATGAATCAATGGGAAAAACTGATGAAACAACCATAGAAGAAGAAACCACGAATGAGCAAAAAGATGTGGAAAACGAAGATGTAATCGAATCAGTAAGTAAAGAAGAAAAAGAAACCTCTCCTGAATTTACTATTAAAGAGGAGAGTAAAATATTAATAATTGAATTTGAAATTGATGAAAATGCTGAAGAAATGGTTTCTAAAGAAGGGAACACCGATTTAAATATAGAAAATGAAAATGAATTTGAAAAGATGGAAGTAGAAACAAAAGAAGAACTAGAAAATAGACTAGAAATTAAAGAAAAGCCTAAAGTAATGAAAATAAAGAATCAGATAATAGAAAATATTAAGTACAAATGGAAAAGAAAAATGTTTATAAAAAATCTTAAAAAATTTATAAATAACAAGAGATTGAAACCAAATTTAACGAAAAAGGGAAAGCCAAAGAAGAGAATGAAGCAATGGTTTGTGAATCAAGATAATTATACATCACATTTTAAAACACTAAAATTTAAATCACAAAATATCCTCTGGGATCGAGGAAAGAAAAGATTTAAATTCATTGCCTCGGATAAAATTTTAATTGGTCTTCATTAAAAAATCTTATGTAAATAAAAACCTTGCTTTGCCCTCTTCAATTTTAAAAAATTTTCTATGTTCCCTTTAACCATCTCACTTAAAAGAATATTGAATTATCTGATGTTTTAAAGAAATTTGGTATTGGTTAAGTCAAATCGACCATAATTTTCTCTTCAAAAGAAATACCACAAGTTCTTGCAGCTTTTTGAAGGACCATTTCAAATCAATAAAAAGCTCCCTAGTGGAACTTATGAAATTAAGAACGCTCACACAAATAAAATTATCGGCAAGTATAAGAGGAGGATTTTGAAACCCTTTTATTCTAATTAATCATTTTTTTGTCATTTTTTTTTTTTTAAAGTGTAATTTGAAGACTTTGCCTTGACATATGAGCCACCAAGCGGGTCTGTCTCTTAGTCTGTTTTGAGGATTGAAATCGCTTCTATTGTGAGATGGTAAGTAGAGGTTTCTGATATTTGCGAAAAATAATATAGAAGAATTTGATGTTATAGATAATAGGATTTTTATAGAGAAACAAATTTTAAATGAAAAAGGAGATATGAATAATTAAAGAGAATATAAAATGCTATGAAAGCAATAAAGTATTGAATAAAGAATGAAACATGAATTCTAATTAAATTTAAGTAGAAATGAGGAAATCGAAACTGATAATTTTCCAATGGACCTGTATTACTTATTATTAAATATGATTATTGCCAGACTTGCTCCAACCTTAATGTGTCACGTTAAAGTACGATAACTATTCTGTGGGTGTCAGTGTGAACCAATTCATTGTATTTCTGCTACTTGTTAACTTCTTTATAAATTGTTTTCTTAGAATCCACCATATCAAACCTCTGTATTGCCAGTATTAATTTGGTATTCTTAAAAAAAAAAAAAAAGGGCCAAATCTCTGAAAGTTTTTTGTTGTTTTGTTATATACAAATGCCAATGTAATATTTTTTAAGTATTCATAACAATTATGTTAAAAAAAAAAAAATTATATCTTTTTGTGATTTGTGAACATTTCATCTCCAAAAGAAATATTTTTTTTTTTTTACAAAGGTGGAGGATGTACTGATATTTTCAATTCAGTCCCTAATTTTAATAATTTCTGTATTTTATATTTTAGTTTTTTATTAATGCCAATATCTCTATCCCTTTCTTTTTATGTATTTTAATCTTATAATATATAATAGTTTTAAGAATTTGAAATTTGATCTCACTTAGAGATATAATTAGTTAATTTATAAAATAAATTATTTAATTAAAAAAACAACTTTGTAATTAGAATTAGAAAGAGACGGAAGAACTCCCTGTCTGTGTGTTTATGTGTTAGTGTGAGTGAATTTATCCGAGTGTTGATTTTGTTTATTGATATTGTTGAAAAGATTATTCTTTATCGAGACACCAGGGAGAACAGACGTGTTCTATTTTGCTCAATCAACTTTTATAGAATGTATGCGTTTCTAAATGCTTTTTAACTCTCATTCTTTTCCAAACAAAATATTTAAATATTGGAATTGATCTCAACCCGTGAAGACACAAGACAACCTGGTTCTTTCGATCCTCACAAAATCTACTCATCTGGACCTCTTGGAAATCATCACGACATCATATGTCAGCCGCCATTTCCACACCACGACACGGATAAGACTTTATTTCATTCCTTTTGTTTTATTATAATTTAAGTTCTTGTTACTAATTGATATTATTTCTATTACCATTTGTAAAACTAATTAATATGATTTATTGCTTAAAATAACAAAGATTGTTACAAGAAAATTTTCTAAAGTTATTATTTTACTTATAATAAAATTTATTAAAAGTTCACATCTAATAATCTAATCTCTCTCTTCCATTGTACAACTCTTTCTCTATTTCACGCTGGAATCACTGTTATCTGAGTGCTACATCTTAATCTGGACCACAAAATTAAAATTACCTCCTTCATTCACAATCCTTGTCGAATTAGAAGGACGTCATATCTTTCCCCCACTTCTCCTACCTTCATTATCTTTTAAAACCTCATTAGTAATTTAAATCATAATTACTAATTGATTGGAATATATAAAATTAATTAATGTATTTATTAATTTATTAAAATCAAAATTAATTTTCTTCTAATTAATTCTAAACTTATAAATTTAATTTAAATTAAATTAAATATTAATTAAATAAAAAAATTATTTATATTAATTTTTTTTTAATTGATTCTTTCCCCTTCCCCTTTCCCCCTATAAACCCAAGAAAACCTTTACAATATATATATATATATATAACAATTTAAATATTTAATTAAATACAATGCTATACACTTACTTGAAATTTTGTCCTAAACATCTTTGAACATCAGAATAATTATATAAAGGTTGAGTGTAGGAACGAAAAATTACTTTATTTGTTCCCAAAATAAGTTTTAATCTTGTAAACATTATTTTTTTTTTTTTTTGTTATTTTATTGATGATATAGTATTCTCTAAATTCTAAATAAATAAACTAAATTAATATACTAAAAAAAATGTTACCTTAAAATGACAAGAAATTAATACATTGAGATATATTAAGTGGTCCATACATCTTCAGTTAAACGGCTCCGTTTATCATATGTGACGTCATTTTTGAGCGATTAACTACACAATTTTATATTGATTGACACAGTTCTCAGGCCTGAGCTATTGAACCCTGCTTTCCTCCGGTAAACTTCACAGGTCACTCACTCAATTTATCTTTAAGAGTTTTATCAGTTCCATCTCAGTTTAATCAACAAAGAAATAATAGAATCATCATCTTCCTTAGCTTTGGGATACACAATGTTCAAAATATTTAATAGAATCAAAAAGGGAGATGCGAACTTTGTTGTTTTTGATCCTTCTTGTGTGGCCTACAAGTAATCTTATAATCCCTTGGTATACGTTAATGCTTCTTCTTTATATATGAAAAATATACTGAATATAATGAATAAAAGTGACTATTTAAAATTGGTTCAATATATATATATATATATATATATACATCTTAAATCTTGATCAACAACTCGTAACTTATTTCATATTTATAAGTTTGAACAAAAACATTAATTTAAATATAAATAGTATATGAAAATGTAAATATGTAAATCCTATAAAAATTTATAATTGTAATTATTATAATATCTCTACGATTTTAAAAATAAATAAATTAAACAGTAATAAAATCAATTAAACTGAAAAATAAAGATTATTTCATTTGAATATTCATAATTTAATATATTTAGATTGAATATGATAGGAAAATATTAAAAGAAATATGAATTTATAGGTATTTATATATTATATAGTATTTTTTTTTTATTTTTTAGACCTAATAAATTTTAAACTTTTTTTAAAATATTAATTAATAATAAATATTTTTCTCATCGTCAACAATTTTCTTACTATTTTATTCATTTGGTTTACGGGTATTAAAGATAAAATATACCTGAATAGAAGAACTATTAATATTAATATTAACTATATATATATATTAATATAGAAATTATTAAACATATTGATAATTAATTTTATTAAAGAATATTGTTTTTATAATCAAATTTATATAAAATCCCATCTAAATAATTAATATAAATACATTTTATATATATAATATATATAATATATTTTTTTAAATTAATTATATTTTAATTAAAGTATATATGTCTAAAATAATATAAAATATTTCCTTATCCACTTTCATATATTTAAAATTTTCTATATCTGTTTTAATTGATTCTATATATTGATTAGTTATAATTCTACATTCATTTATTAAATCAAGTTCTTTATATAAATTCTTTATCTGCAAAACAGAATTAATATCTGGACGTCCGTAATGTTGCTGTAATACAAATAAATAAATTATTAATTTCAATGATGTGTATTTTCTAAGAGATAAAAATTTTATATATTAAAATTTTCTTAAATGAATAGCTCTTTTTTAATTTATGTACTTAATATAATGAAAGGTATTATTATTATAACACATTCAATCTGTGTAATTGAGAGTATTGTTAATATTTTCTTTGATTACACAATTATACCCAAAACATCCAAATAATTTAACACAAATGTATTCAAGAGAACAAAATTGTCAAATTCATATGGGTTCCTAAACACTCCACTATACTATACTCCGGGAGATGAGAGTTGGTGCACGAGCCGACCTCCACCCTCGGCCAACCAGTTCCCCCACCATTCCAACAAAACCACAACGCGCAACCATATTGCGCATAAGACATTTTTTTTATATTTTAGTTTCAAGAGTAGAAGACTGTGGTGGAAGGGAAATCACTCTAGGAGGGGTAGACCCGCCTCTCCAGGCCGCTACTCCTCATGCACCAACTTTGAGCTCTCGGACTATAGATGTAAACAAATTGGGAAAAGTAAGGAACAAATAAAAGTTCTTTTTAGACTTTTAAATCTATACTCAATAAGACAAATATATATAATACAATAATAAATAAAAAGAAAGATGATTGGGTCAAAATTTAAAAATAAAAAATTGAGGAACTTAAAAAAAAACTTATATTACTAGGAGAGAAAATTTTAGAACTCTCGAAAAAAACTATAAATAATAATTATTTTAACGCCATTTTGTTTTTAATATTTATTAGTTTTGACAAGTTCATTGATACAGAGCATCAATGGGAGAGAACAACATTGTTTATCTGATCTCGCGAAAATGAATATTAGATTAAATTTATCTATTTATTCTACTTAAGTCTGGTGTGCCCTCTTTACAGACGTACCACTAGTAATTTTTCACTTTTTTTTTTATTTATAATTTATATATTTAATTTTTATCAATGCAACTGATGACCACAAAGTGTAAATGAGGAATGAGGGGTTAATAATCAGGATTGTTGATATATGTTTAATTTCTAATAATAATAATAATAATATTAACCTTAATTAATAATTTAAAAGTATATTTTTATACAAATGTAATGAAATGTCAAAATTTATATAGGTACATACCTTGAATATATCTTTTTGTTTTGGATTCATTAATTTTACAGCCATTACAGACAACCATGTACATTTTCCATTTTCAATATCATTACCATTTTTTCCGTTGATTTCTTTATTAAAGCAATCCAAATAATCATTCTAAAATAAAAAAAAATTGAAAACATTGATCCATTAATGAGTTGATCTAAAAAGAATTATGATAATGATAACTATATATTTTCAGTTATTATTATTATATGTGTGTAGGTATAATATAATATTAATATAGAGAAGTTCAACTTCAAATATTCAACAATATTTATATAACTGTATGTAATTGTCAAAAAATATTTGAAAAATAATTTATTAATAATTTGAATATTTTGAAACTCTAGTTTCCTAAATTTATCATAAAAGAATGGTGCGGTTTCGAACATTGTTTAAAGAAAAACAGAATTACTGACAGTTAATGTTGTTTATTAATCTAATTTGTCGTCTCATACAGTTTTTTAACATAATTAATAAATTTCAATATGGGCGCCCTTAGTCGCTCGACAAATGTCCAAACAATAATCAACTTCTCTCCAAACATTCGTTAACATTTCTTCGGTTATGTATCTGTTAACACATCAACTCACATGGAAAGTAGCTTCGTCTGTAAAAATTATATCATCTAAAAATGATTCGTTTTCACTTATTCTGTCCAACATTTTAACAGCGAAATCGTAACGGTTTACACCATCATTGGGTTTCAATTCCTACAGTATCTGAATTTTATAAGAGTGTAATTTGAGTTTTTTATGTAAAACTTTGTGAACCGTTGTTTTTGGAATACCTAATTCAACGAGGGATAGACTTCCCAGGACTTCTAATTGCCGATTGTCTAATTAGTTCAACCGATTCGTCTGGTACACTTGGTCTGCCGGTTGATTTTCGTTTATGAACTGATCCAGTTTCTTCAAATTGTTTAAACCAGCCTGTTATGTTATTTTTGTGTAGTGGATCTCTTCCAAATTCACGTCTGAACTCACGTTGAACTAAAATTACGGATTTTAATTCAGTCATCAATAAAACACACGTTGCTTAATTTGTTAACGGCTTCATACTTCTGTCGGATAGAGTAATACTATTGCTATGCTATTCATGAACATCCAATGGATATAAATATAAAGATGTCGTTAGTCAAACTTTATGTATATATCAGTGCTATAAAGATCGTGTAACACTATTTCATTATATTACAATAAACGCCCAAATTTCAAAATATAGTCGGATTACAAGAAAATCGTGCTCTTACCACAAAATAAAACAATCAATCCGAATGTATACTGTTAGAAACTAAGCAAATTAAATGATTCCTTGCAATAGAAACTTCCAGAAATGATAAATCGTAAAGATTTTGTGTTCCATCATGATAAAGCAAAGCCTCATACTTCTTTGATCACTTGTCGGAGGTTGCTTGGGATGACCTGCTTCAACCACCATAGAGTCTTGTCATTGCACTATCAGACTATTATCTATTTCGTAAAAACGTACCTTGAAGAATTTTTTGCAGAAAAAAATCTGGAACTTTTATAAATAAGGAATTATGAAATTACCTGAAAAATGGCAACTTGTTATTGAACAAAATGACCAATATATTATCGATTAAATGTTCATGCTTTCTATAAAATACAGTGGAACCTCGGGTTATCAGTGTCCCGGGTCATGTGTTAGAGCTTGAGTCCTCTGTTTCGGTTTTGGTTTAGGTGGCAAAATTTCGAGTTACGAGTCGGATTTTTTCACACTGAGCTGTCTACTCTACTTAGCTTAGATCAGCAACATTGTATGTTGTTAAAAAATCATTCAAACAGCATGGTATCATAAAGGTGTCATAAAAAGAACACTCAACTCTCCGTGGATAAAGTTGTGACATGAGGTGGTTTTAGAAAGAACTTTAGATGACATTGCGAGACCAAATCCGGAACGAATTAAACTCCTAACTCATAATTTGACTGTATTGTTATTCATTTTCATAGTAAAAACTGAAAAGAGTTTCCGGACAACCCAATATGCTAAAACTATAAAACTTTGACAAAATTGTTTACTTCGCTTTATCTGAAGTTCTCCTTATCTACCGAAATATACTTATTTCTATTATTTCAATACCAATCAGTAAAATACTATTTATAAATGTTACTTATTTACAATTCTTTTAATGAAATATTACCTGAATTTGAAAATATTGTCCAATTTTTAAAATAATGTTTTTTGATTTTTGATAAATTTTAGGATTGTTTATATTTGCCTAAAATAAAATAATAAATAATAATTATTTATAAATGAATTAAATTAGATTGAAATTGAAATATATTACTAAATGTAATGCCACAGAAAATGGAAAGAAAATTGAATAATAAGTAGTTTTATATTTTGCTATTTCATTAAAAGTATCCTTTGAGAATTTTTCATCAAAATTATCACATTTTTCATAATAGATATCCAAGTTTTGTCCAAATGATGTATAAAATAACATCTGAAAATAATATATATAATTAATTTCATTAATTGATACATGGATGGGCAAAAATGTATGTATTTCTCGTAAATATACAAACTAATACAATTACCCTTTCTATCTTATTATACTTCTTCCGCTTAAATAACCATCATTTCTAGGTAACTCTACTTTCCAATTTATTTTATAATTTATACCATAAACTATTAAGTATATAAGTTTATAATAAATTCCTACATTTTTAGATTGAAGAATTTAATAAAAAATAATAATTAAGTTAAGTAAACTAGAGTAAATCAATATGTCCAAGATAACGGTTAAATGAATTTCATAAGTATAACAATTCTAAAAAAGGTGCCACAGGGTGAGAGGCCAGCGTCGCTGTCTCACATTCTCGTGGTCCCGGGTTCAAGTCCCGGGCCTGGCAAGGGAATTTCCCTAGCTGGAGTCTATGGGACGGAGTCAACCCAGCCTCCGTAGAGGCACAGAGATAGTACAATATTACAATAGTAATATATAATTAATTTACTGATTAAATTAAAATATCTTTTTCTATTAAATAAGAACACAAACAGAAATGACAATATAATGTAATATACTGATTGAAACAAAATGGATGAAAACCTTTTACATACAGACTTTCAACCAAATACTATGTATTAAGAAGAGTGCCGAAGCTACGATTATATAAATTATAAAATAGATATATATGTACTTTATTAAATAATTCCATAATATCAATATAATAATCTTCATTTTTAAAATATTGGGTTAATAAATAATTAATGCATCCGTAGAGAACAGAGCAATCATTAACAGCCCGAATTCCAACATCTAATTTATACCAACAAGTTTGACCTCTTCTCATGGTATCTTGATCAATTATATCATCGATTATTAGTAAATAACTCTGAAACTAAATTATATTTCATTATTAAAATGATAAATATATTGTTATTATTATAATAATTGCTTACTATTTCAATACAAGATGCTAATAAATAGAATTTAAATATTTCATCTTCATTTGCATTTGGATTTAAAATTCGATAAGATTTTACCAAAATCATAGTCCTAGTAAATTTTCCAGTTAATAGATTATAGTCCAAAATCTAAATACAAATTATTAATAATAATTAATTATTAAGATTTATATAAATATTTATATTATATACTTTTTTCATCCATTCTTTTTGTTTCGGTTTATTTTCAAATATTTCAGCTTTAAGAATTTCATCAATTATAACAGGCATGACTGGTTTAAGATCAGGGGACTCAAGTGACCTAAAAATTTATGAATAATTATTATTCTTCCGAAATAGTTGGTATAAATTTAAAACTCAATATAAATTATTTCTATTCTATATGTAAAATAATGTTGGGTTAAGGATAATTTACTTTGAATATATGCACTTTTCAATATATTTATTATCCTTATCATGGATATACACTAGAACGGATGAATTCTCCCCCTCTATTAGGATGGTGCCAATTAGAATTATGATTTGTTTTGTTTTTAATTATTTTTTTCAGATTAATTATAATTTGATATTAATATATATTTACACACAGATATAGATTAGATAGAATAGAAGGACCAAAATCATCACAGAATGACATTCCATCGAAAGGGAAATTGAAGCAAGGAAAATCATCGAAATGATGGACAGACGTTCTTTCAAGCAGTGGTAGCTTGTAGAGCAGGGATGTCCAACTCGCGGCCAAGGGCCGCATTGCGGCCCACTCAAAGTTTTGATGCGGCCCACTATCGACTCATTTTGGAATTAAATTTTAAAGAATTCACAGTCCGGCAAGCGACCTATATCTTCGAGGCTATAAAAAAAAGGCTGCACCATTCAAAAACCAAAAACCACCTCTAACCCCAAAAATCTCCATAAGTTTTGAGACATTCACTAGCTAGGCTTAACATATTCTGGTAATTTTGCGGCCCAGTTAAATATTTAAGTTTGCGATGTGGCACAATAAATTAAAAGGTTGGACATCCCTGTTGTAGAGAATGGATACGAAGAGCAAGGAAAAGAAAGGTACTGTAGGATGTAAATTAAGTTTTGGTCCAATCAAAATACGCAATGGAAAATATAAAAATTAATTAATTAAATAAAAGTTAATATAATAATATAATAATAATTGAACCAATAAATGCAGTAATAATAATAATAATAATAATAAATTCACACATTAAGAAAAATATTTCTATATATATGAGGGTGAGCTGAAAAGTTTCCGACCTGGCCAAGAAAATCGATGTTTTTAAATTTTTTTTTTGCTATATTTTTCAATATAATCTCCATCAACACTGATACATTTCTCATAACGGTGTTCTAATTAATTGAATTAATTAATAAATTATTTAATTAATTAATTAAATTTGATTTAATTAAATTATATCAACAGTTATGAATCGACGCAAAAATTCGTTTGGATTACGCCTACAGCGCCAAATTGTCGTTAGAAATGGTTTTTCGAAGCAAATTTTGGTCTAACGTTAGGAAATGCGGCACCCACGTGGCACACAGCTTTCCATATTCATATGGTTTTGCAAAATATTTCGCACACGTTCAGCTGACATCGTACAGGTCTCAGCTATCTTGAATTTTGAAAAATATTAGGTCGTTCGGAAAGTCATTTCGTTTATTGAAGCTAATAAAGACACGATAAAGGCATTAGATGTTGATTTTTTGGACGATAAAACCTTTACTTGACCTTACCTTACCTGTTCATTTGAAGTAAAGGTTTTATCGTCCAAAAAATCAACATCTAATGCCTTTATCGTGTCTTTATTAGCTTCAATAAACGAAATGACTTTCCGAACGACCTAATAAAACAAAAAAAAATTGAAAAACCTCGTTTTTCTTGGTTAGGACGGAAACTTTTCAGACCACCCTCGTGTATATATATATATATATATGTTGGTTTAGGTTTCCGTGAATGTTATTGTTATTATTATCAGCTCCGAAGAATCCTGGCCAATCCTGAGACTGGCACACGTCCGCACTGGACAACAGCCCGAGGCCCAACGCAGTGAGTACAAAACCACCCAACCTATCAACCCAAAATCCCGATATTAACCCTTGGTCACACAGACTAAGACCCAGAATCCCAAAAATATTCCCACCTAAATAATCTCTTGAAAATGGCGCCAAAATGGGTGCCGAAACATCGAGAAAAAAATCTCACAAAAATACGTGATTATATCCCTGATAAATCTGATAGTAATATATATATATATTAATAAGTAGAATAAAACAATTTAAATATTCAATTAAATACAATTCCGTATACTTACTTGAAATTTTGTTCTAAACATCTTTGAACATTAGAATAATTATATAAACGTTGAGTGTAGAAACGAAAAATGAATTTATGTGTTCCCAAAAAAGGTCTTAATCTTGTCAACATATTATTTTTTATTTATTTATTTTTTTTTTTTGTTAATTGATGATAAACTATTGTCAAGAAAATTTAATAATTAATGTTAAATAAATATAATTAGAAAAATAGTTTAAATAAAGAGCTTTATAGAGTTATAAAAATTGCAAAGAAATTGTGGATTAAACTGGATTTAAAATTAAAATTAAATTAAAAGATAGAAAAATAATGAAGCAATGGGGTAATGAGAATCAGTGAAATTATACACGGAATGAAAGATAAATCTGGATGGAATAAAATAATTTGATCTTAAGAGAAGGCTACTATCGATCAGCCAATTTGTTTCTGAATGTCTTGTCTCTTGTTTTCCATGCCAATTTAATAATTGAAAAGTAGGTATCAGTAAATTAAATGTAATATAATAAATTTTTGCTACCTAAACAGGTTAATAAATAAAACTTGTGCCCTTTGGGGAGGGGGTACAAGAGAGAGAAGAAATATTAAAATAAGCTGGAGTGTCTCCACTCGACTTTAAATTAAATGTAATTAATTATAAATTATAAATTAAAATTAATAAATAATATTTATTAAACCAGCTCTTCGTTGTTGGCACCACGTCACGTCAGTGGTATTAAAAAATTAATTCCGGTACTTTCAGAAATTCAATCAAGCTAAAATTCTATATATAGCAGTTTTATACAATTTTTAATCATGTGTAAAACTATCCAACATATTATTATATCTTTATTTTTACGGTCAGTTTAGAGGAAAAAAAATCAAAACGTGGTAGGTAATGACCCACTTCCCGAAGAGCTACATTTCTCAAAAGTAAAAAAAAGTTTTTAAAAAATCTGGAGTGTCTCCAATCGACTATCTCGAAAATTTGAATTGGATTAATTAACACATATATATTATATTTAAATTTAATTTAATTAATTATAAATAATATTTATTAAACCAGCGCGTGTTTGGCTCTTCGTTGATGGTGCCACGTCTCGTGATGGCGCGTATAAACGTGTTAAAAAATTAATTCTGCTACTTTCAGCGATTCAATCAAACTGAAATTCTATATATACCAGTTTTATACAATTTTTAATCATGTGAAAAACTATCAAAGATATATCTTTATTTTTAAAGTCAGTTTAGAGAAAAAAATTTCTCAAAAGTTGATAGAAAACTACGAATTTTGAATAATGCCCGTATACCAAATTTCATTATTCTAGCTCTAACCGTTTTTGCGTAATCTTGGCTACATACATACACTCACTCACATACACAGACAGACATTTTTCTCAACCTTAGAGAAAATGATTCAGGAACCTTCAAAACGTATAAAAACATCAAAATCTCGACATCTAGCGAGATAGTCAAAACAAATTTCCGGAAATTTTATCTCTAAAGCACTTAGACTATTCGCATTATTCATTACTAAAGTTACATAAAATTAATTTTAAACTTTCTTTCAAAATGATAATTATAAGTTAATATGTAACTGGTTAACTATTGATAAATAAATAAATAAATTAGATATTCCAATATAGTCCTAATACCTAGAAATTCCTAAAAGTGTGAAGATTTTATAAATATAAATGAGACAAATATGAAAAAAAAAAAATTAGAAACAATTTCAATTTATTTACTTTAAATTAGTAATTTAGAAACATTTTAAAAACATTAAATTCTTTTATAGCAGGGGTGAGCAACCTTTTTAACCCACGGGCCAATTTCAATTTTAAAATTTTGGGGCGGGCCGCACTTACTAATAATTTACAAAGCTTTATATATATACTAATAAACATTATAATATAAAAATACAAAATTAAAAAAAGTAAATATTTCATATATAAATTTTAATGCGACAAGAAAAGAACAAAAATGCAAAATTTAAAAAAGTAAATATTTTATATAGTTATAAGTGAATATTATAAGTGTACATAAATGTTAATGCAAAATAAAAGAACAGAAAAACTAATTTACTTGAAAACTTTAATGAGAAATTTGGCAATGATTTTTTGATATAAGCTGATCAATATCAGCCGGTATTGATGAAGAGGCTACACGTATGCAGCTTTCTAATCGAGCATCACTCAGTCTTGAACGGTGGTTATTTTTTATTAATTTCATGGTTGAAAATAATTGTTCGCATACATACGTACTTCCGAAAAGAGACATCATTTGCTTTGCATTTTTCGTCAAATGCGGAAATTTCTCAGGGCTCACAAAAGATTTATAAAAATTATCGATGTTTACTGAGAAAAATACATTTTTTAAATCCGTATTATTCTGAATGATAATCACTTCCATTTGAAAGTTTTCAGGAACTGTATCCACATCGATATATTAAATGGTGAAGAAAACATTTTCATGGAAACCGCTATCTTCTCAGCTTTGAACATTTGGGATCGTAATTGAAATTCGTTGATTAAAATGTCTATATATTGTACGTATTTTTGAGAAGTAGTAACGTTTTCTTTTTCTAAATATGGAAAGTGAGACACATTATTCTGCAAAAGAAGCTGTTTCCACAATTTTAATTTGCGCTCAAAGCCTTGAATTTTATCATACAAATTGTGAATAAACTGTCCTTTGCCTTGAAGTTCGACATTAAGATCACCGAGATGCTGAGTTATGTCGATAAGAAACGCAAAATCGCACATCCATTCTTTATCACCAAAATGAGGAAAGGCATATTCCTTCATATCCAAGAACAATTGAATTTCACTTTTTAAGGCGTATACTCTTTTTAGCATTGCACCTCTACTAAGCCAACGTACTTCGGTATTGAAAACCACGTCGCCATATTCAGTTTCTAAATTGTTCAGGAATTCTTTAAATTCACGGTGATTTAACCCGCGCGACTTTATAAAATTGATTAATTTAATTATTGGTACTGTGACATTTGGAAAATTCAATCTTTTCGCACACAAACTTTCCTGGTGAATTATACAGTGGTTAATGAATATTTCTCTTCCTGTGGCCTTCTTAATGTCTTGAAATAGCCTTCCCGATACTCCTACATACATGCTTGACATTGCTGGTGCTCCATCTGTTGATATACCAATAATCTTCTCTAATAAAATAGAAAATTTTTCCAACACCGACTTTAGTTCATCATACAGGTCTTTGCCGGTTGTAGTCCATTGCATTTGGACCAGTGAACACAATTCTTCAGTAATATTAAATTTAGTGTCAATACCACGTAAAAATATATCAAGTTGTGCTGTATCGCTAATGTCGCAGCTCTCATCAAGTGCCAAATAACAGTATTCGAATTTTTCACGAAGCGTTGTAGCTATGTTCTCGGACAAGTCGTCGATTCTCCTTGCAATGGTGAATCTTGATAAACTAATGTTTGAAATAATATTTATTTTATCAGGAAATGCTATTTCTGCAACAACAGTCAGACATTCTTTTATCATCTCTCCATCCGCAAAGGGTTTCATTTTTTTGCCAGTATTTGACTGACAACAAAACTAGCCTTTACTACCGTATTTGATAAAATATCTTGATTTTTAAAAATAGTCTGTTGGTTTCTCAAGTTTTTTTCCTCTTGATTAACCTTATCTATCCGGAGTTGTCCGGTTAAGTTTTTATATTTATCTTCATGTTTTGTATCTTAATGTCTTTTTATGTTATATTATTTTAATGAAGACACAGTCTCTGAGCATAATAAGCATACAGCTTTATCTTTAACGTCATTAAGAAAATAATAAAATTTCCACTTTTATTGGAAAATCCTGTGTTCATCCGCAATTTTCCGTATTTTTGTTTGCTTTTTCGACATGCTATTAGGGATTAAAAATTATTTTATTATTAATTAATTTAATGAAAAAAATCTAATATGATATTACCTTTTTGATAATAATATTGCACTCACGTCTTTCAAGAAACCTAAAAATTAGTCAGTTAACAGCTCACAAGTCTGATACTGAGTCACAGAGCATCCATACACAGAGCTATACACTCAATGCTATTTTTTTTCGTTACTAGTGCTGGCAGTGCTGGCAGGCAGGGTGGGCATGTGTGAGCGTTTTTCCCGACCGACGAGGAAGGCATTTTTAAATTTTTTTTGAATGAATATTTGGAATTTAAAAATTATTTATTGAGATATAAAATTAGCATTACAGAAATCAAATATGCTTTTTTCAAAAATGTTCGTTTTATATCCAAATAAATAATTTTTAAATTAACATTATAATTAATTTATTGGAGGCAGGGTAGACGAGAGCGTAGGATACCAACTTTCCACGCAAGAAGTCGGAGTTCGATTCCAACTAAGAACAAAAATTTTCAATTTAATTTAACATCAGCTGCCTCCGGCAAGCCCCACCATGGATGTCACCTTGTCGTGTTGGGGGGCTTCGACTTAACTAAGAACATCCACGTCTCGGAGATGAGACTAGCAATCTACTCAAGAGACGCAAATCACAATTGCTCAAAGAACCACACACAGCCTCGAAAATTGGAATGATTAACACATTGACGACACGGCAACGAACCTATTACGGCAAATAGGTTAAGATTCGCCGTAAAAATGGAAGGAATACGTAGGAAGAGCCAACGCGGAAAGGCTCTTGAGAATATAGCCCGGGATGGAAGGCCAGCAACACAAGAGACCAAGCCACCGAAAAAATGGGCTGACTGCTGGGGGTACTCCTCCCAAAAAAGACCTGAGGATAGTGAAGAAGAACAGGCCTTAGGCCTATAATAGAAGAAGAAGAAGAAGAATTAATTTATTGATGGGAGAAAAATTAATAAATAACAAATTATTATTATTAATAAAAAATATATTAAAAATATTTATTAACATTATAATAAATAACAAATTATTATTGTTTATAAATAATCGAGACGAATAATAAAATTTTATTTTAGAAATGCTCGGCGGGCCGCAGAAAAATATTTAAAGGGCCGCATGCGGCCCGCGGGCCGCGGGTTGCTCATCCCTGTTTTATAGTATACCTGGGATTTATTGCAGCACACTTTTTTCTTTGTTATTTTAGTCGGATTAGCTTTAGCAGATTAATGAACAAAGATTTACAAAAACATTAATGCTACTTTTCTTTATTTTATATTTGCCGTATTTATTATTTTATTTAAATATTCATTTATTTTATTAACTAATTATATTCATATTTATTCAAAAATTCATTTCTTGTAATATTTCAACAAAATGTATTATAAATATTTATATAATCTTATTAAAAAATGATAAAATTCTATATTATTTTGATAAATTCATTCATGGTGTAAGTATATAACCTTGCTTTTATAATTATAATAATAAATGTTTTAACTTCTTTCAAGTTTTCTTTTATTATGGCTCTTAATAATATACACGACAAATAAAATGAATAAAATAAAAAGGATCAAAAGTATTATAATTGCAGCAATTTCCCACTCCCTCAATCCAGACTCACTGAAAATATATTTTTTTTTTATAAAATTATTAAATATATTTATAAATATAATACATAATACATATTATGGTATAGATTAGAGACACCGGGCACCTCTCGGAATTTGGTGAAACTTCGCCAGTTTGAAACTTTTTCCTTAGGCACGTCTTGGGTAGACTTTTAGTTTTCGAGATAAAAGATTAAAGATTGGATCTCAGACCATCTAACAGACTAGTAAACTCTATTGTCTTTGCTGAAACAAAGTTTTTGGCGCCACCATGCGAGTGCAGACAGTAACTAATTGAAAAAAAATCGGGCTTGTGTGTCTGTGTGTTTTTGCCTGTATTTTGCATGCTGAGTTATCGGTTATTAGCGGTTCAACCAGTTTGACCAGCAGAGGGCGCGGCTAATTTTCAATTTTTTCAGTTCGGATTGTATGTATATAGAAAAATTAAAAAAATTAATTAATTAAATAATTTTCCTATATCCAAACCGAACAGAAAAAAACAAAAATTAGGGAATATGTGAATAATTAGTGAATTAGTCAATAAAACATTACTTAATGGCTGCACATTTCGACATTCATAACCATCTAATTTATATCCAAACTGATAAAACATGTTAGCTAAATGGGATATCAATGGATTTATATCCAATGCAGCCCCCCCCCCCTCAACTCCTGAAATATCTGAAACCAATTTTCTTTTAATATGATGTCTCATTGTTGCACCGCTAAGAGGCGCTGCATGCAAAAAACTGGCAAACACACACACACACACACAAGCCCCATTTTTTTCAATTAGTTACCGTCTGCACTCGCACGGTGGCGCCAAAAACTTATGTACTCCGCGAACCCCCACTTGAAAAAATTTTTTTTGACGGACCCCATCCCAACTTTAGGTACTTTACGTCATTTTATTAGTTAATTTCTGGCTTACGATCTCATAAGAACAAGGATATATGATGAATATTTCTAACAGTGATTGGTGAATAACGATTTTTTTGCATATTGTAGAACACATTTTATTAGAAATTATAATATTGAAGAAAGAAAATTCAGCTAAATATGAAGATGGAAACGGTAGCAATAGTTTTCTTGCACATTTCGTTGAATTTTGGTATATGATCTCTGTCTCCTCACAAAGCCATGTCATCGCCCCTTTTATATTAAATAAAGTTTTAACTAACTCATCATTTTCTTGTGCACCTGTACGATGACTTTGCGGACCCCCAGTAAAGGCTTCACCACAGTTTAAGAACCTCTGCAATAGAGTTTACTAGTATGTTAGATGGTCTGTCCAATATTTAATCCTTTTTATCTCGAAAACTAAAAGTCTACCCAAGAAGTGCCAAAGGAAAAAGTTTCTTAGAATTAATCAAAGAATCAACTAGCAAAGTTTCATCAAATTCCGAGAGGTGCCCGGTATATAAATATATATATATATATATATATAAATGTAGATATTTAATATTTATTTTTTAATTTACTTACCAGCAATATTCACATTCTTCCTTATTATTTTTTATCTTATTACAACATAAACAACAATCATCTCTGCAAAGCATTACCAGTAAAAAAATTAATTTTAAAATGAATTTGTTTTTATATTTTCTACTACTATTTTCTATTTTATTATTCTGATTGATAACCGTTTACTGATAATATGTAAAATAATAATTATTAACTTATAAAGTAATATTATATAATTTTCTATTATTTCATTAATCACCATTTAGACATATTTCAGGTAAATATATCTTTTATATATATTTAAAAAATATAAATACCTATACCAACTTTTAATAAAGTTTTTTTTTTTTATTAAGTTTTGACGATAATATATTTTTTAATATTCTTATTTTTTTGGCTAATACGAAAAAATCTGGAGTTTCTCCACTCGACCATCTCGCAAATTTGAATTGGATTAAATAACATATATTAATTTAAATTAAATTAAAATTAATAAATAATATTTATTAAACCAGCGCATGTTTGGCTCTTTGTTGATGGCACCAAGTGTGAGATTTATTAAAAAATTAATTCTGAAACTTTCAGTGATTCAATCAAGCTGAAATTCTATATATAGCAGTTTTATACAATTATTAATCATGTGAAAAATTATCAAAAATATATCTTTATTTTTACGGTCACTTTAGAGGATTAAAAAAAACGTTGTAGGTAATGACCCACTTCCGGTTGAGTTACATTTCTCAAAAGTCGATAGAAAACTATGAATTTTGAATAATGCCCATGTACCAAATTTTATCATTCTAGCTCAAACCGTTTTTGCGTAATCTTGTCAACACACACATACATATACAGACATTTTTCTCAACCTCTTAGTGAAAATGATTCAGGAACCTTCAAAACGGCGAGATAGTAAAAAAAACAGTAAAATATTTTATAAAGTCAGGTAGAGAATTGTTTATAGTTTTACTGTCTAGACGGTTATTATAATTTTTATTATTTATTTAAATATTTAAATGTGAAGTGATACCAAAATGACAATTAGTAGTTCTAGGTTTATTTTTGTTTATAAATATTTATTATTATTTATTATATTCAATTTTGTAATTTCTATTACTTATCTTTGTTTTTCTAGAATTTTTATATTATGTCTGGAATGTATGTAAATATAAATATTTAAAATTATTATATAATATTTTGATTTTATTATAAATTCTTAAAAAAATTGCATTAAATATAATTGATGTATTCACATTTTTCTTCTGAAGATGCAATTTGTACGAATATATATATATATATATATATATAATTTATTATAAATAATAATTTAATACTATCAAGATATTTTGATGAAGATTTAAATAAAAAAATACCAAATAATAAGAATAATCTATATATATAAAAATAAATTATTTTGCACTGTGGCCCTCAATTTTATCATAAAGAAATCTTATCTTATTATGCTAGCTAAAATTGTTTGTTTCTTTCTAACTGGGTTCTCAAAAACCGCTCTAACGATTTTTTTCAAATTCACACTAGATATAGTATTTATAAAGAAAAATTAAGTTTTATTGATCATATCTCTGGAAAAATACATTTTCATTATTTATTTCTTAATTTAAAATTATATATGGGTGAACTCAAAAGTGGCATCCATTTTTATTACCGACCGACGATAGTAAGGGAGGTATTGTTTTCGCACCAAATTTCACATGTGGAGATTTTTACATATCTCCACGAATCATGCATTTTCTTAACAGAAAAAAGTATTTTTAGCATGATGTCTGTCTGTCCGTCAGTCCGTCTGTCCATATAGATAAGTACAGTTTGAACGGCTCAACGGATTTTGATGAAATTTGGTATATTTACGTAATGCATCAGTGGGATGAATTGATCAACTTTTGGTGCAAATCCGGAAACCGGAAGTGGTAGTATTAGCGATCGACGATAGGAAGGGAAGGGTTATTTTCATACCAAATTTCACATGAGGAGATTTTTTTATATATCACCACGAATCATGCACTTAGTATTGGTTTTATCCTCGAGAAAAATCATATTTATTAGTTTTTTCTTGATTTAAAATTATATGACGGTCATCCAGCAATTCATGACATCACAGCCTGGTCTTACATATATATTATAAATAAAATAAAATTAAAAATATTTATGTTATATTCATATCTGTTTTTTATTACATTAATAGATATATTAAATTTATTTGAAATTGTTCTGTAGCTGGAAATTAATTTACTTCAAACCGTCGGACGGTTCGGACCTGGCCACAGGTCAACTTATTTTCACACCAAATTTCACATGTGGAGATTTTTACATATCTCCACGAATCATGCATTTTCTAAACAGAAAAAAGTATTTTTAGCATGATGTCTGTCCGTCCGTCTGTCCGTCCGTATAGATGTGTACAGCCTGAACGGCTCAACCGATTTTGATGAAATTTGGTATATTTACTTAATGCATCAGTGGGATGAATTGATCAACTTTTGGTGCAAATCCGGAAACCGGAAGTCGTAGTATTAGCGATCGACGATAGGAAGGGAAGGGTTATTTTCACACCAAATTTCACATGAGGAGATTTTTTTATATATCACCACGAATCATGCACTTTGTATTGGTTTTATCCTCGGGAAAATCATATTTATTAGTTTTTTCTTGATTTAAAATTATATGACGTCACAGCTTGGTCTTACATATATACAGTAAGACCCCGCTTAACGCTGTCTCGGTTAGCGCTGTTTCGGTTTAGCGCTCTTGAACCCGGGGATTCCCCGAAATCGTTCGCAGCGCTAGGTTTTCCAAACAGTGTAGTTGTGTTTTTTACGGTGCTGTGCGAACGCAATTTTATTATTTGAAACATTTGGTGACATTATTGTAAGTATAAATTTATATAATATGTATAACGATTGATACAGTGAAAAATATTATGATCTTTAGTTTTTAACATGGATGATAACGAGAAAAACAAGAAAAGAAAGCAACCAGAAAAAGCATTTCACTGGAAACTAAAATGCAAGTGATTAGAAGATTAGATTCTGGTGAACGTCAATCTCAATTTAGTGTTACATTGAATTTGGCAACTTCAACAATAAGAACAATTCTTAAGAATAAAGAAAAGATACTCTCATCGGCAACTGCAACATTTGGCCAGATTTAAGTAAGAGTGAAGACATTGGACACTCCGTCGATATGAATAAAATTTTGGAAGAAATAGTGGAATTATCGAAACAAACCGGTTTAGATGAGGTAAATGTGGAAGACGTCGAAGAAATAGTTCAAGAAACAGCAGCTAGTCTTTCTAATGATGAGCTCAAGGAATTAACTGAGCAAGAAGAAAACAAAAATATTAATAGTAATGATTCCGAAGAAGAGCAAAAAGAACTTTCGATGGCGTTTGTAAAAAGCAGTTTGACCACTATAACTGAAATTATGAACCAATTTGTTGAAATTGATCCAAATTTTGACACGAGTTCAAAAGCAAGACGAGGTGTGTTATAGATGCTTTATCCACTTATCAACAACTTCTAACAGAACGCACAAGGAAAACGCAAACTACATTAGATGCCTTCTTGATAAAAAGGCAGAAAATTAGAAACACAGAATAGACTGAATGATTTGTCTGACTTAGAATTTTATTTATATTTTCGTTTATATTGTTTTTATTTTTGTAAGAAATAAATGTTTGGTTTTATTTTTATTAAAAAAAAAACAGAATTATTAAATTTAACACCTAACCAATTTTCTATCCATCTTCCCCTAACCCCATTATTTACATGTTAAAATAGCCTCGTTTAGCGCTGTTTCGCATTACGCTCTCTTTTGATGGAACTTATCCCCCGCGTTAAACGGGGTATTACTGTATTATAAATAAAATAAAATTAAAAATATTTATGTTATATGCCTATATGTTTTTTATTACATTAATAGATATATTAAAATTATTTGAAATTCTTTCTGTAGCTGGAAATTAATTTACTTCAAACCGTCGGTCGGTTCGGACCTGGCCACAGGTCAACTTATTTTTTAACTGAAATTGTATTAATATTTTTTTTTATTTAAAATATTTTAAAATTTATTATTTAATTTCGAAATAAAATTAAAAATATTTATTTTTAATAAAATATATATATATATTTATTAATCTCTCTCAAAAAAAATAATAAACAAAAACAACAAATACTGTTTAGTAATTGGCTTGAATAGATAGTAAAAAAATGTCATTTTTATTATTTTAATATATTGGTCCAGTGGTTAGAATGGCTTTTTGACGAGTGGAGTTCGAAGGGTCGAAGCTTGACTCTAACATCGATATTTAAAAATAATAAATTTGTTATTTTTTTTTTTTTATTTATTTTCTTATTTATTTTTTAATAAATTACTATTTTATATTTATTTATTCATTGTTCATTTATTAAATTTAATATTTATTAATATTATTTATTATTAATTTATATATGGACAAAAGACATTCATATTGAAATTTGACTCCCGCCTTTTTTTAAAAGATATTGTATTAATATTTTTTTTATATTTAAAATATTTTAAAATTTTTTATTTAATTTCGATATAAAATTAAAAATATATATTTTAATAATATTTTATAATTATAAATTACGATATATATTTATCATTCTTCCAAAAAAAAAAAATATTCATGCACTTAGAAACATACCTAATAATACATATTTATGTATTATTGAGGATCCCAAGTTCCATTCATTTTAATCAGATTGATGCAATGATGCAACATTTAATAATTGTAATAAATAATTAAAGAATTGTATATCAGCTCGGTGTCCCAAGTATTAATATTACCAGCCAAACCCAATAATAATGAATTATTTTTTTTTAACTTAATTACCGAGCCGAGGCTCGGGGTCCCGGTATGATCTTAATATATTGTGAGAATTAGATAAAGTACCGGGACCCCGAGCCTCGGCTCGGTACTTAAGTTAAAAAAAATGATTCATTATTATTGGGTTTGGCTGGTAATATTAATACCTGGGATACCGAGCTGTCGCTCGAAAAAATGTTTAGACATTATTATAGACATTTTCATTCTGTAAATTAAATAATTTTATTTCATTTAAATAAATATCTATTTTTAAATAATTTTTCTCTACATTATTTATCTAATTCTGACAATATATTAAGATCACACCGGGACCCCGAGCCTCGGCTAGGTAATTAAGTTAAAAAAAAATAATTCATTATTATATTGGGTTTGGCTGGTAATATTAATACTTGGGACACCGAGCTGATATACAATTCTTTAATTATTTATTACAATTATTAAATGTTGCATCATTGCATGGAACTTGGGGTCCTCAATAATACATAAATATGTATTATTAGATATGTTTCTAAGCAAAATTAAATAATAAAAATTTATAAAAAATAAAAAAAAAATTTGAATTAATATTAAATTATTAGTTAATGACTAATAAGTAATTAATAAAATAAAAAAAATAAAATTTATTACAATATTACAATTATTAAATGTTGCATCATTTTAATTAATAAAATAAAATAAAAGAAATTAAATTTAATCAAAGAACAATGAATAAATAAATATAAAATAATAGATAAAAAAAAAAAAAATTTTTTTCCGCCGGTTTCGATCCTGCTAAGTTGACTATTCAAAACAGTGCCTTTACCCAATAGACTAATATATTTAGATAATTAAAATGACATTTTTAATCTCTTTGCAAGAATTATATGTTTTTTTTGTTTTTGTTTTTGTTTTTTTTGAGAGTGATTAATAAATATATATATATATTTTATTAAAAATAAATATTTTTAATTTTATTTTGAAATTAAATAATGAATTTTAAAATATTTTAAATATATAAAAAAATGTTAATACAATTCATTTAAAAAAAAGCGGGAATCAACCAACCGTATTTTTTTGTTAATAATTAATTAATTAAGATTAATAAATATATATATATATATATATATATTATTAAAAATAAATATTTTTAATTTTATTTCGAAATTTATTTTATTTTAAAATATTTTAAATATAAAAAAAATATTAATTGAAGTAAAATTGATGACGTCACACCCATATATAATTTTCAATTAAGAAATTAATAATGAAGCTGTAAGTTTCCTGAGATGTGATCAATAAAACTCAATTTTTCTTTATAAATACTATATCTAGTGTAAATTTGAAAAAAATCGTTAGAGCGGTTTTTGAGAACCAATGGTTATATATAGAAATATATATACAATTTTAGCTAGCATAATAAGATAAGATAATGTAGAGAGAGAGAGAAAATTTAATATTTAAAAATAGATATTTATTTAAATGAAATAAAATTATTTAATTTACAGAATGAAAATGTCTATAATAATGTCTAAACATTTTTTCTTTATAATTTTACATTATAATAATACTAATTATAGTAGTTATAATATATGGGGAATTTTCAACTTTGACTGCCGATTTGACCATGTTCCCAAACGAATTTTAAAAAACCAAGACCACTATACTATTACACATTTTAAGCTCTAATCGAATCCAAAATCAAAATTTAAAAAATCGAAAAACAGACACAGATTTTATAAATTTTATAATCTATAAAATAATTTAATTATTTTAAAAAACGGCGGTGTTCAATTACAATTTTTTTACTCTCTACTGACTGTTCATTTCATAACTGAAAATAGTGTCGAATAGAAATAGACGATATTACTTGGATTAATCTTATTATGCTAGCTAAAATTGTTTGTTTGTATTATTGAGGACCCCAGTTCAATTCATTTTAATCAGATTGATGCAACATTTAATAATTATAATAAATAATTAAAGAATTGTATATTAATATTTTTTAAAGGGTCGAGCGACAGCTCGGTATCCCAGGTATTAATATTACCAGCCAAACCCAATAATAATGAATCATTTTTTTTAACTTAAGTACCGAGCCGAGGCTCGGGGTCCCGGTATATCATTTTATTTATAAAATAATATTTAGAAGAATTAGCTGGAGTGTCTTCACTCCACTATCTCGATTGGATTAAATAATATAATATATTATATTTAAATTAAATTTAATTAATTATAAATTATAAAATATAATATCATTTATAAAACCAGTACATGTTTGGCTCTTTGTTGGTGGCACCATGTCACGTGTTGGCGCGTGAGATTTTCAGTGTTAAAAAATTAATTCTGGTACTTTCATCGATTTAAACAAGCTGAAATTCTATATATAGCAGTTTTATTCAATTTTTAATCATGTGAAAAATTATCAAACATATATCTTTATTTTTACGGTCACTTTAGAGGAAAAAAATCAAAACGTTATAGGTAATACCCTCTTCCGGTTGAGCTACATTTCTCAAAAGTTGATAGAAAACTATGAATTTTGAATAATGCCCATGTTCCAAATTTCATTATTCTAGCTCAAACCGTTTTTGCGTAATCTTGTCTACACACACACACACACACACAGACAGACATTTTTCTCAACCTTAGTGAAAATGATTCAGGGACCTTCAAAACGTATAAAAACATCAAAATCCAACATCGAAAATTTTCGTGATCGCAATACTATTTCTGGCGAGATAGTAAAAATGCATTATGTTTATTTATAGAAATTTTTAAATATTTTTTTTTTATCTTTACTATCATTTAATTTATTCTCATTATAAAATCCTTAATATTAAGGTGACCAACCGCCCTCCCTTTGTAAGCTCTGTCCTTTTGTAAGTGTCGTCCTTTTTGATATGTGTCTCGTTTTTTGAAATATTTAGGACATTTCGTACTTTTTTCCGTTTTTTTGGACTAAGCTTTTGAAGATTTTGTACTTTTTTCAAAAATTTTTTCAATTTGTCTCTAAAAAAAAGGTTAAATGTCCTGACTTGGTGTTTTCGAAAAATGGTCACCTTATTAATATTCTTATCATAAATATACATACCTATATCATATTTAATCTTCAATCAATACTTAGAAGCTTATCATTAATTAATTTTCGACGCATTTACACATACTATTATAAAAGATAAAAAAATGATTGTAAATCGATAATACAAAAGCAAATAATTCAATTTAAATTTTTTTTAAAAATTTCCATTTATTAAATTCTTGTAATTAATACATATTTTTACTATCTCGCCAGAGATAGTATTGCGATCATGAAAATTTTCGATGTTGAGATTTTGATGTTTTTATACGTTTTGAAGGTTCCTGAATCATTTTCACTAAGGTTGAGAAAAATGTCTGTGTGTGTGTATGTGTGTGTGTATGTGTGTATGTGTGTATGTGTGTATGTATGTAGGCAAGATTACGCAAAAACGGTTTGAGCTAGAATGATGAAATTTGGTACATGGACATTATTCAAAATTCATAGTTTTCTATCAACTTTTGAGAAATGTAGCTCAACCGGAAGAGGGTCATTACCTACAACGTTTTGATTTTTTTTCCTCTAAAGTGACCGTAAAAATAAAGATATATGTTTGATAATTTTTCACATGATTAATAATTATATAAAACTGCTATATATAGAATTTCAGCTTGATTGATTCGCTGAAATTACCAGAATTAATTTTTTAACACTGAAAATCTCACGCGTCAACACGTGACGTGGTGCCATCAACAAAAAGCCAAACATGCGCTGGTTTAATATTTATTATTTATTATTTATAATTTATAATTAATTAAATTTAATTTAAATATAATATATTATGTTATTTAATCCAATTCAAATTGCGAGATAGTCGAGTGGAGACACTCCAGCTAATTTTATAATAAAATATGAATAAAAATAATAACAATAATTCATTTTTGTTTTTCATTTTGGTCAGCATTTTTGAAGTTTTATCCTTCATCTTGAAGTTCATTAGATTAAATTAACACTAAAAAGTAAGTAATATTCACTGAATATACACATTAAATAAATATATATGATATTATTTATATTTGGAATTATAAATATTGTTATGTATTATAAAATTACATTATTTTAATGAATAATATATGATCAATCATTTAAAAATAGAAAGATAAATTTAAGGGATATGGTAATGGTCGTGCTTGTTGTTGTACTTGTACTTGTCCTTGTCTTAGAATTACACCATTTCTATTATTTCTTCTTCTTCTTACAATTACAATGACTACAACTACAACAAAAATAATGACTGGTATAAGCACTCCAAAAACGATGCAAACAATCTCCCAAGTTTTAAGTCCATTATAGCTAGAAAATAATATATATTTTAAATAGAATAGATTAAAATTTATATTCTATAAATACTGTTATTCAAATATTTAATAAAAATTTATAATTAATCCTTACCAACATTCCGTACAACATCTTAATATATTACTGTAATAACAACAGTAATAGTCTTCATTAACTAAAGAATTACTACAACGATAATCACACATGGTTTCGATTTGTAATTAATATTAGTTATATCTACGATGGTGATAACTTAAATAAAAATTTCTATCTCTAAGGGTAAATTTATGTATTCTCCCACTCTTTAATTTTATCTTTTATTGATTCGATAATTTTTTTTTTTTTTTATAAAATTCATTCGCAAATGTGATTCAACGAAATATCTAATCTAAGGAAATGACTCTACTTACGTTATCTTTATTTTAACGTATACCTTTTTTATGTTTTTAGTTTTTTAATGATAATAAAATCTATGTATATATATAAATATAAATTTTTTTTCTGCACATTCCTCAGAATTTAAAAGTTTTTGCATATCTTCGAGTTTCATGACCTCTAGAATCCAAAAATGATTTTAGAATTTTTCATGTCTGTCTGTCTGTCCGGGAAATTAAGCAGCTATAGACTCAAAATTGGTTAAACCGATTACAATGAAATTTTACAAGATTATTCTTATATACTTCTATTTGAACATAAGCTATAAATTCTAACAATATCTCATCAATGAAAAGCCGAAATTAATTTTTTTAAATTTACATCAAACTCAACCAAACTTTGCGTTGTCGATGGAAACTCAATCATTAACTTCTAATATCAATAGAGTAACTCTGTGGATTCTGGCCACATCGGTAAACATTAAATCAAATAAATATTATTTGCAAAAATATTCCCACCTAAATAATCTCTTGAAAATGGGTGCCGAAACGTCTAGAAAAAAATCTCACAAAAATACATGATTATATCCCTGATAAATCTGATAGTAATAATAACAATAACATCCACGGAAATCTAAACCAATATATATATACGAGGTGTGTCTAAAATGTTCGGTGAATGGTGTGATAAAAACATAAAAAGAGAATGTTAATTGTAAATACCCCTTTATTAACCTTCAAAATACTCTCCACAACCCACTTCTGACAACGTTCGTATAACGCTTGAAAACTGTTGGAGAAGTCTTGATATGGAATCGTTATCAGAGTAGCCGTCACAACGTTCAGGCCGGCAATCCACAAGCAGGACACCTCGTATACACCCTCCATTCCAAAAGAAACCGAACTTTTTAAAAAAATAAAAAACCAATGTACATTTTGGAACAAATCATTTTTATTAATCAATGTATTCCCCTTCTGCACCGATACACAAATTTGCACGCTCCAACAAGTTGTCAAACGACTTCTCCATGTCCTTTATTGGAATGGTCTTTAGGACGTTGGTCGTCGCCTTCTCAATGGCTTCAATCGATGCGTGCCACTTTCCTTTCATCGCCAAATGCAGTTTAGGGAACAAATAGAAGATCTGGTGAATAGGGCGAATGATGCAAAGGAATAACGTGATTTTTGACCAAAAATTCAGTTACAAGTCGCGAACGATGTGATGGTACATTATCGTGCAAAAGAGTCCAACTGCCGATTTCTCGATATTCTGGCCGATTACGTTGAATTCTTGCCAGCAAACGCTTCATGACGCCTAAGTAAAACTCTCCAGTGACTGTCTGGCCGGGTGGAACAAATTATTTGTGGATAATTCCTTTTGAATCATAAAAATCCAGTTCTGGGACGGCCTGATCTTTCGTCATCATCCAGCGTCTCTCTACCCGATTTGAACCACTCATAAACTTGCGTACGGGATAGACAATCATCACTATATGCATTTTGTAGCATTTGGTGCGTTTCAGTAAAAGTATTACCAAGTTTAACACAAAAATCAATTGCAGCTCTTTGTTTGAAACTCATTTTCTGACCGATGTACAAAACACACTGTCATTTGAAACGCAATAACTTTTGTTGTATGCATTTAAATGTCATGAAATTTATACCAGTTGTCAATGAGGAACTAAGCCATCTACAGGTAAAATATTACAACAGATGGCATTAGTGGTACTATTTTTTTTAAAAAGTTCGGTTTCTTTTGGAATGGAGGGTGTATATATATTTATATTTTCTTAAATCTTTCTAAAGTTGGTTCTTCTTTTATTGAATTAACTATTGCGTATCAATATCATATTAATTTCAACATTATCAAAAGAAAAGATAAGTAATGCAAATTATAATCATTCATTTTATTATACCAAATAATAAATAATTATCCTTAATTAAAATTAAAATAAAGAACTTAGTATATATATATATATATATATATATATATATATATACCTACATATTTGGAATGTTAATTATTATCTTTTCCTATTATACAAGTTTTACCATATAGCGTCATATTTAAATTTGATTACCTACTAATTTTAATAATTGATAATCTGATTATGATAATAATGTAAATTTATATTTAACATAACATTAATTTCAATATATCCATATTCATTATATTTTTCAACAACGAGTACGGCACACTTCGTTTTGTATTCAAAGTACTGAATCCTCTTTCTACTTCTACCAAATTTACTGCAATGACTTTTTAAATGCTTTCTACTTTTAAAATAGTTCTAGAAATAGTTTTTTGATTTAAGATGCTTCAAAAATATCATCCTGCAAAGATTTGTATAATTTGGATCTTTTCTCTGAAAAACTAAGCACGTTTTCATATTTTCCATTATAAATTGAAGTATTTTTTTTCTATCTAATTCAAATGGAATGTTGTACTACTTATAATTGACAATCCCTTCCACTTATTCCTTTATATTATTTTATCAATTGTGTATAACTTAGTTTAACAATAATTCAAATATGTTAACTATAGGTACTGCTGTTACCTCTTTACTAGCAGCATTTGGATACTACGTTAAAAGAATCGTTCATTTTTTGTGACTATCTATGAATCGATCTAATTATTAAATTCATAGGATATAAAGAGCTACTTAGACAGGTCATGGACCAAAATAATTGGAAACCTCAATACTAAAGAATTATAAATGAGTTTGAGTTTCAACGAGCATTATCTTGAAAGAAAATAATTGTACGAGGCCTGTTCAAAATAAAAGGTGAATTTTGAATTTTCTCGGCTTGTGAACATTCGATTATCGAATTTTTTTTTTTGTTATGTTAGTACACATATGTTTCTAATATATTAACATTATCAGCCGTTTTCTATTAGTAGTTTGTTTTTTACAACTGAAAAAGTTAGTCACGTTTTTGTGTATCTTCTTTCAATCATCGAAGCACTTTTGAAATGCGCTTTTCGGAATGGCCATCAGCTTCGATTCCGACTTTATCTCATCAATTGTCGAAAAAACGCTCCCCTTTTTTGAACTCCTCAGTTTTGAGAATAAGAAAAAGTCATAGGGAGCCAAATCTGGGGAATATGGTGGTTTAGGCATGATTAAGGTGTTGATTTGGCTAAAAAATCACGATCAAGCAATGATGTGTGACCTGGTGCATTATCGCGTTGCAGAATCCATGATTTATATGTATTTATAATATCTGATCTAAAGTGATACTCTCCTAATGATATTCTCCTAATATTTCCTCTGCATATGGTCGTAATATTCGAGAGAATCTTATACGATGTCGTCAAAAGAGAAATTATCCTGTAGTTATTGTTGTTGGTTCTATTACCCTTCTTTAAGAGTGGTATAATAACTGCCTCCTGCCATTCTAAAGGAATCTTTTCCTTATGCCAAATCGAAAGAACTAATTTGTCCATACACACTACAAAAGATTTTCCTAATTGAATTGAATAATTCTGCCCAAATCCCATCTATTCCTGCTGCTTTATTATTTTTAACTTTTCCCATTATCATTTCTACCTCCTGTAACGTTGGTTCTTCGAGATTAATCTATTAGAATTTATTATTTAATATATATATTTGTGGCTCTCGGAATGTGAAAGTTCATGGCCGCAGCAACCACATTTCTCCAAATGTCCAACTCCTACCCTCTCCCATCACTCTCCCGTTCATTCCTACATTATACAGCCACCGCGCTTTGGTCTCCCCACCATATATATGAGGCCTTCAACGCCAGAACGGCCTAACCCACATTTTTCACTTTTTTGCTTTTATGCGGTTTGGCGTTTTAGATTTCTATTAAATCATGAAATCCAGAGTATTACATGTGCTGAAATCTAGCGATAAAAACGGGAAGGTTGCTTAGACTACTACTGCATTTTAAAATATAAGTTACGAGGATAATGTTAAGATATAAAATATGAAAACCAGAATATTACATGTGCTGAAATCTAGCGATAAAAACGAGAAGGTTGCTTAGGCTACTACGGCATTTTAAAATATAAGTTACGAGGATAATGTTAAGACATAAAAGCAAAAAAGTGAAAAATGTGGGTTAGGCCGTTCTGGCGCTGAAACTCTCATATATATATATAAATCAGTGGCTCCCAAACTTATTTGGCCAAGCGCCCCCTTTCAAGAAAAAAATTTGGAAATTAACATTTTTTTAATTTTAATAACAATATTATAAATAAAGGTGTAAATTAGTCAAATTGAATTTATGTATCTATTTATTGATCTCAGAATAGAAAAGTAATATATGTACAACTAATTTTCCCTAAATACACCTGTGGCCATCACCGCTCCCCTGGATCGCTCCAGCGCCCACGAGCGGGCGGTAGCGCCCACTTTGAGAATCACTTATATAAATGATTAAATATTTGTTGATAGTAAAAAATTTATACACGCACCTATAAATAGATAAAAATTTGTTAAATTAAAGAAAATCACTTCCAATCAATTAATTTCACTTATTTATTAGATTAAATGTTATTAAAAATAGATATTGAATTCTGATTAATAAAAAGTCAATTCGAAAAATGATAATAAAAATTAACAAAAAAATAAAACAAGTGGGAGGAAATATATAAACCATTGTATATATATATATATTCTATCTTCAGCCTTCAGCCAGTATCAATTTTTATTATAAAAAACAAACATCATGTGTGATTATCGATGCAATTCTATTATAATGAATTCCAACTATTATTGTTGTGAATATAGTAATTTTTTTGGTTGTTGTACCGAATGCTGGTAAGGATTACTATAAATTTTTTTATTAAAGTATTCTTAAATTTAATACTTACCTTATGTGATTTTTAATATTATTTTCAAGTTATAATGGATATGAATCTTGGGTGATTGCTTGCATCGTTCTTGGAGTTCTATTAGGAGTTATTATATTTATAATTATACTAATAATAGTTATAAGAAGAAGAAGAAGGATTCAAAATAATAATGCGATAGCAATTATAAATCGACCAGAACCATAAATGTATCATTAATAATGCATGGTGAACCAAATTTGAAAAAGAAGTAAATTTAGGATTGTTCAAAATAAAACAAAAAAATGAGCTGTGGCCAGAGACAGAATCGACCGACAATTTAAAATAAATTAATTTCCAAACAACATTATAAATATATATAAAGTATAAAAAATCAATATTTTTAAAACTTGAATTAAAATGACTAAATTATATTATCTTGGTTTTTATTTTTAGTTTAATTACTCAATAATTAATTACTACTATATTTTAAGTGAAATATTTTCCGACAATGAATATAAAATTAATACTTTGTAACCATTTCTGGTTTCCGGATATACACCAAAAGTTGATGAATTCATGCTACTGATGCATTAAGTAAATATACCACATTTTATCAAAATCTGTAGAGCCGTTCAAGCTGTACACGTCTATAAGCACACACAACGGAGGGACAGACGGACAGACATCATGTTAAAAATACTTTTTTTCTGTTAACAAAATTCGTGGAGATATGTAAAAAATCTGGTGTGAAAACAATACCTTCCCTTCCTATCGTCGGTCGGTAAAAAGATTTAAATTAAAGTTCATTAATTTTTGAGTTATGAGTATTTTTGGAAAATCGCGTAAACCAGTACAAAAAATAAGCAATAATATCATACTACAAAAGGAAAAAATTAATATTTTTGACAAATCAATTTTTTAATGTATTTTGAACATTTAAATTTGACACTTCATATTAAAAAAAAGATTAGCTGGAGTGTCTCCACTCGACTATCTCGCAATTTGAATTGGATTAAATAACATAATATATTATATTTAAATTAAATTTAATTAATTATAAATTATAAATAATAAATAATAAATATTAAACCAGCGCATGTTTGGCTTTTTGTTGATGGCACCACGTCACGTGTTGACGCGTGAGATTTTCAGTGTTAAAAAATTAATTCTGGTAATTTCAGCGAATCAATCAAGCTGAAATTCTATATATAGCAGTTTTATATAATTATTAATCATGTGAAAAATTATCAAACATATATCTTTATTTTTACGGTCACTTTAGAGGAAAAAAAATCAAAACGTTGTAGGTAATGACCCTCTTCCGGTTGAGCTACATTTCTCAAAAGTTGATAGAAAACTATGAATTTTGAATAATGTCCATGTACCAAATTTCAATACATACACACACACACACAGACATTTTTCTCAACCTTAGTGAAAATGATTCAGGAACCTTCAAAACGTATAAAAACATCAAAATCTCAACATCGAAAATTTTCATGATCGCAATACTATCTCTGGCGAGATAGTAACAAAGTAAACCCTAATGGCAATTTATGTAAAAAATTGGTGTATTTAATCAAATTTCCAAAATGTAATTTTAAAAAAAATATAATACACCCAATTATTTTTTTACTCCATTTTGAAAAAACAAGATTCACTAAAATTATATTTAATTTCACTTTTGATAGTATAATCAGAAGACGGTTGGTGTGTCAATTCATAGCTCCTTTACTTTGTATTAAAGGGTTAACTTAGGAGTATCTTCAAATTTTATACATATTCATTCTTTTCTTAATCTTTTTATAATCTTATCTTATTATGCTAGCTAAAATTGTATATATGTATTTATCTATATATATTGGTTCTCAAAAACCGCTCTAACGATTTTTTTCAAATTCACACTAGATATAGTATTTATAAAGAAAAATTAAGTTTTATTGATGATATCTCTTGAAACATACAGCTTCATTATTAATTTCTTAATTGAAAATTATATATGGAAAACGTCAAAATTTTTAATACTGCCTGCTAAGACAGTAAAAAAATGACAATTTTTTATCTAAATACATATAGTCCAGCGGTTGGACTGATGTTTTAACGAGTGGATTTCGTCGGTTCGAAACTCGCCGGGTGAATCGTTATTTAAAAATGAAAATAATGATTTTGTTATTTTTTTTTCTTTTTATCTATTGTTTACTTTTTAATAAATTACTATTCTATATTTATTTATTCATTGTTCTTTTATTAATAAAGTTTTAGATAGTTTTATAAGTTTTAATATTTTTTCAATAAAATATTATTCAATATATTTATTAATATTATTTTATTTATTATTATTGAGTACCCGAAGTTCCATTCATTTTAATCAGATTGATGCAATGATGCAACAGTTAATAATTGTAATATTGTAATAAATTTCTATCTTGAAAATTGTTACATATTATTCAGGATATTTTAAAAACTATTTCTTTCTTTAATTAATATTCATTTTTTCTATAAGTCAGATATATTTCCAAATATTAAATAATTTTTGAAGTGAAAACTTCTTTAGCGGCGTTGAGCACTTTTGCGGGATGGGGAAAAAGTATAGAACTCGCGTGATCGTGACAAACACCATGAAGCTAGCACATTACATCTGCTTTCAAATTTCTTATAACAGAGCGCGAAATTTGAATTGTCATTAGAACTGTTTTATAAATTATCTCTAACATATAAATATATATTTATTATGTAAAGTTCATTTCATATATACATATATAATCAAAATTATACGAAATGAACTTCACATAATAAATATATATTTTATGTTAGAGATAAGAATTATAAAACAGTTCGTATTGCAATATTTTAAACAAAGTTGTGTATTTATATATATATAAATATAAGTTACAAATTTGTTTAAAATATATGTTTAAAATAATATATAAGTTATATATATATACATGCATATGAAATTCATCTTTCTCGTGAAATAGCGCGAATTTCGTCTGTTTTAAAATTTCTTACGCAGAAGTTTTCACTTCTGTCGGCCAGTCCCACGACTGCCAATTTTGCTTTTTTAATTCCGAAAAGCTGCAAAGCACGTTTTTTTGTCTTTAGTTTGTTTTATAACCACTTGGGGCGCTAAACAGTTTTTCAAAAAAACACTATAGAAAAAAAATATATGTACCTATATATTATATATTTATGTATTATTGAGGAGCACAAGTTCATTAATTTTAATCAGATTGATGTAAATGTGTAACATTTAATAATTGTAATAAATAATTAAAGAATTGTGTATCAATATTTTTTAAAGGGTAGAGCGAGAGCTCGGTGTCCCAGGTATTAATATTACCAGCCAAATCCAATAATAATGAATCATTTTTTTTAACTTAAGTACCGAGCCGAGGCTCGGGGTCCCGGTACTTTATATTGTAATTCAACCCAACGATTAATAATATTTCTTCAGTGTAGTATTTTATGTCACAATTCAGTTCATAAATGCAATAAATGATTCAATAGTTTTAAAAGTTGTGATATTTAGATTACATTTTATTTTATTATAACGTTTTTCTCAACTTCACTTGGCGTCTGTTACTTTGTCTGTTCGCTCTTTTGACAAATTGAAATCGATTTTTCATCTTTAGATTGAGATAGACTTTTGAAAATTTTTATAGATATTTCATGGATCCCTAGAAGGTATAGAAGAAATATAATTGAATTATAATTAATTAATTGTATAATTAATTAGCGAATAATTACTTTTAGTAACTAACTCCTTTTGTATTGCTCCGATTAATTTTTTTTCAACAAATTCTGAAGCATAAATATTGATTTCAGGATAGATTTTCATTTTGAAAGTAACTAAAAATATATTTTATAGCATTAAAATTAATGATGAATTCTTATTAATCATTTATATATATATACATTTATAAAATCTTATATTAATAAAAATTATTTATTTATAAATATAATATAATAATTATTATTCAATAATAGCATTTACTTAACATAAATGTATTTTCGATGAATATGAAGCAATTCAACCATACACTTTGTCAGGCTAATAGAAAAATTATTTTATTCTTTTTTAATCTATGAGAAAAACGTTATTTTATAAAATTTTTTATATTTATATTTTTTAAAATATTATTAAAATTATTTCATTTCAAATTCTGCAAATAATTTTTTCATACATATAAATTAATACTACGTTAATAATACGTAAACGTAAAATTCTCTGTCCTTTCGTATTGTTAATGAAAATGTTTAAAAGTTAAGTTAAATGTGTAATTTTAAAATATTTCTTTTTAATTAAACACGTGGTGAAGTTTAATCGGAAATGCGCATAAAACAAATATTTCGGTTAATAAACTTGAAAACATTATCGAATGTTTAATAAAAATTGATTCTTATTAATTACTAGTACTTACCGATAAATTTAATAAATTCATAAATAATTTTTAATAATTATTATTATCTTTAATTTTGTTTTAATCAATTTTCTATAAATATAATAATTAAAAAAAAATAAGATAAATATTATTGCAATTTCTTAAAATAATTAATTATTTTGCTAATCTTTTTAATTAATTTTACAAAATAAAAAATAATATTAAAATAGAAGAATACTTAATTATTTTTTTTTAGAAAACTTATTTATAAAAATTATACTATTATTTGAAATACAGTAGGCTCCCGAATAAACCGTCTATTTTTCTGCATTTGAGGATTTTTTCAAAAAGTAAAAACCTTAGTGGACAGTTGTGAAAGAGAAGTGATCATAACAGATAAACATGAACTAAACTACAGATTTTATATATCATTCTAATGGTTCTCTTATACAGAAAAAAATAGGCTCTGATATAAATGAATTGATATATGTATTTAAAATGAATTGTGATATCTCTTACTCTACATATATAAATATAAATATCATAACTAATTATATATATAAGTATATACTTTATATAATTTACTATTATTTATACAATTTTATAAAGATGTGATTGATTCTCTATTATGTTTATGAGGGACGATTAAACTCTTGAATCATATTCTAATCTAATGGAATTTATAATATATACTATATCCTACATATTATAAATAAATAAATAAATAATATATCCAGGGTGCCCCAAAATGAAAGGGCAGATTTGTCTGTAATACGAAATTGAAATCTGCTCTTTCATTTTGGGACACTCTGTATATATAGAGAAAGAGTATGAGGTCTATACCAGGGGTGGCCAACCCGCGGGCCGCATGTGGCCCGCCGTAAACATTTTTACGGCCCGCGAGATTCATCACACTTTTATATTCTGCGCCCTCATGAAACAAATAACGCATTAGTGAAATAAATGATTTCATTTTTTTTATTTCGTTGTTTCTTTTTTTTTATTTTTAGTATTATATATGTTTATATGTAAAAATAATAGTAAACATAATAAAAATTCATTATTTTTCAATTTGTCACACCAAACAATATCTATAATGGGTCTAAATCTAATATGGGTATGTATAGTTTTATACTTATGCGGCCCGCGAAGTTATGATGCATTTCCAAAGTGGCCCGCAAGATCATTTGGGTTGGCCACCTCTGGTCTATACAAAAGAAAAGGTGAATTTTGAATTTTCTCGGCTTATGAACATTCGATTATCGAAAAATTTTTTATGTTGGTACACATATGTTTCTCATATGTTGACATTATCATTTGGATTAGTAGTTTGTGTTTTTGACAACTAAAAAAGTTATTCACCTTTTGTGTGTTCTTCGATTTTTTAAAGAATCTGTATTAAATTTTGCATTAAAAGCGGAATAAAGTGCTACAACGCACTTCAAATGTTGACTGTGGCATTCGGCAAGTCTTCTTTGTGTCAAAAAAATGTTAATAAGTGGTACAAGCGCTTTAAAAAAGCACGCAAAGTTCATAAAAAATGTGAAGGTTTTACTCACTATTTTCTTCAATTACTATGGCGGTGGTGCATCATGAGTTCTTGCCAACAGGTCGTAGTGTTATTAAGGAATAGTACAAGGAAGTTATGCAACATTTGCGTGCAGCAATACGGCTCAAACGATCGGAATTGTGGATAAAAAAAATAATGAATTCTGCATAATGTACCAGCTCACACATCATTGCTTGTTCGTGATTTTTTGGCCAAAAACAACACCGTAATCATGCCTAAACCACCGTATTCACCAGATTTGGCTCCCTGCGACTTTTTCCTATTCCCAAAATTGAAGAAACAAATGAAAGTAAAGCGTTTTGTCACAATGGATGAGATAAAGTCAGAATCGAAGAACGATTTGATGACCATACCGAAAAGCGCATATCAGAAGTGCTTCGACGATTGGAAGAAGCGCTGGCATAAGTGCATTATATCTGAGGGGAATTACTTTGAAGGGGACAAAAGGATATTGATGAATAAATAAATACTTTCGAAATAATTTCAAATTCACTATTTCTTTTAAACAGACCTCGTAATCAGAATTATAAAGTCGAAAGTGGATCATATGGTTTGAATGAATAAGAATGATTGGTACGAAATTTATTTATAAAGAAATAAAAAAAAACTTTAACTCTGACTGATAATATAAAAGTATAAATACATGGGAATTGGGAAAGAAAAGCAATTGGATGAACCTGATTGGGAGAATGTGAATGTTGCTGCCCAATAGTATTTCTAATTTCACAACTGCCATTGAAGTATAAAATCTTAAATAAATAATCTTTCATATTATATATTCATATTTTTTTTTAATTTTACAATATATATGTATACATATATTCATAAATACATACTTATAAATTTATATATAATGTAATATTTAATGGTTTGTTTTATTAAAAAAATAAAATAAAAAAATATTTTATATTTATATAAGTATTTTTTAATTGATTAATAATTTCTGTGAATAAATTTATTTAGAATATAATAATACATTGCTTTGGGTAAATTTAGACAAGGAATTTTCTCAATATCTGATTCAATTGATATCTTCGTTTGTTTAATTAATTTATAATATTCCTGTTTCAAATTCAATTCATTATACAATTGTTTTATTTTAGATACATGTTCTTCTTCTGACTGTCCGTAAGATTCCTAAAAAAATATATTTATTTGTTATTATAAGTGAAAATCCTACATTACAGGGTTATCATAAAAGAATGGTGCGGTTTTGAACATGGTTTAAATAAAAACAAAATTAATTACAGTTAATATTTTTTATTTCTCGAATTTGTTGAACAAGTTTTTTACATAATTAATTAATTTCAATGTTTGGCGCCCACACTTTCATTTTTTAGATATGATTAATTGTAAGGAAATTGTGGTGTGTGTGGAGAAATTATTTTTCCTTTTTAGAGAGAGAGTGCATTTAAATAAAAAGTTTTTTTTTATATTTTTTTTATTTCCTAATTTTTAGTCTTGATAGAAATTTTGCCCGGTTTTTTATTTCAGGTTATTGTGTGAATGTTGAAATAATCTAATTCAAGTCGATTCTTCTTCGATGGTATAGGGGACTGATTATTATTATTATTATTAGATTATTGGTTTATATATACATATATCTTTTCAAAAACAATATTCATTAAAAAATATTTTTACAAAATAATTGACAAAAAAATGATTTAAATTAATATTATATTAATATTTAATTACTATTTTTCAATATTATGCAATATGTACTTACTATTTTGTATCAATATTATGCAATATGTAATTACTATTTTGTATCAATATTATGCAATATGTAATTACTAATTGATAATACCTTCTAGGTCACTTATGACCTAAGTTGAATCAGAATATTGCATTATTGTCATCGGAGTTACATATGTATGCGAAATTTCAGCTCATTCGAACATTGGGGAGTGGGTCAAATTAATGTTGCAAGATTTGACGACACGGAAACGGGTGTAGGCTAAATAAAAGAGTGTAAAAAACTGTAGAGAAGACAATTTGGAAAAATAAAAAGCAAACTGTAAGTAATTTTGTTTTTATTTAAATTATGTTCAAAACCGCAGCATTCTTTTATGATAAACCTGTATTTTTATTATAATTTATTAAAACGATTTTACCTCAAATATTCGTTTTTTCTCTGGCGTTATTAATTCCAACGCTCTGACTGCAAGCCAACTACATTTTGAATTTATAATATCTGTTCCAATTTTACCAATAACCAGTGGATCACCATAACAATCAATAAAATCATCCTAGCAAAAAAAAAAAACTTAAAATGTTTCATTGATAAGGATGAATTTTTAAAAATTATCATTAATTATGCATGTAAGAAATTATACATATAATAGATTGTCAAATATCTTCCTTCCGCCTTTTTCGCGGCTATGTACAAAGCGCTACAGAGCTCGTATCTGGCAATACTATACATCATTTGACATAACCTACAACAGTGTTGTACCTAGGGGGGTGCGGAGGGTGCGGTCCGCACCGGGCGGCACTTATCTTGGGGCGGCATTTTTTATATTTAGTTATAGTTGTAAAAAGCAACTTATTCATTTCATATTTATTTTTTTTCTTTCTTGAATAATAAATGATTATTATGATTATTATAAGTTTACTATTTGATTTATATAAATTATGATTAACTATATGATTTCGAATATTATTCCTCTGTGTATATAAATGCATTTTAGTGTAAATTTTGAATTCTAATTCCAAGAACAGGATAATAATTTTATTTTATTGTATTCATTAAAATTCGTTGAATTCGTAAACGCATCTTTACGATTTTGTTCAGCAATTTTTCCTAACTAAAATTTGTTGATATCAGTTTATAAATGTCATTTCTTTTGAAAAGTTTATATGATTACTTCGAAGTGATATACCAATATTTTTTAAATCATCGATTTTTCTTTTGAAAAGCATGGCCGGCGGAAAAAATATAAATATAAATTTTGAGAGCATTATACACGATTTTTCTAGTATGAAAGCTAGAAGAGTAAATATTATATTAATATGTTTATACGAGAGCATACAAATATGTGTAAAAAAATTTACTCTGAGTATTAATTAATATTGATTAAATAACTTAATAATTTATTTATGTGCATTGATTTATAAATACCACTATTTGATTGACTTATAATAAAAAGGGCGGCAAACTGGAGATCGCCCCGGGCGGCAAAAGTTCTAGGTATGCCACTGACCTACAAGTTTGGATATTGCGTTCAACAGTTATAGACGTGTAAACATGGAGTTCACTAACGCCGAAATTCGCGCTATTTTAAAGTTTTCCTTCGTTAAAGGCAAATCCGCTAGAGAACGTTCCGTGAGATTAATGGTGTTTTGGGGGATGGTACTCTATCACTTCGAACCGCGGAGGAATGGTTTCGACGATTCAGAGCCGGCGAAAACGACACCGTGGATAAGCCAGCCTGGAAGGCAATCATCCACTATGAGCTGCTCCCATATGGCCAGACGCTTAATTCTACCATCTACTGTGAACAACTGGACCGCTGGAAGCAGGCATCGACCAGAAGCGTCCAGAATTGGCCAACAGGAAGGGTGTAGTGTTCCACCAGGACAACGCCAGACCACACACTTCGTTGATGACTCGTCAGAAGCTACGGGAGCTCGGATGGGAGGTTTTATCGCATCCACCTTATAGGCCGGACATAGCGCCAAGTGATTAGCTCCTGTTCCTGTCTATGGCCAACGCCCTTGGTGGTGTAAAGTTGGACTCATAAGAGGCTTGTAAAAAGTGTCTGTCCGAGTTCTTCGCAAATAAGGAGGAGAGTTTCTACGAAGGGGGTATTATGAAGTTGCCGTCTAGAAACAGATTATCGAACAAAACGGGGCATATTTGAACTAAATGCGATCATTGTTACACTTTTTATAAAGCATTAAATAAATAGCAAAAAAGAGGAAGGGAGATATTAGACAACCTATTACTTAAATTATTTTATTATACTTAAAGTCTTGAAATCTTGATTATTTCTTTTGATTTTACAGATTTTTTAAATTCATTTTAATATTTTTACTGTCTCGTCAGAGATCACGAAAATTTTCGAAGTCGAGATTTCGATGTTTTTATACGTTTTCAAGGTCCCGAATCATTTTCACTAATGGCAGGTTGAGAAAAGTTTCAGTGTGTGTGTGTGTGTAGACAAGGTTAGGCAAAAACGGTTTGAGCTAGAATCATGAAATTTGGTATATGGGCATTATTCAAAATTCGTGCTTTTCTATCAAATTTTGAGAAATGTAGCTCATCCGGAAGAGGGTCATTTTTTTTTCCTCTAAAGTGACCGTAAAAATAAAGATATATTTTTGATAATTTTTCACATGATTAATAATTGTATAAAAATGCTATATATAGAATTTCAGCATGATTGAATCGCTGAAAGTTTCAGAATTAATTTTTTAACACTGAAAATCTCACGCGCCAACACGTGACTTGGTGCCATCAACAAAGAGCCAAACATGCGCTGGTTTAATAAATATTATTTATTAATTTTAATTTATAATTTAATTAATTAAATTTAATTTAAATATAATATAACATATTATGTGAATTAATCCAATTCAAATTTGCAAGTTAGTAGAGTGGTTACCCTCGAGATTCTTTACTTTTTTTAATTTCAAATAATTTAATTTATTGAATTATTTAAATAATAAATGCAATTGTAAAAATATTTTTTTGTTATATTAATACCTGTATTTGAAATATTTCACCCATTTTAAACAAAATCTTTTCAGATATCAAATGAATTTCCGGATCTGTAATATTTGCCTGAAAAAAATTTAAAAATTTCCATTTAGTCAAAATGATTTTTTTTTATTATATTTTTTCTTAAAATATAATTCTTAAATTAATATTTGAAAAAACAGTATAATCATTAATTATTCCTGGAGCCATAATTAGTTATGTAATATCTAATAATAGATAAATAATATTTATTAATGATAATTTTATTATTTTAATAACTTATTTATTTAAAAATTAATAATATATTTTATTTTATTAAGTTATTTTTAATAAAATTTAAAGATAAAACTTACCATGTAAAGGGCCGAAGAAACAGGCAATGTAAAAGTATAATAGGCAGTTTTATATTTTACAATATTTTTATAACGATTCATATTAAAATTTGTCATTACAATCGGATCAGAATCAAGACTTTGTCCATAAATACTATAAAAATTAATCTAAAATTTAAATAAAAACTTTTCTTGTAAAATAATTCATCACACAATTTTATAATGTATATTATTTATATATTTGATAAATTTGTTATTATTTTTAGTGAATGACACATCCCCCATCACTTCTTAGATGAAATATTTTTATACAAAAATTTTAGGTACTTTTAGGACGCTTTTAATTATAAAACACATAAAAAATTATTTAATACAGTAGAACCTCGATAAGTTAAAGTCCAAGGGGAACACAAAATATTTTAAATTATAGAGGTTTTAAGTTATCAAGTGCATATGTTAGGGATAGGCGGATAGGTAATAATATTTTTTTAAAGGCTAAATCATGTCGTTTCTTAAAATTCTCTAACCAGCCATTGCTGGCTTTAAAATTTTTGATTTTCAGCGAATTAATGAACTCTTCAGCTTTTTCTTTAAGTGTGGGTCCACTAACACTGATGTTTTTGTTTCGACACTGTTTGAACCACGTAAACAACAAACAACAAGTTATGAGAAGGGAATATATTATTTTTTGAAGTTTTAGAGGCTTTTAAGTTACCGAGGTTTGAGTTATCGAGGTTCTACTGTAGTTTATTCTTTTTAAAAATTGTATTTTTTAGGATAAAATATTTATTTTTATTAATATTTATTTAATAAGTCGTTAATAAATAACATAAAGTTCTAAAAAAACAAAAAAATTAAAATGATATATTTATTTATTTTCTTGAGTGATTAAGACGGTAAAGATAAAAAAAAATAAATCTTTATCTTGATTTAAAAAAGATATATATTTTTTCACCTTATTAAATAATTCTAATAGATGTATATAAGCTATATGGTTTTTGAAAAAACGATTGATTAAATATGGTATAAGGGCTTGAAGAAAGATTCCATCATTTATTGCGTTCATACCAACTCCTTCAACTTTATACCAACAAGGATTGCCTCTTCTAGTCAACGATTTGTCCATAATATCATCCAAAATGATAAAATACCCTTGTAACTAAAATAAATTTTACTATTAGTAATCAATTAAAAATATTTTTATTCCTATATCAATACTTACAATTTCAATACAGTATCCTAAAACATAGATTTGTAACATTTCTTCTTTAGTTGGCTTGGTTAACAAAAATTCACAACTTTTTATAAAAAATTTAGATCGATTATATTTTCCTCCTAATACATTATATTCTAAAATCTAAATTTTAATTTTATGTTAATATCAAATTTTTTATTATTTATAACTTATATTATTAAGGTGACCATGTTTTGAAAACACCAAATCAGGACATTTTACCTTTTTTTAGAAGCAAATTGAAAAAATTTTGAAAAAAGTATGAAATGTCCTAAATATTTCAAAAAACGGGACAGATATCAAAAAGAAGGACAGTTAGGAGGATACTTACAAAAGAAGGACAGAGCTTACAAATGGAGGACTGTCCTCCCTAAAGGAGGATGGTTGGTCACCTTAATATTATTAATTATTTTATAATCATATTATCAAATACTTTTTTAACCCAAAGCTTTTTAGATGGTTCCCTATCGAAAAATTCATCTTTAAAAATTTCATTCAAAATAAGAGGAAAAATATCTTCCATTTCTGAAAAAATCTGAAATATTAATTTGATTATAAATAAGGAATTTATTATATATATAAATTTGTGATAGAATTAATTAATATAATATTCAGATCTTTAAATTGAATGATAAAGGTGTATCTCCGATAGAAAATATTTTGTAAAATAAGGAATAATTTGAATATGTCCTTAAATATATATATGATCTAAGGATAAAAAATGTAAATCTATGAAAATTCAATAGATGATAAATATTTATTATTAAAGATTTCATAATCTTTTATTTTCAAAAGTGAATAAATACATAATTTATATATTTTTAAAAATAATAATAAAAAAAAAAGATATAGGTAGAACTTTCTTGTTTTATTGATAAAATATTTATAAAAAATAAAATCTATATTTTTAACCTTTTTCTATTAAATTTTTAATTTTGATATTTATTTATTAGTTATTATAAAATTAATATAATTATTATTATTTAATCAACAGAGAAAACATTTAAGCGATTTTTGATTGATGATTTATCTAATCTTTTAAAAAATTGCGTAATTGTGATTAAAAATAGAACAAATTCTTCAATTCTTAATAATTAATATTAATCATAATTTATCAACGAAAAGAATGACGTTAATTGTTATTTGGTATTAAATGAATGAGTTAGATTAGTTAAGGCCTGGGTGGACCTATACTCATCGTTTTGAACGGGGACAGTAGTTATTTTCATAATTTTCGATCGTACTATCGTTATAAAAGTCAATTTTGTCCTGTTTTTATAGTAAAAACTAAAATTGTGTTATGTAGTGTTAAAAAGTCTTATGATAAAGTTTTGAAAGATTGAAATTTGTTGATTAACTACTAAAACCTCTACATCAAAGTTTTGTATCGGTTCATCACTATAGAATAATTGTTTGTAGAATTAATGTTTAGATAATCATTTTTTAATCATCTTACTTTTTTTATTAATACTTAATATTTGAAAAGTTGTGAATTTTTTGTATACCATTATAAATTTTCCTCTAATTCCTAACTTTTGATTTTATAAATTTTTTAAAAGATTAGATAAATCATCAATCAAAAATCGCTTAAATGTTTTCTCTGTTGATTAAATAATAATTATATTAATTTTATAATAACTAATAAATAAATAGCAAAATTAAAAATTTAATAGAAAAAGTTTAAATATAGATTTTTATAAAATCAGACAATATTGTCACCCTTCTTAAGGAGTAAATTCAATATGCGAAATAATCATTAGCCTAGAATTTATTAAGTACTATAATAATCTCTTCAAATGATCAATAATATTATGATATCGGTAATTAACATAAGAAAATTAAATAATATTTAATACGAAATAAATGATTGATTTTATATTGGAGAGAGAATGATAATTAATGATAAAAGGGTTTGGATCAGATGAAGAAAATATATCTCAAGGCAATTTAAGAAAAACGAACTCCAGGAACATGTGGTGTAGTTGTGTCGGAAGGTGATCATCTTTCATTTTTAACTTTCATTAATAATATATTAATAATAATAATAATAACAATAATAATAATAATATTAGGAGGCAGCTAGTCGAGAGTGTAGCATAGCAATTTTCTACACAAGAAGTCGGCGTTCGATTCCAACTAAGAACAAATTTTTCTAATAAAATTCAATTTAACATCAGCTGCCTCCGGCTCCAGGAACTGTCAGTTCCTGGTTCTATACAAGCGGAAGGCAACGGGAAACCACCGTATTAACATTCCCAAGAAAAATTATCATGGCTGGGCAGCTTCTAAGGCTATCCTAGTTAGGATGATAGCCAAACTCCGAACGCGAGACTACACCTTAAGAAGAAGAAATAATAATAATAATAATAAATAAAAAAAACAGTATTTTAAACAATTTATAATAATATAATTTTATTATAAAATATATAAATATAGTAATATCAAAATATTTATAAATTCCAAATCACCACTTACAATATATAAATTTTTTTTTTTTATTTACTAGAATTAATAAAAATAAATAAAATATCCTTTAGACATTTTTCGTTAAAAATATAATAAGTCATCCTTCTATGAGAAGAGAGTTTAAGAAGTTTGGGCTATGCTTATATATATATAAAGGGTGTTCGGCATAAATTTGACAGTTTCGTAAGGAAAAAGAAAATCTTCTTTCTAACTATTAAATTTAATGAATTGACAAAAAAATTACAGGCAGAGTAAATTACAATACTATCAACAAGATTCACTCAAAATAACCACCATTAGCATCGATCACAGCTTCAATCCTGCTTCGGAACCTCGAACAAGCTGATGCTACAGTCTCTCTGAGAAGGGCCTCAAAAACTGCTTTAATTTTACCATAAACTGGGCTTTTGTATTACTGGAAGTATGATTGGTGTCTTTTTTTTTTCAAATGTGCCACATACAAAATAATGCATGGGGTTACGGTCTGGGGAGTTTGGAGGCCAAACATTTGGATTGGTGACGTCGTAGAAATTTCCAGATAACTATTTTCTGTGAGTAGCTGAACTTTAAGGAGCTTGTATGAATTGTAGCGAAGGTCTTCATTGAGTGCAAGCTTCATAGTAGAGGTTGCAACATTCATTTCACGTGACAAAGCCCGAATTCCAATGCCAGGGTTCTTTAACACCTGTTTCTGCGGATTTGCGAGGATTTCTGCTGTACAAACGCAATCAGATCGTCTACTTGGGATCTTTCTTCTTTCTACATCCTCCTAGTCACCATTGCAAGTCTCTAGTTTATGCCTGATTGTTTTTATTGAGTTTAGGGAGCTTTGGGTATTAGTCATAAAATCCTTATTTTGATGGCCGGCGCGTATCATCATGATGCAAGTTATTCTCTTCCATGATTCAGGTGGCTTCCAGTCATCCAATCTTTCTGCCATCTTTTATATGAATAAAGAAAGGTTCAAACTTTTAAATAAGTAGTAGTTTATGTTAATACCTCTAACCTACAGAAAAATATAATCAATTATAAATATGTCAAATTTATCCCGAACACATATATATATATATATATATATTTATTCCTAAACACACATGGAAAAAAACCTGAACATGCCATACTAACCAAACATATCCATGGAATAAATATATATATATAAATTGTTAATTCAGTATTTATTTCAGATTGGTGAGATTAATGGCCCGTCGTCATTTAATTTCAAGGGAGTTTATTGAAAAGGAATTTGTTGAAATTGTTGCCCCTACCAATCAGACAACATTTAATAATGTTTTTTTAGTGCAAGAGCAAGTAATACTAAGAGTCATAGACATCATAGTCCAACTTCACCCATCCATTTAACTCAAAACACCAACTCTTGTTCGCACAGTTCAAGATCAAGAGACCCCTAAATTTTCCTTCCAATAACCTCTCTTTTCAAAATGGAGTCAAAAGGCAGATGAATCGCAGAGACATTAATCTCACTAACCCAAGTGGGACATAATATAATTGACTACTAATAAACAAAATATTCAGGAAACCCTATACGAATATATATATATATACAAAAATAAATAAATAAATAATATTTTTTTTAAAAAAATTAATAATTCATTTAGAACTTTCTAAAAATGAATTTGTTTAAAATAAAATAATACATTTCTTTGGGCAACCCAAACTGTACAATTTTGTCAATATCAGATTCAATGGATGATTTCATTTCATAAATTAAATTGTGATATTCTTTTTCTAAATTTAAATCAGAATATAAACTTTTGATTGTGGCAACATTTTTCGGTTCTGGTCGACCATAACATTCCTAAAAAAAAACAAAAAATATATTAATGCTCATATATTAAAATTTATTCATTTAAAGAGGGGGTTAATAAATGAATCAATTATCGAAAACATTTGAAATTGGAAATAGATTAAAACAAGAACACCTGCCATCACCAATTTCAGTTTATTTAGCTTTGGAATACGTGATTAAATAAATTAGGAAGAATCAAACGCAAAATCAATTTAGGCATTAGGTTTCGCGGAAGATTTAAATTTAATAGAGAATTCGACAAAATCAAATAAAAGTAGTATAGAAAAAATGAAGACAAAAAAAAAGGTTGGACTTGAAATTAATAATACTAAGGCAAAATATTTAGTATCTGAGAAGAATAAAAAAATATATTAATGCTCATATATTAAAATCTATTCATTGGTCTCAAAGGTAGTAAAGAGGGGGTTAATAAATGAATCAATTATCAAAAACATTTGAAATTGGAAATAGATTAAAACAAGGACACCTGCCATTACCAATTTCAGTTTATTTAGCTTTGGAATATGTGATTAAATAAATTAGGAAGAATCAAACGCGAAATCAATTTAGGCATTAGGTTACGCGGATGATTTAAATATAATAGAGAATTCGATAAAATCAAATAAAGGTAGTATAGAAAAAATGAAGACACAGAAAAGAGGTTGGACTTGAAATTAATAATACTAAGGCAAAAATATTTACTATCTGAGAAGAATAAAATTAATACACAAAACCTAGAATTTTAAAATATAGAAAAATTTAAATACTTAGGTTCTATAGTCATGAAAGATAAAAATATTCGAGAAGAATTAAAATTAAATTTGATTAATAAGGGACTTATTTCGTTAAATTCAATCATATATATATAATTGAATTTGAGGAAATTTTACTGGTTGTATTAAATGGGTCGTGGCCTATGACTTTGGAAGACGACCCTGGCAAGAGAGAGAAAAGTTTGGGAAACGTTCAGTTGGAAGACCAATTAGGCGGTGGGTTACAATTGTTTAGAAATGATAATTTTATTTTAAATAAATATTTATTTAAATTAACATTTCATTTTTTAGGACATAAGTAAAATGTATATTTAAATACATCTGCCACAATTGAAAAAAAATAAAACAAGAGTTAACAAATTTCAATCGAAACACTTACTATATTGAATGGATCCTAATAATCCTTGAAAAGATCAATGAGAACATAATTATTTATTTTATTGTGGTGAATCAACTTTTATTTTAATTAAATAGAATATAAAAATATTTAGAATATAAATTATTTTAGCTGGATTTTAGTTATCGAATAGTTATACATAGTATCCAATAGTAAAATGGGCTTATAAATTTATATACACCAAATATTTCCAAGGATTAAGTCACATACTAATTTACACAAGGGTGTTACCTAATTAAGTGATTTAAAAAAATAAACTATTAGATATTAAATTAAAACCAAGAGGTTTAGAGAAGAGGATAGATAATATATATTTTAATGAAATAATTTGTTTTCAGTTATTTTTAAAATGTTTTGGGAAATAATCATTCTTTCAATATAATATGATGTATATTTTTGGAAATTTTATTATGAGTATCTTACTTGGAATATTTTGATTTGTTCTGGTGTCATTAGTTCATATGATTTTGCAGCAAGCCATGAACATTTTGCATTCTCAATATCTGTTCCAATTTTTCCTGAAACTTTTGGGTCACCAAAACAATCCAAGAAGTCATCCTGAATTTAAATAGTTAAATTAGCTATATTGAATTTAATAATATTATTTTTTAATAAATTTAAAAAAATAGAACTTTGATAATATACAATAAATTTATTATTAATGATATTTTAATATTAAACTTCTTAATTTTTAATTATTTCGATTATTTCTAGAATAATGAATGATATATATATATATATATATCTATTAGGATTCCATAAAATAATTTATTAGTTTAACAAACCTGAATTTGAAATATTTCTCCCATTTTTAATAAAATATTCTCAGATATTTTATGAAGTTCTTTATCAGTTATGTTGTTCTGAAATAATATATAATGTCTTATTAATTAGATAATAAACATTGATTAGGGAAAAATTGGCAAGATGGGAAGAACACATCAAAGACCTATTTAGAGATAATAGAGAGGCGGAGTACTATCTGTCCTCAGATGACAATAAAGATATAGGTCCTCCAATACAAAGATCTGAAGTAGAACATGCTATAAGATTGGCCAAAAGCGGTAAAGCTGTGGGACCCGACCTGATGCACGCTTAACTTCTTAAACTTATTGATGGTCAAGAAATTGAAATCTTAGTTAACTTTTTTAATAACATATATGAGACTGGCATAATACCAAGAGACTGTTAACAAAGATGTCTATGCTTGCTTTGTTGATTATAGCAAGGCTTTTGATAACGTAAAGCACGATAAATTAATGAGGATTTTAGAAGATCGTGGGATTGATTATCGGGACGTAAGACTTATTAAGAACTTGTACTGGCATCAAACTGCCTCTGTTAAAATGGATAACCATCAGTCAGAAGAAATTGAAATTTTAAAGGGAGTAAGACAGGGATGTATCTTGTCGCCTTTACTTTTCAATATGTATTCAGAAAACATATTTCGTGAAGCATTGGGAGATGATCCAGGAGGTATTATTGTCAATGGAAAGCCTATAAACAACATTAGGTACGCAGACGATACAGTAATCATCGCAGATAATATTGAAGATCTTGAAAGAATGATGAAGGTGGTAAATAGTCAGTGAGGAATATGGTCTACAAATTAATACTTCCAAAACCAAAACACTTGTCATCTCAAGGAGGCCCAGTCCTACTCCAATTGTGCTGCGCGTGGGTAATAAGCTGATAGAAAACGTCCGGTCCTATAAATACCTTGGCACCTGGCTTAACGAAGAGGGGCAGCAGCGCAAAGAGATAATGGCCAGAATTGAACAGGCGCGAACAGCTTTTGGAAGAATGCGTACTTTGCTATCAACCAATTATTTGAAATTAGAGTTAAGGATGAGATTACTCCGTTGCTATGTTCTGCATACTCTATTATATGGCGTTGAAACTTGGACCCTGACTCAAGAAACAACAAAAAGGATTGAATCCTTTGAAATGTGGTGCTATAGGCGCATGCTTCGAGTCTCCTGGGTCGATAAAGTGTCAAATGAAGAAATCCTACGGAGAATGAACAAAGAAAAGGAGGTTCTTGACTCCGTAAAAAGAAGGAGACTGCAGTACTTGGGTCATGTCTGTCGGGGGACCAGATACCATCTTCTTCGGTTGATAATACAGGGAAAGATCCAAGGAAGAAGACCCGGGAGAAGAAGAATCTCTTGGCTCGGAAATTTGAGGGAGTGGTTTGGTCTGTCTTCGGCGGAATTGTTCCGAGCTGCGGTTTCAAGGGTGAAAATAGCCATACTGATCGGCAAACTTCTGAAGGAGAAGCCGTAGTAAGAAGAAGGGAAAAATATAAATATATATTATTAATTCATTATTTCATCGTTGATAAAGTATTTACAACATAGATATGGTATAGAATATTGATACCTACAAAATGAAAGGCAATAGAAACAGGTAAAACAAATGAATAATATGCTGTTTTAAATTGAACAATATTTTTATATCGTTTCATTTGAAATTTTTCTCTGGGATTTTTAATATATTCTGAGTCCAAACTTTGTCCAAGTATTGTTTGCATATTAATCTGAAAAAAAATTTAATATTTAATTAAAATTATTATGAAGATATTTTAGAATAATGATTTAGAAAGAATCATAATTTATCTATATTAGAAATATGATTTTGAAATATGATATAAAAGAGTAGCTGAACTCGTTTAATTAAGAATAATAAATAAATCTTAAATATTTTTGTGTATTAAACGTTACTTTTATATTTGATCGATTTGATCTAATTGTATTTGTCAATGACAATAAATTTCTCGTTGATGAAAACAAACAGAATAATTCTTTAAATAAATTTATTATAATTAGTTTTTTAATCATATAGAAAGTATTACCTTATTAAAAAGTTCCAAAATATTGCAATAATTTGAATGATTTTGGAAGAAGCGATTAATTAAAAAGGGTATCACAGCATAAATAAATATTCCATCGTTTATGGCATTCAAGCCAACATCTTCGCTTTTATACCAACAGGGTTTACCTCTTCTTGTAATTGATTGATCCATTATATCATCTAATACGATAAAATAACCTTGTAACTGAAATGAAAATTAAGCAAATTATAAAAATAGAAGAAAATACATTTGATCTCTATTCTACTATTTAATTGACAAAAATCTTAATTATTCATTTTACTAAGATATTACAATAAATGAATTATGAAAAATATAAATATTTTTAAACATTTTCTTAAAAAATAATTAAATTATATAAATGAAATCACTTACAAGTTCGATACAATAACCTAAGATATACATCTGTATAATTTCTTCATTGGAATGTTTTGGTTTCAAATATTTACAACTTTGAAGAAAAAAATTTGAACGATTTTGTTTACCATCCAATACATTATATTCTAAAACCTAAATTTTATCATAAGTCAATATTTCAATTATTTATTAAATATTATTTTTTAATTCATACACTTTTTAACCATTCTTTTTTATAATCTGCTTTTTGGAAAAAATCTTCTTTAGAAATTTCTTGAATTACAAGGGGAACAATATCTGCCACTTTTTGGATATTTCTAAAAGAAGATCAATTATTTAAATAAAAACTAAAAATAGAAGATAACTGTATAATTGTGAAATGTAATATTCAAAAAAAAAAAAATAAATAAAAATGAAATATTTTTCTATTTATTCGAACGTTTATGAAAATAAAATAATTAAAACTAAAGAAAAAAATTTAAAATATTACAAATACCTCACAGATGTATCCATTAAACATTCTTTAACTTTTTGATGTATATTTCTATTTTGAAATAAATGAGAAAAACATTTGACACTTGACAAATTCTTCCTTATTAGATTCATATTGAATATTTTTGTTATTAATTTCCTAAAAAAAAAAGCTAAAAAGTATAAGTATAATATTATAATCGAATCTAGGTCTATGAATAAATGTTTGGATAGAATACCGTTTTCAAAAGACAATCTGTTCTGTTGATGTCATCTTAAAAATTCCAACCTCTTATAGCATACCACAAACCGTAATCAAACGTTGAAGTTATCTATCTCTCAATAATTTATAACTGGTCATAAAGTATTAATTATGACAATTTTTTTTATCTTAAAGAGATATTCAAATATTTTTTTTTTTGATTAAATAAAAAATAAATTTACTTTCCAAAGAATATAAATCTTAGCTTTCTTTCTATAGATTTAAAGAATAATTTTTATCAAAAAGAAATCACTCTATTATTCATTTATTCCTTATAAATGTATAATAAAAAAATTTTATTTAAATAAAATATCAATAAAATTTCAAATTTGTTACCTTTAATAAATATATAGATATTGCATAGTATATAATTTAAACATTAATATTCATTTAAATATTATATAAAGAAAAAATTGTTATCTACCTTTATAATTTATATTAATATTTATGTTCACTATTACTGATCTTATATAATTATAGAAATTTGTATAATTTTTTTAAAATCATTATTTATATTTTGTTCTCCAATTTTTTTTATAGAAATCTTTATGAAATTAAATTCAATGAAAATATTATAATTTATTGTCCAGTTTTAATTAAACAAAACAAAATAATTAAATAGTGATAAATATACTATTTTTAATATGTAGGTATGTATAAATATTTAATATCATTATTTAATAAATAAATAGTAATAAGTAAATCTTATATATGTGATATTTGTGATATTATATTATATGATGAAAAATAATAAAAAGATATAAAAATAAATCAGAATACTTTTATAAATATAATTTAATTAAATAAATAAAATTTGTTTTATTTGTTTATCTATTAATAAGTTTTATGTATTTATTTTTTAGAAAGCTTTTGAAATTTCATTAGTTTTATTTAAATATTCCCTCATTTTCAGCTGAAATCGACGTCATATTTCAAGATGGCTCTCAAATGTAATTGTCTACGAGTTATTCGGACAACCTATTATTCCTATTAAGTACAATATGTGATGATATAATTTATTCCAGAGAAGACTATGTTATTTTGAGATTTTAGCTCTGATGAGCCGACAAATGGACGGAGGCACTATCAGCCAAACGAATGGTGGGCCAAATGGCCCAGGAATTGCCACTGCTTCCACTGATGGACTTTTAACCAAATCTCAACGACTTGTTCTGGGATTAATGATTTTATTACTTGTCGATGTCATATGGGTATCATCATCAGAACTCACAAAGGTAACATTAACCAATATATATATATATATATAATGATTATATTTTTAATTATAATATTTATCCGATTTATTCTGCTGAAGTTAAACTAGATTTCCTATATGAATTATATTTATATTTATGATAATCGTGATACAAGGGAAATAAAAATTATGACTAGATATTTGTTGATAATATTTTTTCAATTGTTCATAAGTTAAATGGTTTATTTAAGTAAGTAAATGTCAAAAAAATGGAAAATATATTATGACAATCACTTGTCACTTTTTAAACTTGATTGCACTTTTTCTTCTTGAATCCTAAAATTATTTATTATAAGTGTTGTTCCTAAATAAAAAAAATCACAATCATTTTATTTTTTTTAAATGAATTAAAATAATTTTTTTATTAAATTTTAAATTTGCTTAAAACTTTTCTTTATTAAAATTACTTTCAAAATTAACTTTCTTTTGTTAGTGCAAAAATACATGATATAAATTAGAAATAAAAACTTTATGGAATTTCAACTTATTCAATTTCCTTTCATAATTAAATAACGGATTATTTTCCATTATTTTTTCATTTATATAATTATATTAGCTACAAATTTTATTATATTTTTATTTTTCAATAAATAATTATTATCTATATATATATATCACTGATAAATTTAATGTTTTCTCAATCACAATATATATACATTATAAACTATAATTATTTATAAAATAAAAATATATATATATTCTGTAATAATAATATAATAATTTGTAATCTATAATTTTTTTTTTTTTTGTTATCACAATGATTATTTTAAACAGTATATCAATCTGATGAAGAAGCATTATTCTTATTTCCAATTATTTATACTTCATCAAACCTTGATAAATTTTTGTAAATAAGCAATTACATTAACACATTCTATAAAAATCGTGAAATAAAATAATCTGTTTTCATTGAAATAATGAAACCAAGAGTTTATCTTTTTTTTTTGCAAAAAATATAAAAATTAATTATTTTTAATATGTGTTAATTCCCATTCTTTTAATCTCCATCATTGTTTGTTTAATTATAATGCAAATAATATATCCAATTGATAATTTGTATGTATAATTTCTTGCTATTTTGGAAGTTGTTTTCAAAATTTTGTTACCTCTATAATATACAAGACTTTTTACTTACATAAATTCTTTTGATAATCCCAATTTCAATAATTTAAAATCATTTCTTTTCAATTAAAATTTATGAATTATCATTTAATTTGTTATTTTATAAGTTTTTTTAATACCGAAACCGAACCTGTTCAAATAAGATAGTGAATTGGTTAAATTTATATATGCTTGTATTTCTTTTTACATAGAATTTAACATTCTTTATTTGTAAATTGATGAATATTTATTTATATAAAATTCATATAAATTATAACAAAATACCAATATAAAATTTTATTTTTCAGTATCTTTACACTACAGCAGCCTTTGAAAAACCATTCTTCAGTACATATTTCAAGAATTCACTATTTAGTCTCTATTTATTAGGTTTTCTTTTTTGGCCACCCTGGAGAGATCAATGTTATAAACCAAATAATTATCTGGTCTGTATTAAAAAAAACTAATTTTTTAGAAATATTTACTTTAGAAGTATAATATAGTTTGATACGATTAAATTTCTAGTTTAAAACTTCTATTCTTCTTTTTAAATATAATAACAAAATATTTCTATATTTTTAAGTGTATTCTTATTTGTGTAAACTTATTTTTTTTTTCTCTACAGTATATAGATCCAAATGGAGACGATGATTCTTATTTCAATGATGCCGCAAGTACATTGGTATGTTTATTATTGTTTATTTAATTTTTTGCTAAATAAATTTATGATTAGTTATAAATTAATTTAAGCATATCAAATCAATGATGAACTATTCATTTCAGAGTGACCCAACTTTTGAACCTGTTAAGGGTTTAAGCAGTGGAGGAGGATCTGAATCCGATGATTCCTCTGTGAGATCAGTCCGCTTTAGTCGAGTTGCTGAAGTTAGACAAATGAATGAAGAGCAGGCGACAGAAGCCCTAATTGCTAGATTATCTTATCAGGCTAGCCTACGAGCTGGAGAAGCAGCTCGACGAGCTGCTGACAAGCTGCCTTTAAGATCTGTAGCTCGCACAGCACTAACTTTTTGTTTTTTGGTAAAATTTAATATATAAATAAATTGATATAGTCTTTTTTTTATGGCTTAATATTCATTATGAGATCATGCTCATCTAATGTATTTTTCTTATCTTTTTGTATCTTAATTAACAAAAGTAGAATATTAAGACTCTTATCATTCATAACAATGGGAAAACAAATTAACTTTAATTAATTTTAAATGTTAAATATAAAAAGATAATATTCTTAATATTTTACATAATTTTTTATTCATATATTGTTAACATTTATATTATATATATAAACGGAACTTTATTGCTTTCCTTCACCATAAAATATGACATATATTTCTTGTAATCACATTAAAATTTTAACAAATTATCTTTTCTAGATAAATACTTTTATAGTAAATCTTTTTGATCGGATTTAACTTATAATTATTATTATATTATTTATGGTTCACTTTTTTTAAAAGTGATACAGGATATTAACTCTAAAAATAAGGAAACTTGCTAAAACAAATAGATTGACATATTTCGATTTTAAGGATAAATTATCTCAAGAAAAAAGATAATATATTGAGATGCGGACTAAAATAAAGGCTATGATTAGGAAAAATTAATTAAAAAGGTCCCAGAAGACATGGAAGGAGAAAAAGAGTAGAGTTGAATGAATTTGTTGTCAACAACAAAATTTTAATAGAGATATGAGAATATTTCTTCAATTAACTCAATACGAATACTACATACTCTAACTCATAATTAGTAAATCAGTTCCCTACCGAGCTTTTTAACTTTCAAGATAAGCGGTAGGAGATTAAAAATTAAAATTTTAATAAAGAAATGGAATGAATTAAATACAATTTTTACATTATAACATATAATTTTATTATTCCTTTTCATATTGCAATATTTAAAAGATGAACCATTCAAAAATGTTATTACTAAGAATGATATAAAAATTGTGAGTACTGTTCTAACGTATAATCTTGTTGTGTTTATCAGGGTTTTGATTCTAATTTTTATCTCTTCCTTGAATTTGGATACATCGTTATCGTTTCAATTTTAAAAGTTCTCATGTCTAAATTATATATCTATTATAATTAGACTTCCCAGTTTTGACCTGGACGGCCTCTGTTTAAAGGTATGATCCTAGGGTCCGATCCAATTGATAGATTGCAGAATGTAACTTGAAAAATAAATAGCGTTCAACATTACATTGGTTGTTTTTAAAAATAACAAGGAATTTTTTAAACTGATAAATATTAAATTAATTAATTAATAATATTAAAAATAAATATTAATAAATCAATAAAAAGTTTTGATGTCATAATATAATAACTGATTATCAGCTGACATTTGGTGTATTCTGTATTTTATGCAAATCTCCAAATTTCTCCTCAGAAAATTATTTAATAATTATTTCCATATCTCACCCTTTAACTAGAATAAAATAAGTGAATTATTTCTCTCTTCAATTTTCTACTAATGGCAAATGACCGTTGGGTAGACCAAGATAATTTTGTGATAATATTAAAAAAAGACATTGAGGACATTCAAAGCCGGTTGGTAATAACTGCGCTTGCACTCCAATATGTGATTATTTTTGAGAAACAACAAGAAAAGCAACTTAATGGGAAGAGCTATAACTAAAAGTATGATTGGAAGAGCGCTTTTATTTACAAAATTTTTAAAGAATTCAAAATTGCATTGCTTTATTATTATTATTATTTCTTTTCTTTTTGTAAATTCTTTTGAATTTGACTTGCAGTGGTTTGTAGCCCAATACACTTATCAAAAATCGTTAACTGGAGCTGAGGCTGGTTTTGCTGCGGTGTTGTCATCCACCTCAAGTGTGTTCACCCTTTTATTGAGTGCTGTTTTTCCTTCTGGGCCTGGAGATCGTTTAACTGTTTCTAAAATGGCTGCTGTTGGTCTTAGTATGGCTGGTCTTGGAATTTTGACTCTAGCAGGAGTTGGAAATAATACAACTTACACCGGTATATTATAAAAATATTCTTTTCATTTAATATTTCTTGAAATTCAAATTTTTTAATGATTTTAGTTACTTCAGCAAACACAGTTTCGATGAGTGGTACACGTGTATCTGTTTTTCTTGCTCTATTAAGCGCATTTTTTTATGCTGCTTATATAGTTTTACTTCGACGATACGCTGATAATGAAGAAAAACTTGATATTCCACAATTTTTTGGATTTGTTGGACTTTTCAATTTAGCATTTTTATGGCCTGTTATATTTTTTCTTGATTATACAAGGTATTATTTTTATTTAATTTTTTTTATTTTTATTATTATAGTTCATGTTTCTTGGTATAAGAGAAAAGTTTCTATCATATATTAATTGTTTTTTTCAAGGTGGGAATCTCTTGAATGGCCAGATAAGAGACAATTAACATTCCTTTTAGTGGATGGACTTGTTGGAACAGTCGTTAGTGAGGCACTTTGGCTCTGGGGTTGCTTTCTTACATCGTCTCTCTGTGCCACAGTCGCATTAACACTCACCATTCCAATGTCAATGGCAGCTGACCTTGCACTCAAGCGAGTGGCATATCCATCATTGGTAATGTTTTTTAATTATTATTTGAAAAATTTCTTAGACTTTTTAAATTGATTTTATATTATATAAAAACAATAATATAATATAATTTAATATAATAATAACAATAATATAATATAATATAATTTAATAAAATAATAACAATTAATTTATGATAAATTCTAAACATAAATCTATTAGCTTAAAGTTGATAAGTAATAAAGGTGTATAACACATTTTATTTGGTTTGCTTCTTTAGAATTTATACTTAGATTTTATAGTTTAAACCAGTGATCGCAATTACGTGGCACGCGTGCGATGATTTGCAAAAATATGAAAAAAAAAAAATTTCGTCGCACCACACAGGTTTAAAAATTTCTTCCCGCTAAGTTATCTTACGTTCACGGTAAATGACGATTCCAAATCAGTTCTCATTAAAAAAAGCTAGCAATAGCTACATTAACAGTATTTCCTTCCACTTACTTTTGCGAATTCTTATTTTCTCAAATGGATGTAATTTTAACCAAAACCAGAAACAGAATACAGGTAATATTACATCTTTTATGGCACGATACCCAAAATCTAATTGCCACCACTGGTTTAAACAGTATTTACAGTTTTTATAATATATATTTTAATAAAGCTTGGTTACGTAATTGTAGGTTTATCTTGGTTCTATCCCTATGTTTTGTGCACTCCTTGCCATTGCATTACTTTGCCGTTATGAAACATGGGATCCTGTTTTGGATGCAACACGACGATTAAAGCCATTTATAAGAGTTCTCTGTTGGCCATGTCGATTCTCTCAAATTAAATCTACAAGATCTGCTCGCCGATTGGACGCTGAGCAAACAGAGTCTCTTCTTTTTGAACCAACTTCTGAAGCTGGCGAAGAAATTGAACCTTGCTAGCCTTAAAGAAAAATGTGTCTATTTCTATTTACGGGTAAATTGTTATTAAATTAAAAATAACCACCACCCCCCTCCTTCCAATAAAAATTTTTAACCGGAAAAAGATTATTATAAAAATAAAATTTTGAAAAAGAATATTAACAAATTCTAATTCCTAACGTTTATTAATTTACATAATTATATAATATAAAATTATTTTTTCATTCTAAAATGAATTCCTAATTATTGTAAGATGATTTATCAATAAGGCAAAACATTTAATTCTTTTAAATTTTTCTAGTCTAGTCTTTTTAAAAGAAATCCTTTCCTTTGATATATATATATATATATATATATATATATATATATATATATATATATATATATATATATATATATATATATTACATATAAGACTGTAAAATTCTTGTTTTTTTTTAAATTCTATATCGAGAGTTACAAACACCTAGAATATAGATTCCTAAAACTATCTACTAGTCATTTATATTAAACAAATATATACATATATATAAGCGACAATATGCAAAAAAATATTAAAAAGAATTAATAAAGGAATAGTTGTATTCCAAATTTAAACAAGAAATAAAATATTTAAAATCTATTTAAATAATTATACTTGGACAATATTCTTTAAATTTTGCTTAACCGAATTAATAAGTGTTGAAACAGTTAAATATATATCTTCATAAGTAATAATTATTGTTATGTTTATAAGATTTAATAATATTTATATAAATATAATATATGATATAATATATATTTTATTAGTTTTAAAAAAAGATGAAGTGCATTTTAATTATATTTTATAGGCTCTTACTGTTACTATAATTTGAAACCATAATGAGAGTTAAATAGAATCTCTCAATCATTTACGATAAGATTATCACTCCAAGTTTATTCATATTCATCCAATATTATTTTATTTTATTTTAATATGCACGTGTGTGAATGTTGTACATTCATTATGAATGTATCACATCTGGTTTAAAAACATTCAATTTGTATAATTTGCCTTATTGATAAATAAAATATTCTTTTTAATTTTAATATTTTAATGATTAGCAGTTATATATTATTTTAAATTTTATTTTAAATTCTGTCTATATTGTATTGTATTAAAAAATATTTTTTTAATTGTGAAATTTTTATTTTCATATAAGAGCAGTTAGCGAGAATTATACTTCTTAATAATTTTAACAAATTTCTTCCTCTAATTTTGTTATATGAATATAAGATATATATTTTGACTAGTAATTATTGAAAGTTTACTTTCATGAAGATCTTTTTAATTTTACCTATTTATTTATAATATTAAAATTATTCAATTTTGATATTGGACCCTTGTTCAACCTCATGTCATTTTTGATTTTTAAATATTTTATTAAGGATAATATTTGAATATGAATAGATTTAATTTTACTTTTATCTAAAAAGCACAAATTATTTTTTATAATAATATATTTATTGAAAAATAAATTATTAGATGTCACACTAAATTTTTAAACTAATATTATTTATTATTTATTTTATTAACTTGAAAATTTTATTATATAATATCTAAATATTATTTGTTGTTTGTGTCATTTCAACCTAATTATCTAATAATTATTTGTTAAGATAAATAATATATTTCTAAGATTACAATTATCAAGGATATATTTTTCTAAAATTCAAATAGTTACATTACTTTATTGCACTTTTCAATTACCAAAACAAATATAAAAATAAAATTTATATTCGAAATTATTCTAAATAGATATTGATGTATTTTCATATATTCCTAATGATTTTTTAAGGTATATATATATATATATATTTTAATTGAATATTAAAAATAAATAATTACCTACCAAATATTACTCTTCACAAAACTAAATTAAAATGTCATTAATTTTTGTCTTTATCAAGAACTCGGGTCCAATATAGTTATATTTTATAATTTATATTTATTTGTTAATTTTTAATTTATTGAATTAGTAAAATTGTGTATTATTATTTATATAATATATATATATATATATATTTATCTTAAAATTCATATATAATGCTTTCTGTGATGGTCTTTTAAAATATAAAATACTTCATCCATCTTTCTAATTCCCCAGTAATATAATTAATTTGCGGCCCATAAATAAAAGAATTTATTTTCAAAAACTCTAAATCTAATCTCATTTGCTAAAGTTATAGACAACGTTTCACATCCATAGAATATTACTGGTAAAATAATTATAATTTGTATATTTTAACTTTAAAAATTCTAGACAATAATTTTTATTTTTCTCCTTAATATTCATTAAACGATAAATTGAATTCTTCTCGATTATTATTATTATTTTCAAGGAATTTTTTGTTTATTTATCTTTATTATTACTTGAAGCGAATTTAAAAAATCCTATTAATGTTTGCAGGGCCCTAAAAAATTATATACTTTTTAATATAAAAATTGAAGAAATAAATTGTTTAAATTTAGGTGTAAATTTTAATTATATAAACATATATTTATAGTAATCTAATAGAGTGATAACTATTTCGATATATTCTTTATTTAGTTAGAATATTAAATACATAAAGAGCTGTGGTAAGGCCAAAATTCATGTACAATTATTATAAAGGCCTTTTAGATGATTCTATTATATATATATAGTTATATATAATATTTTTGACTTAGTTAGACTCTAAACTTCTAGATGGATTTAAATTTTTAAAATGTTGTTTATATTAAAACATCTTACCAAATTATAGTAATAATATATATAAGACCAAAATTACAAAAACTTTCTTTTTATACAATTTTTAATTTTACTATTCTTCAGAGATTTTCAATTAAATTCTATTGTAGACATTATAACTTCATCAAATTTAAAATATATCTCTTAAATTTTTCAAGTATAAACTAAATTTCATAATCAGACATTTAAATTAAATAAAACCAAAATTGAAATTATTTTAAAGACGGTTTAAAACAATAATAAATTATCTTTTTGAATGGAAACTCCATTTCTGTCCAATCTACTTTGATATAAAGCAATTTACATAAAAACTATTTTTTGAAAATTTTGTTCACAAGAATAAAAAAAAATTTCTAGACGTATTTTTAGTATTAAAAAATAGTCATACATTTTGAAATCTCATATTGATATGTATTTATTTCAAAAGATAAAAAAATGAAATTTTATAAAATGATTTGAATTGATTGTTAAAAATACTATTTACGGACTCTTAATCATTAATGTAATAACTATAAATATATATATATATATTTACTGGAAAAATAATCAAATAATAATATTAGATAAGAAATCGTCCTAAAGTCTAACTTAAATTAATAAAGTAAAATATAATAACATTATTCCAAAACAATATATTAAAAGTATTCTATTCTTTATACATGTACTCTTTTTCAAATTAATCAATTTAGATTATATAATAAATTTCTTAGCGTGTTATTTATAAGAAGAAAAATCTTTAAAATGTAAAAGATGATTATTTTTTTTATATATATGATATTTCAAATCAAAATATTATAATTTAAATAAAAAATAAAAAAGAAAATTGAAAATTAGTATTATCTAATATATTATAGTAATTATGTGACATTTATATTCTTGATGTACTTAAACATAAATACATTCCTCCCTTCTAGTATGATGTATGTCTAACATTTTTCTTTATTCCTTTTACATATGTCACATATATGTATATTTTTATTTACATTTATAATCCTTTTCTAAAGTGGTCTTCTAGCACATTTTTACATTGAAATATGTTAATTTAGCATTTTGTTTATTTATATTTATTTAGTTGCTCTACAATGATTATTAATCCAAGTAAAAGCGTTCAAACAGAACCCCTCAAGCATCCTTGTCCTTGCTGGAATTTAGACATTTCAAAATTATCTAGGTAAATTATATTTTCACGTTTTCTTTTATTTAGATTCATTCTAAATATTAAAATTGATAAATACAATATACTTGACATCAAAAAAAAAAAAAATTAATTACATTTTATTAAATAAAAAATTACTTATTATATAAAATTAATAATTGCTATATATCCTTTTCAATAAAATATGAAATAATTCATTTTTTTTTATTTGTTTATTATTTTGAAGATTAATTTATATATACCTATTTTCAAAATTGATTACCATAGAAACATACATTCATTTCCGAATAAAGATGTTATTTTATGCATTTTAATTAAATCTTTGATCTTTTTTTTCGAAAATATACTATAGAATTTTTGATTCATTAATAATTTTATCAAGCATTAATGATCAAATATTCTAAAAAAAAAGATTGTCTCGATTTAGAGAAATATAATTTTGAGAATGTGAGTCACATATATGGCTTAAATTTCTTCCCTTCTAAAATGATTATTAAAAATAATTTGAATTAGATTAAACAGGCAATCTCTTTAAATGTTTTTATCATTTAATCAATACTATTCTCTAATTAAATTTTTTTTATTTACCAAATAAAAAAATAACCCAACAATCCCCAAAAATCACGCTTATGGGCGCAGTCCAAAATTGGCACAAAGGCAAGAAACGATTTTTTGTCATAACACATGGGTATATAAAAAAAATTGTTTTTTCCCTTTGTAGCAATTATGGACTGTGCCCTAAATGTAATTTAATTAAATTTTTATAATTAAAGATCTTAGATCAGCGGTTTCCAAACTGTGGGGCGCGCTCCCCTTGGGGGGCTCTAGACTTTTACAAGGGGAGCGCGAAGGCAATTCAAGTGCCCGCAAACTTATGAAAATTCTCGATTTTTTTTCAAATTTTTTCCAATATGGTTCTAAAAAAAATGGAAAGATGATTTTGTGGCCAAACTTTTGAACATTTTCAATTTTTTTTTCAGTATGGTTTAAAAAAAAAAGGACAGATGATTTTCCGTTGTTATATTATTTCAGAAATGTGCCCGACTATTGAAAAAGGAAGTATTACAAAAATTAAGATTATTACAAAACAAAAGGGGCCGCAAAAATTTTTTTCAACAAAAGGGGGGGGGGCGCCGGTACAGAAAGTTTGGAAACCACTGTCTTAGATAATAAAAATTTATTTTTATATTTAAACAATTCAAATTAATTTAATTAATTTAATTATTTAATAAATCACAATTCTTTTTTTTATATATATATATAAATAGGTGTGATGAAAATTTTGAAGAGGATAATTGTCATCTACATTGCAAATCATTTGACCATCATCGATTAAAAAAAAAACGCCGCCAAAATGTCCAATTTCATTGGTGGAGATTTTTAATCTTGATTTGTTCCATATTTTCAATTATTTGGCTTTTTTGGTGGTTACGAAAACCACTCCCACCTCCACCAGAAATAAGCTTGTGGAAAGCGCTTTATGCATTATTTTTTGAGGATTTTTGGAAAACTTTGGAAACTCCCTTAATATAATTAATAATATATTAAAAATATTTGTATTGTCTTAATAATATTTAAGATAATTTTGAAGATAATGTAATATATATATATATCAAAATTAACTATCGTTCTAGACGGAAAATATACTTAAACCAATTGTATTTTGTCCTATTTATTTTTTTTATGTTTGTTTTAATTAATAATAACATTCTAGATTTTAGATTTCGTAATTAAAAAATGAATATAAGTTTAATTAAGATTGGCGACAAACAGATTGGTAGTATATTTAATTAATTTTTAAAATTATAAAAATTAAATTTGAATTAATAAAGTGCTGCGCTCTATAAACTTTTCCTTCTCTCAGATTGTAGTTAATAATTGTTAAGGTTAGAAATTATAAAAAAAATTTTAAAATATTCAAGAAATAAAAAAAAATATTTTTTAATAAAATAATTATGCATCACACGAGAAGTGCTGTTGAAGCATTTGCACAATATTATAATATATCTATGCATGATATTGATAAAATACCTTATGAGGTAATAATTTTCAATATTCTCGAAACACATGATCAAAATCTATTTTAACAGGAAAAATAAATTAATTAAAATAATACCATTTTGACCAAAGGTGACAAGTACTCTGTACAATTACCTTTGTCAAATTCAAAATTTTCAATTAATATCTTTACTTATCGCAACATTTTTCTATTTAAAATTTTTCTTGGTGTGTTTAAAAAATTATATAGAAATTATGTATGGGTAAATATTCGATTTCTTTCTACCATGTGATTAATTCTACTCATAAAATTTTTTTTAAATTTATATATATATATATATTATAGTTTTTAATTTTTCACACTAATAAAAATTATTAATTGTTGCGGTCAAAAACTTAAGGTTCGCAGAGCCACATCTATTAAGATAATCAAAATTATTAAATCTAAATCTACAATCAACTTGTACTCAATATTTATCATTTCTTTTCATTTTTATTTAGATTGAAGGTATTCCTCGTCCTCAGAGTGACATGATGCATATATGTCATTTAGCAAATGTCACACCTGCAAATAGAGAACAATATATTGATATGCAACAATGCCTTGAATATGCTTCTATCTATAAAATTGATATCGATGTTAATGCTTCCAAGCAAACTCAAACTTATGAGGTATAATCAATTTAAAAAGATTAAAATATAATTTTCCATTAAACTTTATTAATCTTACATTTCTCTATTTTTATTAGATTCAAAATGTTTAAGAAATATTTCAACAGCACTTTGAAAAATATATTATGATCTATTTTTATTTTTTAAATTGATCAATTTTCCTATTTTAATACTTATCAGTCTTTTATGAGGGGCTATTGAGCTATAAAGTCCAAATTAATAATAGAATATAAAAATATATTTTCAATCATCTATTATAATATATATAAACTTGGGTACAGCTAAATCGACTCAACTCATAAGCGCGTATACAAAGTCTTATTTTTTTGAAATGGCTAAGCCGATATTTATAAAATGCATATATTTTTAAAGCTTATTTATTTATCTTTACATTGATAACAATATCAAGCAAATTGGGTGATTACTTTTTAAATTATGTGATCTGAATGTCCGATATACTGACTTAAGTTCAACAGACGAGCGACTTCTTTATGGTGTCAATTTGTGTAAATTTAATCCAATCTACATTTGAAATGCGATTAATAAGAATAATTGGTTGTATGGAATTTTATAAGGAAAATGCAAATAAACAGCTAGGAACACATATTTTCCAGTTCAGACATTCAGATCACATAATTTAAAAAGTAATCACCCAATTTGCTTGATATTGATATCAATATAAAGCTAAATAAATAAGCTTTAAAAGTATAAGCATTTTATAAATATTGGCTTAGCCATTTCAAAAAAATAAGACTTTGTATACGCGCTTATGGGTTGAGTCGATTTAGCTGCACCCAAGTATATATATATATTATAATAGATGATTAAAGCTATATATATATAAAACCATTTCAATTTTTATTATAAAAATAACTCCATCCTATCCTATATATGTAATAATTAAAATATTGTTATGTTTTATATTGTTAAAATAAAAGTTTAAGTCTAATTTCTAAACTGAATTTTGGATGGACACGATTTATTTATTTTTTTAAACTATTTTTAAATATTCTGATTTACAATAAAATTATCTATTTTATATTAAAAAGTAATATAATCCTCGAAAGGCAAAAAGATTATAAATATGTTAAAGATATTTATTTCAGTAATAATTTATTGAATTTTTATTATACTTACTAATTTCAACTTTTAATTTTTATTTATTTTTTTTTAGTTTTTAAATACAAAATTAGCTGACCGTGTATATTTGATTAATAATCATCTTTCACCTTGTGATATTGCAGTCTATTATTTACTTAGGGATTTAATGGTCAATATATTATATATTATTCTATGATTATAATTAAACAGAATAAATTAATTTAATATTATTAATTTTTTAGAATCAATTGTCACTTCAAGAAAAGGAAAAATATATTCATTTATCGAGATGGTTTAATTTTATCCAACAAAACCCAGAAATAAGAAGAGATTATCCTCTTATACCTTTTTTTAGGATAAGAGTTTGCAATTAATTAATTTATTTATTTATTTAAAATATTAAAAAATTCAATCAAATCATTCATAAAGATCTTTTCAATTAATAAAATTAAATTCCAATAATAATTCCTTTTTTAATTTTACTATGAATTTATATTAAAAATCAGGACAGTATAATATCAATTATTATTTTATTTATTCTTAATATAATAAATGGATATAAGTCTAAGCTTTAATCGACTTAGAGTTTAATGACACTATCATATTTGTATTCTTTTTCCATTTTGAGTTCTAATTATTTTACAATTTAAAAGACATGTCTTGTAATATATTTTTACGTATACAAATATATATATATATACTTATATGTTTTATTGATGTCTAATTTTTTCTATATTTTGATCAATTTTATTAATAAAATTAAAAAAATATATACATATGTATATATTATTTAAATTCTAATGGAATTTTATAAATTTAATTAAAGCCTTCATTGATACTATGATTTATCTTTCCTTCCTGCGAATCGATAATCGATAATCCAAAAGATAGGTAGAGTGACCAAACGTCTCGTTTTTAGGTGCTCTGTCCCGGCGTTCCTAAAAAAGTCTTCGGGACAGCCTATTGTCTCGTTTTTACTATCTCGCCAGAGATAGAGATATTATTGCGATCACGAAAATTTTTGATGTTGAGATTTTGATGTTTTTATACGTTTTGAAGGTTCCTGAATCATTTTCACTAAGGTTAAGAAAAATGTCTGTGTGCGTGAGTGTATATGTATGTATTTAGACAAGATAACGCAAAAACGGGTTGAGCTAGAAATATGAAATTTGGTATACGGGCATTATTCAAAATTCGTAGTTTTCTATCAACTTTTGATTAATGTTGCTCAACCAGAAGAGGGTCATTCCCTACAACGTTTTGATTTTTTTTCCTCTAAACTGACCGTAAAAATAAAGATATATGTTTGATAATTTTTACATGATTAATAATTAACTATTGGGTCATTCCACGTCAATTCAACCAGAAAATAGTCATTTTTTCACCCAAAATCTCAGATTTTTATGAAAATTGGTAAATATGTTCTATTTATAAACATGAAAAACACCACCAAATTTTAATTTTTTATCTCACATAGTTTTTGAGTAATGGCATTTTAAAGATTGGCGTTTTTAAATTTCCGAGCCTCGTATAAGGCCAGATAAAACGTGTAGTGGTGTAGAAAATAATTTCTCATTCACTTATTTAACCTCCTATCTTGTTGAAATTTTTAAGGCATGTTCTTATAACTATGAGGAATTGTAAAAAAAATGTAACGGACCCCAAAATATTTTTAAAAAAAACATTAAATGGGCTTTAATTTAATAAAATAAAAGTTTTGTGTATTTGCCTCCTTCTATTTACTAAGACCACTGCAAGTTACAACACATTAATTATGAGCAATATGAGAGTCTCAATGGCTGAATATTGTTAATAATTAGACATTTTAATATTAAATAAAATATTTTTACGTAAGAAACTGTGCATGAAAAGCATACATTAATAATTATATATATATATATATATATATATATAATATAATAACAATAATAATTCTCCTGCTGGGTACAGCTGTTTAATTAAGAATAAACTACACTTAAATATGTGGGAAACATAGTTCTCTGTAAAGGCATTTTTAATGAATCATCAGCTTTTCAATTAATACTAGGCACTCCTTTGAAAATTGATATTTCCTTCCCGTTGAGGTATGAGGTGGCTCTACTACTGCAAGCATGTGAGGAATCGGCACATCACAGATATCATCTCGTTTTGGCCAGTAAAATGAGGAGGATGGTCCTGCTGGGTGAAGAAACTTCACTGTTACGTCCCCATCTTCTTTGGAAACATTCGTTATTATTCCAAAGTACCAGAGATTGTCGAATTTGCAAGCGATGTAGCGAGAGGGGTACAAATCTTTTTCTTTTACATTTAAAGTCAACCCTCTTCTTAAATTGTATGTTAGACTAGGCTCTTCATCAGTACTGATTCTCCTTGCTTCTAATGTTCCATAAGAGTCCAGTGGTCTATAGTTGTGAAAACTTCTTGTACCTGGAAGTGCATTCAAGTTTTCAAAGCGTTTTTCAAGCTGGCGGCGAATGAGATCTGTTGAATCTTTAGAGATGAAGTGGAAATTTATTTTTGAAATGGAGGATATGCAGAACTGATAAAAGGTAGTTGCAGTCAGTATTTGATCTTGAAGAGGCCTTTGGAGACTTGCTTTTCTCGCCATCCTTTTAACAGTTCCTCCAATACCGTCACATTCCGTTTTCCCATGGCTTGTAGCGAAGAATGACCACTGGGCTTTGATTTTAAAGTATTTTTCATGAAGTGAAAGATTCATAAATTTATTTATTTTTGTACTGTCACGGAAATAGTGAGCATCCGTGACATTAGGAAAATGTTCCTTAACAAATTCTAACAGGGTTTCTTGAATTCTTATAAACCATACAAACATCATGATTTAAGTCATCGGAAATTATACAATGTGATGAGACTATTTTTTTGTCATCAACACACATGTTAATTATTACTGGGTGAACAGTGCAGGAGTCTGAGGTCCAATGATACCTCATCTTGAATCACAAAAGAGAAATTCTCGCTGAAGTCCATTGATATAATGGCTTGATTTGGCGCGCAGTTATCCTTTAGACTTTTAAAATAGATCGACTGACTTTTTGCAATATAAGAATGTGGGATCAATTTTTCTATTTTTGTTGTTAGTTCATCAATAAATTCATCAATGGTTGAAGTTTGAGTTATCAACTGTGTCCTCTCTGTAGCTACCCACGGTTTGAATTCGATCCTATCTTCTTCCTCATAGTTTTCAAACTTTGTTTGTAAGAATGCTGTTAAACTTTCCTTCGATGGACATTTTTAGGTAAAAATATTTTATTTAATATTAAAATGTCTAATTATTAACAATATTCAGCCATTGAGACTCTCATATTGCTCATAATTAATGTGTTGTAACTTGCAGTGGTCTTAGTAAATAGAAGGAGGCAAATACACAAAACTTTTATTTTATTAAATTAAAGCCCATTTAATGTAGATAATTTAGGAAAAAAAAAGTTCTTGATTATCTCATTCCCTTGTCGTGATATTTCATTTTACGCTAAACCTTGTTTGTAATTTTAAAATTTTATAATGTCCAACATATAATTTTTTTAAAAATATTTTGGGGTCCGTTACATTTTTTTTACAATTCCTCATAGTTATAAGAACATGCCTTAAAAATTTCAACAAGATAGGAGGTTAAATAAGTGAATGAGAAATTATTTTCTACACCACTACACGTTTTATCTGGCCTTATACGAGGCTCGGAAATTTAAAAACGCCAATCTTTAAAATGCCATTACTCAAAAACTATGTGAGATAAAAAATTAAAATTTGGTGGTGTTTTTCATGTTTATAAATAGAACATATTTACCAATTTTCATAAAAATCTGAGATTTTGGGTGAAACGGCCTGGATGAGTTGACGTGGAATGACCCTATTATTATTATTGCGAGTGGGGTTACACCATTCGGCGTCTCTCGCATCCACAGTATAAGAAAGGCAAAAATAATAATACTTTATATAAAAAAAAAACTTTTTTAAAAAACCACGTTTTTAACGCACTAAAAAGAAGAAAATAATTTTTCTGAAACCCCATAGGTACTGACATTACAAACAAGAGATATGATTTGAAGAAAATTTTCTATAACGTAAAACGTGGGGCGCAACTATGGCTAAAATATTCTGTATCGTATAAAAATTTATAAATAAATGTTATTAGGTACAAATTAATAGGATAAATGAATTCATATTTTAATTAGCTTCAAAAAGTAAAGCTTATAACTTATCGAAATTTTTAAAAGAGGTAAATTTAATTTATGAAAAGATTACCTTTAGATTACTAATAATATTCACTTTTAAAAAATTCTGATAAAAAATGACATCCTAACAATATTCTGGTAAATAATATAAGAAATTTAACTTGAAGAAATCTAAAACTAAATTTTGCTACTGCAAAACTTCTAGCAAATATTTAATATTTATGTTAATAAAATTTCTAAAGTGTAAATTGAAGATGTTTATTTAATATTAAGGAATTAATTTTCCAAAAAAAATTTACATTAATAAAAGTATTCTGTTGGATTACTAATAATATTCCCTTTTACAAAAAGTCTGGTAAAAAATATAAAACTTAAAATATAAATCCATGGATATTGAAATAAATTAATCAAAGAAATTATATTGCATTTAAAAAATTTATTATTATTTGCGCCCCACGTTTTACGTTATAGAAAATTTTCTTCAAATCATATCTCTTGTTTGTAATGTCAGTACCTATGGGGTTTCAGAAAAATTATTTTCTTCTTTTTAGTGCGTTAAAAACGTGGTTTTTTAAAAAAGTTTTTTTTTTATATAAAGTATTATTTTCTACTTTTTAGTCTTCATATATTGCAATCGATTTCACTTGACCTATACTACTTTTAAGTTTTTTGATTGACTTTAATAGTCATGAAATACTATTATCCTGAAAGTAATAAATTTAAATTGAATTATAAAGAGAAATTTTTAAATTTGTCATATTTTAATTCTTTATTGCCTAAAACTCATCATAAATTTAAATTTTGTTTTCTAAATTACAGTACAAAACATTAATATACCTTCTTTCAAATTTATTTACATTTTAAATATTATACATATTATATTATTCTTTTAACGGGTTTTTAACGGTTTTTTTCAAATTTAAATATTTACACTTTTTGTTTTGATTTTCCCATACAAAATTATATTCATTAATTATGCTCTAATTAAACACTTGCAAGCTACGAATTATTATTGTATTATTGTATTGTCATCCAGAATACATTACTCTGAAAAGTTTCAGAGCGATTGGATGACTGGAAGTGGTCGAAATTTCGATTGCAAGATTTGACCCGAACAGATAAATAAACAAACAAACAAACAAGAAAGCAAGCTAAGAAAAACGTGGTAAAATACACTCAGTTAGCAAGAGTGCTAATGATGACTTGGTGAGATGCAGAGAGCAAATGATAGCTGAAAGAAATTGAGGGTGGCGTTTAAGTCGAAAAAAGGTGTGTCGAAACAGGCAACCAATCAGAAGACCCGTTAAGTAAAAATAAGAAGAGGGGAGTTTGAACCTTTTTTCTACCTCCCTATTATATTTTTTCAATATTTTGATTTTATTAATTTTTTATCTCTCTTTGTAAAGACGAAATTATAACTTTAAAATGATTTTAAATGTAATCAATCAAAAGTCAGAAATTATAATTTAAAAAAATCAAAATTCTTCATAAAAAAAAAATGGCTTTTTATTTTTTCTAATACATTTACCGTGTATATAATATATAGAGATTCTTTATTTCATTAGATTGAATATTATTTATTAGTAATTCATTTAATAAATATCTAATCGTTATTTGAAATTTATTTAATTATTATTTTAGAATTTATGATGCTTAATCCAAATTTAATTCGCAGCATGGAACATACGATCAGGACTGTCATTTAGTTGGAGGGGAGCGACCTGAACATTTTTTCAAACTTCTTATTTAAACGGATTTTAATATTTTGATTATTATTATTAATTAATGTATTATATTTGCATCCCGTCTCGTTTTTGTATTAGATATTGTATCAATATTTTTTATATTTAAAATATTTTAAAATTTTTTAATTAATTTCGAAAGAAAATTAAAAATATATTTATACAATTTTTGCTAGTATAATAAAATAAGATCTAATGAAATATATTTATTTTTATCGTCAATTCACAATGTGTCATTTATTATATTATTAATTTGTGAAATGATTACAAATTTTATGTAAAATCCATTCTCTATTCGTTTAGATCAAAAATAATATATTTAATATTTAATATATTGAATATATTTAATACATACTAGAATCAACTCTTGAATATTTTTTTAAACAAGCGGACTATGGACATCTGTATTATTTATTTTTAATGTTTTGACAAAGTCCCTTTTGTTGTTTTCTTCTTTTGTATTATGTATTGAGAAAGGTAAGTTTTGGAAAGGGCCTTTTGTTGTATTATTATTGTTTCTCCTTTTTAAGTTAACAAAATACAAATATTCATTAATTATGCTCTAATTAAACACTTGCAAGCTACGAATGTGTTATTTTATTGTATTGTCATCCAGAATACATAACTCTGAAAAGTTTCAGAGCGATTGGATGACTGGAAGTGGTCGAAATTTCGATTGCAAGATTTGACGCGAACAGATAAACAAGAAAGCAAGCTAAGAAAAACGTGGTAAAAAAGGGGGGCGCCGGAACAGAAAGGTTTGAAATCACTGGTTTAGCGAGATGGATATTTTCAAGATATGTACACACTTACGAAAAATGTTTTTATTTAAGACAATCAAATTATTTGTAATACCTTATACTGGATGAAGATGAACCCCATAGAAGCTGTAAAAGGAAACGTTTTATTACAAAAGTGATGTCTCATTACGATCCGTGTAAAAAACAATTTTTTGATGGCAAAATTGGTCTCTGGTCTTTTGTTTATCAAGGGACAGCTAAAAGGAGTTCCAAGAATAAACCCAAGCGAACAATAATAATGAAAAATATCGAGTCAATTACAGCAAAGGAATGTAAAAAAATTTATAATATTTAGTATTAATTTTTATTTTATTATAAAAAATTATTTTATAAAAATAAAAAATAATTTAGCGATAATATAGTAAACGTAGAAGGCGCCATTGGGTGTGTGGGTTGCGAACCTGCCTCACATTCGCATGGTCCCGGGTTCAAGTCCGGGCCTGGCAAGGGAATTTTCCTAGCTGGGGTCTATGGAACGGAGTCAACCCAGCCTCCGGGAACATCATTGGGGAACAGCTACTTGATAGCTCCTCCGATGAAGAAAATCAAGGTAAAGGTTGAGAGGTTTTTTTTTATAGTAAACGTATCAAGTACTCACGTTAAATCATAATAAAAATGTGTATGTACAATATCATATTTTTGGACATATAACAGATTCAAATGTACACCATATTTTCGGACAGAAGGAGTAAAAAAACTAAATTAAAATAAAAATCAAATAATTTAAATATTTTATAAATATTTTATAAGATTCCGACTTATTTTTCAATTTTTTCAATATGGTTCTAAAAAAAGGTAAAAATTGGTATGATTATTACACTTATAATTTTCTTTGTGTGCAGCCAAATTTTTAAACCGTTACAAGTCTGCCGCGGTAAATAAAAAGGTAGAGAATCACTAGTCTATATAATTCATTTAGGCTTTTATTCTTTTACTACACGCTTTTATTTAGTTTAAGATCGTGTCCTGTCGACAAATCTTGCAAGGTGAATTTGACCCACTTCCCAATGTTCGAATGAGGTGAAATTTTGCATACATATGTAACTCCGATGACAATTTAATATTCAGGTTCATCCCAAGTTTTAGGTGATCTTAGAGGTATTATTCATTAATTAATTATAATATTATTATGGTTCTAAAAAAGGTAAAAATTGGTATGATTATTAAACTTATCATTTTCTTTGTGTTCAGCCAAATTTTTAAACCCTTGGCCGCGGTAAAAAAAAGTTGAGAATCACTGCTTTATACACTAAACATATTTTTTTTAATTTAAATCACATGAAGTGTTTTGATATACTTAAATATAAAAAAAGAATAATTAAAATGTTCAATTATGTCCTAAACATTTATCTTAATTGTCTTTTGAAATAATATTGTTTAACTGTGTCATCAGATAAGTAATAATGTTTGTAATTTTGTTAGACTACTATTTAAAAGAATGGACTGGAAAATCGACTGTTCTCTTAATGATTCCATTCACCTTGTGATTTCAATATAGAAAACCAGATTATTACCAAAACTGGCTTCACTTGTGAACTCATTTGTTTTCATGAAGGTTTTTTTCTGATTAATAGCATTCTTTATTTCATTTTTTATATTTAATAACCAAGATAAAATTGTTTGGATTAAAGCAGTGGTTTCCAACCTTTCTGTACCGGCGCCCTCCTTTTTTAAAAAAAAATTCTTGCGCCCCCCTTAATTTCTGACCTTTTGTTTTTGAACAATATTGAAAAAAATACTGACATAAAAAATGACACAACCTGTATGTGTGTTTTAATTAAATCACCTTTATGATTTTTTTCTTCACTTCAATGTGGGATTATCGCATTAACTAAAAATTCATGTCTGGGTGGTTTTATCCTCTAACAACACCCTTTCCCCTACTTTTTGAACCAAATCTTTCTTTTTCCAGGTATAACTGTTTATGAAACTAATACCACAGGTTTACTACTTACGAGGGTGGGGTGAAAAGTTTCAGGCCTGACCAAGAAAATCGATGTTTTTACATTTTTTTTTGCTTTATTTTTCAACATAATCTCCATCAATACTGATACATTTCTCATAACGATGTTCTAATTAATTTAATTTATTTAATTTAATTTTATTTAATTAATTAATTTAAGTCTCATCAACAGTTATGAATTGAAGCAAAAATTCGTTTGGATTACGCCTACAGCGCCAAATTGTCGGTAGAAAAGGTTTTTCGAAGCAGTTTTTGGTCTAACGTTAGCAAACGCGGCACCCACTTGCACACAGCACATGTTCAAATGGTTGTGCAAAATTATTCGCACACGTTCAGCTGACATCGTACAGGTCTCAGCTATCTATCTAAAAAATTTAAAAACATCGTTTTTCTTGGTCAGGTCGGAAACTTTTCACCCCACCCTCGTATTCTCCTTTAATATTATAAATTTATTATTTATTATCATTATTATTAGACTATACTATTTTTTAATTTTTCTATTTATTTATTATTTCACTTATATAAGTACAACAGTATAAGTAAATCTATATATGTGCCACTCAGAAGCCAAACCGATAAACTCCAATTTTTAAAATTTTGCTTGTAATGTAATATAATTTAATGTAATGTAATCTCCAACATATGAAGTGAATAATGAACTTGATAATCTTAATATTAATATATAGTTTTATAATTTTTAATATTTTTTCACTAAAATATTATTTATTATTATTATTTATTATTATTGAGGTCCCCAAGATCCATTCATTTTAATCAGATTGATGCAATGATGTATCATTTAATAATTGTAATAAATAATTAAAGAATTGTATATCAATATTTTTTAAAGGGTTGAGCGAGAGCTCAGTGTTCCAGGTACTTTATATTATTATTATTATTAATATTATTTTTATTATTATTATTCTTAAGATTAAATATTGTTTGAGTTCATTTAATCGTATTGGATAAGTATCAGAATTATGAAAGTTAATCATTTAAACCAGTTGAAAATTTATTTTATTGCTCAATATATTTCTTTAGGGATTTCCCGGTACACACTTTTGTTCCTTTTTCTTCCTTATTCTCGTTTCATTCTTTTCTAAGGAATGCACTTGAAGAGGCAATGCACCTTCGATTCAAATATGTTTTTTTTAAAGGGCTTTAGGAAATCCTTCAAGGTCCGAGGATAGAAAAAAAGGCATTAGTTCATTGACCTTTTTTAAGGGAATGCCTCTATATAAAAGGCACCGGATTTTGTTCATCTCCTATTATTTTTAATATCATCAACAACTGAGCTTGGATTCAAAATGATGTCCAAAATCTTATTTGTTTTCACATTGATTTTTGCATATGTCTTTGCAAATCCGTTATTTTCATTATCGCGTGGCTGGGGAGTTGGTAAGTAATTATTATAATAATATCCCCAATTAAAACAATTTTATTTAAGGATTTCCTAAACATTCTAATTTATCTAATGTATTTTTTTTTTCATTGCATGACTAGAAAATATTATTTTTATTCAAAATTAAAAAATAAAAATTTTAAGAAAAAAAAATATTAAAATAAAAAACAAACTAGTATAACATATAATAAAAAATTAAATTATTAATTTTAATTGAATATTCCTTGAAATAGTCAAGAGAAATTTTAATTTTATTTTTTTAAATGTAGAATAAAATAAATAAATAATATATCTATAAATAATATTCTACGTATTATTTTATCAGAAATAAAAAAAAATCTAGCAAATTGAATTGGACTAATTAACATATATTATATTTAAATTAAATTTAATTATTTAAATTATAAATTAATAAATAACATTTATTAAACCAGCGCATGATTGGATCTTTGTTCGTCACTTACTGGCGCGTGATTGGCAGTCAACGTGTTAAAAAAATTAAATAATTAATTCCGGTACTTTCAGTGATTCAATCAAGCTAAAATTCTATATATAGCAATTTTATACAATTTTTTATCATTTGAAAAACTATCAAACATATTTCTTTATTTTTACGGTCAGTTTAGAAGAAATAAGCTGGAGTGTCTCCACTCGATTTTCTCGCAAATTTGAATTTGATTAATTAACATATATTATATTTAAATTAAATTTAATTAATTATAAATAATTAAAATTAATAAATAATATTTATTAAACCAGCGCATGTTTGGCTCTTTGTTGATGGCACCACGTAACGTGTAGGAGCGTGATTTGCATTCGTGTTAAAAAATTAATTCCGGTACTTTCGGCGATTCAATCAAGCTGAAATTGTATATATACCAGTTTTATACAATTTTTAATTATGTTAAAAACTATCAAAAATATATCTTTATTTTTACGGTCACTTTAGAGGAAAAAAAATCAAAACGTTGTAGTTAATGACCCTCTTCCGGTTGAGCTACATTTCTCAAAAGTTGATAGAAAACTACGAATTTTGAATAATTCCCGTATACCAAATTTCATGATTCTAGCTCAATCCGTTTTTGCGTAATCGTGTCTACTTACATACACACATACCCACACACACACACAGAGATTTTTTCTCAACCTTAGTGAAAATGATTCAGGAACCTTCAAAACGTATAAAAACATCAAAATCTCAACATCGAAAATTTTCGTGATCGCAATACTATCTGGCGCGATAGTAAAAAAGAGGGAATAAACTTTATTAATTTTTCTTCTCCTACTCGCATAAAAAAATGCAATTTTATAATTAAATGTTAATTATTTCGTTCTATAAAAATATAAGAAATAAATTCTTATAATCAACCTCTAAAATTTATCAAGAATATGAGACAGACTAGAAAATTTTTAATGACTACAATCTCTTTGCTTAAACATCTCTAATCTTTTGCTACCTTCATTCAATTCCTTATCTTTTAATACTCTTAGATGAATTTTTATATTGATTCCTTAAAACTTTTGGTAATTATATAAACTGATCATCCAGTCAAGGATTTGGATAAAACTTTACCAGTGGGTTCCTTTTTTAATTCCAAATAAACTTTTCTAATGCAATTTTTGCGGGTCGTGCTTCTAGTTTACAAGATAAAAATTATTAAAATTTGTATATAAATCCATTGATATTCTATTTAGCTGACATGTTTTATTAATTTGATCAGCAGAAGGCACCACTAATTTTCAGGGTTTTTTTAGTTCTGATTTAATGTGGAAAAATTAATAAATTAATAAATTAAATAATTTCCCTATATCCAAACCGAACTGAAAAAACCGAAAATTAGTGAATAAGTTATAAAAATAATAAAAATTATTTAAGTTTGCCTGATTAGCTTATTATGAACCTCGAAATATGATGTCATTAAGTCATGTTTTATTGACTAATTCACTAATTATTCACTTATTCCTAATTTTCGGGTTTTTTTTTGTTCGTTTTGGATATAGAGAAATTATTTAATTAAATAGTTTTTTAATCTGTATACATCTAATCCGAACCGAAAATTAGTGTAGCCCTCTGCAGTGATGTATTGATAAAATATGAAGTACGCATAGTGGGAGCAAAAAAAGTCCTATTTTCAGCAAACTATTTTTTTCCATATAAGTTTTCATTTTTTCTTATTCTTACTATACAAAATATTAACGAACACAAAAAAAGAAATTCTAACAGTAGATTTAAGTGGGAGTTGTCGGGACATGAAAAAGTACAGGAACATGAAAAAGTACAGGAACGACGTACCCCTCCCAATACACCACTGGTAATATATATTAGCATAATTAAAATCTTATATATGATATCCTAACAATATTTTGAATAAATAAATAGAATTATATATATATTTATCTATTTATTTGTAACTTATAGATTTTTATACAAGTCATAATGATAATTTTTTGTATATTTTAATTATATATATATATATATATTACTTAGCAGTTATACAATTAAAATATTTAAATAGTAATAATTAAATTAACATTTTAGATAATGTGTCAAGGATATAGATTAATTTAAATAATTATAAAGGTCAAAATATAATTTTCAACTTAGTTGGTTGGAGTGTCTTCACTCGACTATCTCTCAATTTGAATTGGATTAAATAACATAATATATTATATTTAAATTAAATTTAATTAAAATTAATAAGTAATATTTATTCAATCAGCTCATGATTGGCTCTTTGTTGATGGAACCACGTCACGTGTTGGCGCGTGAGATTTGCCGTGTTAAAAAATTAATTCCGGTACTTTCAGCGATTCAATCAAGCTGAAATTGTATCTATAGCAGTTTTATACAATTTTTAATCATGTTAAAAACTATCAAACATATATCTTTATTTTTACGGTCAGTTTAGAGGAAAAAAAATCAAAATGTTGTAGTTAATGACCCTCTTCCGGTTGAGCTACATTTCTCAAAAGTTGATAGAAAACTACGAATTAAAAAGAAATCACGTTTAAGTGTTTTTCGTTTTGTATTGATAGATAAATTATTCAGTAAAATTTAAAATTATTACTTACTTCATATGTTTAATGTATTTGGTAATAAATAAGATAAAAATTTCTAATTTATTTTCATAGTAAACATTTTTAAGAAAATTTTATTTTATATATAAATTGTTTTTAAAATATCATATCACAACAAATTATAATTGAATTTTCTTTTAATGAATTACTTTTGATCTAAGCCGCCTTAATACGTTTGAGCCGGCATGAACCACCGGTGGCTCATGCCGCCACATAAAATAAATAGACAAATTATGGAGCCAACATCAAGGCAACAGCCTGGGACGCAAATTGTTTGAAATTTATTTTCTACTAGGGAAGGGGCTCTGCCTCCTCTACTTCCGAAGTAATTCGAATTATTTAGTTGGAAGTTTGTATGTAATAGTTTTCATTTATTTGATTTATAAAACTAAAACTATCTTTTTTAACTCTTTTGGTCTCCCCACATCCACACCAAATTTAAATAAATTCAAATATATATATATATATATTTCTAATTTAAATATATTTAAATTTAACTTGTGAGTCATAATAATTGGGTCAATACAATTATTGAATGTTCCTAGTTATATTAGATTTGACCGCATTGATATTCCTCTAAGATTAGAAAAAAGTTTAGTCCTACCTCAGGCTAATTCATTTACCCATCCATGTTGCATGAGAAATAATAATAATCAAATTTTCAAAATTTTCAATTTTATTTGCATATGATTGATTTGATTGCATGTGTTAAAATTTAAACAAATCGAAATAATATAATTTTTTAATTTGCATACAATAATTTAATATTATTTTTTAATAATATTATACCAAAAAATAGCGTGGCCAAACGTCCCGTTTTTCCAGGATTGTCCCGTTTTTAGGTTATCTGTCCCGGCATCTCGAAAAATGTCTTCGGGACAGCCTATTGTCCCGTTTTTTAAATATATAGGACATTTCGTCCTTTTTTTCAAAATTTTTTCAATTTGGTTCTAAAAAAATAAAAGGTAAACCGTTTGTCCCGGTTTGGTGTTTTCGAAATATGGTCACCCTACCAAAAAAAAGAATTTACTTATTAAACAGAATAAATCAAAAAAGAAACATTTTTATAAATAATAATAGAATATAATCATTTGGTTTTAAAACAAATTTAAAATATTTACCCAATTTTACAAAGACAGGAATTTAAAACAACTCCTTTATATTATTTGTTTAAAAAAAATATATTTTAATTATTATATAATTAACAAATCATATTTGCAGTTAAAATATAGTAGTAATTAACAATTGAGTAATTAAACTACTCGTAAAAACAAAAAACAAAGATAAAATAATTTTATCATTTTAATTGACGTTTTAAAAATAAATTTTTTTTTATTAGACATAAATAAAATTTATACCCCTTCACTTTTAAATAGAGATGAAGAAATATTCAAATAATAAAAATAATCTAAATATTTTATTCAATTAATTAAAGTAAGAATTTATAGAATAAATTATTTAATTGAAATTATATTTTTAAATATTAGAAATTAAAATAAAAATTTAAATATACCTAATCATTATTTATGAGGGAATTGTTATAATATTAATTTTATATTCATTGTCGGAAATGAATCAACTCCTTCACTGAGCCTATGGAGCCTCTGAATGAACAATTTGGAGTATTATATAAATTTTTAAAAATTAATTTCTGCGGTTATTGATTAGATAATGGTATAAAATATAGCCTATATTCAAATACAGGTATATAAGAATATTATGATGTAATTTCATAGTAATCGGTTTAACCAATTTTCAGTCTATAATGTCACAATTTTCTGGGCAGACAGACATGACACACATTCTAAAGTAACTTTTGGATTTTAGGGGCTATGAAACTCGAAGATATTCAAAAAATTTTAAATACTAAGCAATGTGCAGACAACTTTTTTTATATATATAGAAAAAGCAGATGTTTTGATCTAGGGCGCTAAATTTATCGATTATATCAATTTCGCTTGGGCCACATAATTAACTGCTTTTAATATTAAATTGAATTGAATAATTTTGATGACACTACTCTTCCTTTATATTATTTACTTAAAGTTTATTTCTAATTAAAATATGAAAGTGGAAATGTTTTAATAGCTTTTAAAAAAAAACTATTTTTACTTTTCACTAAATGAATTAATGAATAATTGCATTTAATTTTGAAATTTAGATTTATTTTAAAATAATATAAATATAAATGTTTATTTAAATTAATTAAAGAATATTGACTTTTAAATAAATCAATGTATATTTAAATATTTATAAATAAAAACAAACAATTCAATTGAAAAAATAACAAAAAAAAATATATAATATTTTCTTTGTTTAGTTTGTTGATTATGTGCCATTAATATATTCTTATATACTTTCCTATACATTGCTATGTTATGTTAATTATTTATTTATTGAAAGTGTCACCTAGTTAAAAAAATTAAACTAATTATAAATAAGAAAATGCAATAAAAAACAGATATGGATATAACATTTAATTTTATTTTATTTATATTATATAAGGAGGTGCTGGCTGTGACGTCATGAAGGGCTGGGTGATGTCATATAATTTTAAATTAAGCCAAAACTAATGAAGATTATTTTTTCCCGTGGATAAAACCAATACAAAGTGCATGATTCGTGGTGATATGTAAAAAATCTCCTCATGTGAAATTTGATGTGAAAATAACCCTTCCCCCTTACTATCGTCGATCGGTAAAAATAAAACAATAAAGGATTTTTATGAAATTTTTGATCTTTTTTTCTTAATTTATTTAATTTTTTTATTTTAATAAAATTACAATGTTTCCTTATTTAATAGTATAATTCAAAATGTTAATTATTTTTATTTTTATTTTAGGTGGATACTATCCGGGATACCGAGGAGGTTATGGAGGTTATAGTGGCTTCGGTGGAGTATATTCTGGATATGCTGGACCTGTTAATGGTTATGGATATGGCGGTGGTTATGGATACGGAGGCTATCCCAGTATTTATGGATAAACATCACCCAAACAATAGGCTGCCATTAATATTTTGCTATTCATATATAAATATATAAGTATAACTTTTAAGATTAATGAAAAAAAATAATCAATTTGTTTGATTTAAAAAAACTATTATAAAATACAATTATATCACATTATTAATAATAATAAAATGTTATTCAAATTGTTTTTTTTTAATTGCCTCATTTTGATATTTTTCATTTAAGGGTAAAATATATAAATCCTTCTTCTGGTGAGATTACTATCCTGCTCTCATGTGAGCTTATAATTTTTACATCCCTTTACCCTTCCCCCACACTTTCTCCATAATCATGTATTTTAACTTAACCAATCACTCATAATCCAAATCCAGTGTTGTATTGGTAAAATAAGAAGTAAGGGAATGCATATTGGGAGCAAAAAAAGTCCTATTTTCAGCAAACTTTTTTTCCATTAAAGTTTTTATTTTTTCTTATTCTTGGTATACAATATATTAACGAACACAAAAAAAGAAAATCTAACAGTAGATTTAAGTGGGAGTTGTCGGGACATGAAAAAGTACAGGAACGCGTTCCGGTTCTGCAAAAAGGTAAGGGTACGTCGTTCCCCCGCGTTCCCCTCCCAATACACAACTGTCCAAATCCTTAATCTGATTTTTATATTTTCTGTTAATATGATAATTTATGAAAAATAATAATAATAATAATAATAAATTATCAACATTTGGCGTCAATTTTATAAGGTTTAATCTTAAATCTTCTCGGCTGAGAATGATGTCCAGGCTGTTTAATTTTTCGTTAGGAGATTGGTAACAGAACTGAACTCTCTTTCCACTAGGTATGATAATATAGAAAGGAATTTAAAAATTCCTTAGCTATATTCCATAACACGGGAACGGGTATGTTTTTTGCAGCCAGAATTTCTGATTTCCGTTTTTAAACTGAACCTTGAGTTCTTGGTTAGTACTTATTTCAGTCAGTTCCTCTTGTATTATGTCATTTGTTTCTTCTATGGGTTAATTATCCACGTTGCTATTACCATAGAGAAAACTAGTTTTAAAATCTGAATAGAGGGGATTTAAATATTGAATATAGGTTGAAACGTCTTCCTGACAGTTTGTCTGTGACCAATTGGGGAATTGGGAAAATTCGCACCGTCCAATATTTTGCTTCATTTGTTTACACAAACAACAAGAAACACTGAAAAGATGGACTTTGTTTTAATAAAATTTTGACTGTTGCCTTGTAACTATAAATTAACCATATTAAATTTTGTAAACAAATCTGTTAAATAAGCGATGTCTTAAATTGTCTTTTAAAATTTTATTTTTAGTATCCAGAAATTCTAAAAAGGTCTCAAAAAGTGCAAAAAATGTCATAATACAAGAGGTACTATCTGAAATAAACAAACGAAGAACTTATGGTGTTAAACTATCAGTTTTTATCTTTATAAAATATTTTCTTAGCATTTTCCTTTGCAAGATAGAGGAAACGGATAAACGTATTTTATTTATAAAATGACGAATTGAACATGTCAGTGCAAGTACGCGAAGCTCTAAGACGAAAATTGACAACAATTTTTACTGCGTGTTTACTTGTGATACTGGTTAATCATTATGTGCAGGTTTTTTTATAAATTGCGACTACAAAGGGAATGCCTACAACTTACACAATTTTATAAACATACCATATATAATAAATTTTTTACTTCATAAGTAATTTATAAATAATGTATATGTCTTTATATTATACTAGCTGCTTCGAGCGCCTTCGGCGCTCTCCACACCTAGACGGGGGCTCCGCCCCCTGTACCCCCCCGAGTGTCCCTATTCTGAGCTATAACCATCTAACTCCTACCCTGTCCCATCTCTCTCACGTTCCTTCCTACATTGTCCGCCCTGTTCACAATTGGTCTTCCAAACGGACGTTTTCCAATCGAACTCCCCACCAATATATTTTTCCTCTCCCATTCTACCCATGTGCCCTGCCGATCCCAGCCTTCTCGCTTTTATAACCCTAACTATATCTAGAGATGCATAGAGGTCATGCAATTCCTTGTTATGCAGTCTCCGCCATTCCCCGGTGTCCTCATCTTTCTTTGGCCCATAAATGCTGGGAAGAATCCTATTCTCAAATACTCTGAATCTACTCTCATCTCCCAGGGTTATAGATCATGCCTCCCACCCATATAATACAATTAATAATTTAATAATTTTGATTCCCTTTGATAATAATTTCCAGATTGCAACCTCGATTTAAATTCTTTGCAAATATTATTCTCTCTGATACTAATTATTTTGTCTTATCACTATTAATTTCAAACCCCATCAATTTTCCTGCCTCGATTAATTTTTTTATGCTACTTTAAATGTTATTAATTTATTTAAAAAAAAATCAGAGTAAACAAAATAAAAATAAAATATAAAATTAGCATAACACTAAACTACTATAAAAATAATATTAAAAAATATATTATATATTAAAATCTTACGTGAAAATCCAATTATGAGATCAAATTTTCTTAATTAAAATAATTTACTCACATAATCTTAAAAATTAATAGTATTAAATTATAGCCGTAATGTGAATGTTTTCAAAGTTTAAAAGGCCAATAAGATCAATTGAGATATTGTAAATATCAATAGATATATAAAAAGATTTTTATCTGCACATTGCTCAGAATTTAAATTACCGCCAAATTATCGCCACTAGCGCCTCTATGATCTAGTATGGTAACTAAACTATTTTTAATTAATTATTCTTTATAATTTTTTTAAAATTTTTCTAATTAAAAAATCGAAAATCGGGCTTCGAGGTCTGGTGGCCAGCCCATTTGTGCTTCCGTGTAAAAAATTCCATGTTCCTGCGTGCGATAGATTTGCCTGGAGAGCTCGGTCAGACAGACAGACAGACAAACAGACACACACATTACACTTGCTTTTATTATTATAGAAGATGGTATAATGTAAGAAAATAGGTAGATAGGTACAACCAGTGTATGTTGAGATCCACTATTGTAGACCTTCATTTTCATTTCATAGACCCCCAAATTTTTTTATCGGTGACGTAGACCCCTTGCAGGTTGTCATAGACCCCTAAGGTATAAAAGGTAAAACCCAGGGATATGACGCGGTTAGGGATATGGCGTTTTTTCTAAACTAACCCTTTTGGTGTAGGAAAGGCATTGGGGTCGATAGTAGTCACCTAAGCGGCCAGATGAAGCATTACTACCTTATTTAGAAGCGATCCGCCGTGTAAGGAGGATTTGTTTTGTCCGTTAGATCAACGTATTTAGATTATCGTATTTATTTCAAAGGCTTGAAATATGTTTTCTTTTGCAATTTTTGTAAGTATACTATATTATACGTTTTTGCACTTTCTTTAAAATTAATATTAAAATTTATTTATTCACATATGTCTCATTGTTTACAATTTGCAAGTCTTTATCTAAAATTGTGTCGACGTATTGTGTGTGCGAGGGATATGCGTTTTATCTCTGCTTAACATTGAAAAAATGACCGAACTTCTCAAAAAAAAAAAAAAAAACAATTTAGGAAAACGAGGGAAATATTCATAACCAGAGTCTTGTGTAAATATACTATTTAAATTACTTACTTTTTTTAATTCTTAAAATTTACTTTAATTATTTAAAAATTTCAATTTTATGAATTTTTATTTTTGTTTTTTTTTACATGTAATTTCCCATAAGCAATATCCCTCTCACCGCTTTGCAATATCCCCATCCTTGTTAGGATTTATGCCGAAATTTATATTTATTTTATTTTTTATTTTTGTACTCTTTAGTAGTTCTTATTTTAAGAATATAGCTGAAATTTTCTCTCCGAATACCTAATAATCCTAGGTAGCATTAACACCAATAATCATGTTATAATAGGTATTAGCTTTTGAGATTTAGTAAAAATCCAAATTCTTTGTTATATCCCTCGGCTTTACCTTATTTGTTAATGCAAATATACATTAAATATTGTTTTTCATTAAATAGTAACAGAAGTAATAAATATTCAATGTTAATGCGTTATTTGAAAAATAAACAAAAGTGACGGGCCCATTTAAGGAGACTGGTTTACTTAATTGAACCAGATAGTTCCGCCATTCCAAGAGACAGATGTGATCTGAAGATCTTGTCGTTACAATATGAATTTATAATTAATAGGCTATTAATTTATTATTTAATTAAATTGTCAGTTAATTTCCATTAATTTAATTGTAAATTTAATTATTCATATAATTATTACACTTTAAATGTGATTATATCAAAGTACCTGGTTCACCCAGCCACCGCTCGGTCATTAAAAAAAAGGATTCCTTATTATCCGTTCAAATAATTTAAAAGAATATAAAATAGTCATAAAACATATACACACCTTAAAAGTATGTGTTGATGCACTGAAAGACAGAAAAGTATGGCCTGTTGATATAAAATAATATATATTTTCGTAATTTGATTTATTTATATTTATAATAGTTTGTATTTACGGAAGCGAGGTCTGACATATTGCTGACGTCATTTAAATTTCCTATTTTAAATTAAGAAAAAACTAATAAACGTTCTGAAACAATTTCAAATGTATGTATTAATGCAATAAAAAACAGATATGGATATAACATATATATTTTTAATTTTATTTTATTTATAACATATTTTGTATATAAGGAAGCGCTGGCTGACGTAGTTGCTGACGTCATGTAAATATTTAAATTAAGAAAAAACTAATGAAGATGATTTTTCCCAAGGCTGAAACCAATACAGATCGATTTTTTCTTTATAAAAATTATCTATGGTGTGAACCCCAAAGATCCAAAGAAAAATTCTAAATCATGAGCTTTTATAATGAGCTAAGAACAGATATTTTTTCAATCTTTGACTCAAGGATAGGTTTTATTTTACCTTGGCACTTTTGTTATTTGTAGAAAAAACTTTTCAGCTCCCCTCTCACCCCTATCTTACCCCCCCTACACACATAAATATATATATATATATACCTATTATAGTTATAGATCTGATCCATTTTACAAGAAAATATTTTTAAAATTTAAAACACAAAGATTTTTTTTTTTTTTTAACAAAACGAAATTTCGTAAAAATTGAAATATTTATTACTTACTAATTTAGAAAAAATAATTTACATTATATTAAATGAGAAGGGAGAGGGGAGATGAGGAAGTGGGAAGGAGAATTTCATTAACCTTTATTTATATAAAAAAAAATATTCTACAGATGGCATGTAGTTAGTGTTTGTTTTTACTAAAACATTCTTTTTGTTTTTGTTTTTTTTAATTAATATATAATTATTCATATAAATATCTAGGTGTATGTAAATTAAAATATTATATAACATTTAAAATACCCTGAAGACATGAATCATTAAATACTATTATTATTAAATGTTTTATGTTTTTATTTAAATATATAATTGTAACGAAATAAACGTGTGTGTATATAAATAAGTATATATAGAGAGAGCTTCCATTGGAATTCATTTCATTTTAATATTTTCTGTCTACATTATTAAATGAATTGATTTTTAATCATGATATTATTAACATTTTTATTAATTACTTTCATTTCATATTTAATATTACATTTATTAACGATGAGACCTAAAAACTTTCCACCTGGTAAATTAATTTTCATAATTATTTAATTTTCCATATTTAACTTTTCTATTTTTTTTTTATCTTATATTATTATTATATAATTTTGAAGTATACGTATCTAATAACTCAGTGATTCTCAACGACTGAGCCGCTGCACTTTTGTATGCCACCAAATTATTACAAATGTAAAGATGCTCTTAAACATTTCCGACTTTATTTTATAAATTTTTTCAAAAATTTAAAAAAAAGGTAAGTAAACCGTTTTTGGGACCACTTTTTTTCAATATGGTAAACATTTACACTTATCTTTTTTTTGTGTGCCGCCAAATTTTTAAACAATTAAAAGTGTGCCGCGGTAAAAAAAAAGGTTGAGAATCACTGTACTAACTATATAATTTTTCCTATTCTTTTCATTTCTCTCATATCTGTATTCATATTGTTTCTACTTTTATATTGTATTTTAGCAATTGTTTTAAACATATTTGTAAATTTGTTTAACAGGTCCGCCGTTACTACCCTACATAGGTTCGTTTTATCACGCTAAAATGGCTAATATTCATAAACTTGTAGAAAAATGGAAGTTAAATTATGGACCATTGATTGGTTTTATTATGCATAAACGAAAATATGTTATTGTATCGGATCCACCATTAATTATGGAAGTGTTTAAACGTCCAGAATTTCAAGGCAGAACGTCGTCATTTATTCGGAATATTGTTTTCAAAGATGATAATAAAGGTAAAATCATTAACGAATAAAAATATCCATGTAGGATAAAGCATACAGTCGTTGGCCCCTTTAAGCAATTCCTAGCAGTCTTTATTGCATATCTGGGCAAATTGCGGAACAATCTGTGTCAAATTAGGTTTGCAGAACATAGATACTATGAGCATTTTGATGAATAAAAAAAGAAATTAGAAATAGGAAAAATACTTTATATTTATTATGATTATTTGGATATGTTTACGTTCACACACGTGTGCTTTTGTAATATGGTAAATAGGGTAAAGCATACAGTCGTTGGCCCCCTTAAGCAACTCCTAGCAGTCTTTAATGCATATCTGGACAAATTGTGGAACAATCTGTGACAAATTAGGTTTGCAGAACATAGATACTATGAGCATTTTGATGAATAAAAAAAGAAATTAGAAATAGGAAAAATACTTTATATTTATTATGATTATTTGGATATGTTTACGTTCACACACGTGTGCTTTTGTAATATGGTAAATAGGGTAAAGCATACAGTCGTTGGCCCCCTTAAGCAACTCCTAGCAGTCTTTAATGCATATCTGGACAAATTGTGGAACAATCTGTGACAAATTAGGTTTGCAGAACATAGATACTATGAGCATTTTGATGAATAAAAAAAGAAATTAGAAATAGGAAAAATACTTTATATTTATTATGATTATTTGGATATGTTTACGTTCACACACGTGTGCTTTTGTAATATGGTAAATAGGGTAAAGCATACAGTCGTTGGCCCCCTTAAGCAACTCCTAGCAGTCTTTAATGCATATCTGGACAAATTGTGGAACAATCTGTGACAAATTAGGTTTGCAGAACATAGATACTAGGAACATTTTGATACATAAAAAAAAAATTATTTTCTAATGACATTTTCAATACGCACGCAAAAATCCTAAAAATACAGTTATTGGCCCCCTATTATAGTTATTAGTTTAAGTATTCTATACTTCTATAGTGATTATACAACCATACAACCAACGATTAAATAACTATAGCTAATAGCACAATTTTTTAATTAAAAATCTCTTATTATTTGTGTTTTAGTGATAGGGGGCCAACGACTGTATACTTTACCCTATATATATTAAAAATTGTCTCATTTCCCAATTTTTTCATAATTATCATTCTATTGTATAATGAAAACAGATTAAAATATAATTTTTACATTTTCTTATTATTAATTAATGTTTGTTTTTTTTAATGAAAAATAAATAAATTCTTATGTTGATAATGAAATTTAAAATATAATTAAATATATATATGCCAAAGTAAAATTTAATGTTTGTTCGTTGTATATATAACCTCTATTTTATTGAAAATTATAAATTTTTAGGTATATTTTTTAACGAGGGTCCATCTTGGACTGATAACAGACGTTTTGTTTTTCGTCACCTTCGTGATTATGGTTTTAATAAAGAAAGTGTAATTGAAGATGAATACATGAAATGGCGACAATATACTTTAAAAAAAGGAAATGTCCATGAAGTAAGTTTCGTCTTCTTCTTCTTCTTCTTCTTATTATTATTAAAATTATATCTTTACACAAAAGAAAAGGTGAAATTTGAATTATTTCGAAAATAATTTATTTATTCATTAATATCCATTTTGTCCCCTTCAAAGTAATTCAACTCAAATATAATGCACTTATGCCAGCGCTTCTTCCAATCGTCGAAGTGCTTCTGAAATGCCCTTTTCGGTATAGTCATCAGCTCGTTCTTAGATTCGGACTTGATCTCATCAATTGTAGCCAAATGCTATCCTTTCATTGATCTCTGCAGTTTTGGAAATAGGAAAAAGTCACAGGGAACCAAATCTGGTGAAAACGGTGGTTGAGGCATGATTGCGGTTAGGGCTTTCAATACCGAACTAAAATCTGAATACCGGTATTTGGTATTTGAAATTTGAAATACCGGGATACCGGTATTAATATCGGTATTATTAATAATAAATTTACTAGCTATATTTCTACTTACCTCAGTTGTTATATTAACTTTTTAACAAATAATATATGAAATCCAATAAATATTGTTCTGAAATGAGTAGATATTATTTATTTTATTACATAGAGAGTAGGAGTAGTTAGATACAATAAAACGTGCAAGTAAAATAAAATAAATATTAAATTTTATGTTACATTTTACATATAATAGGCTCGTATGGTATTATATAATTAAAGAATTAAATATAATTAAAGAAGTAAATAGGTTGACCTGTGGCCAGGTCCGAACCGACCGACTGTTTGAAATAAATTAATTTCCAGCTACAGAAACAATTTCAAATAATTTTAATATATCTATTAATGTAATAAAAAACAGATATGGATACATAAATAATAAATATAAACATTTTTAATTTTATTTTATTTATAATATATATGCAAGACCAGGCTGTGACGTCATGAATGGCTGGATGACGTCATATAATTTTAAATCAAGAAAAAACTAATAAATATGATTTTTCTCGAGGATAAAACCAATACAAAGTGCATGATTCGTGGTGATATATAAAAAAATCTCTTTTGGTGTGAAAATAACCCTTTCCTTCCTATCGTCGATCGCTAATACTACCACTTCCGGTTTCCGGAATTGCACCAAAAGTTGATCAATTCATCCCACTGATGCATTAAGTAAATATACCAAATTTCATCAAAATCGGTTCAGCCGTTCAGGCTGTACACATCTATACGGACGGACCGACGGACGGACAGACATCATGCTAAAAATACTTTTTTCTGTTTAGAAAATGCATGATTCGTGGAGATATGTAAAAATTTCCACATGTGAAATTTGGTGTAAAAACAATACCTCCCTTACTATCGTCGGTCGGTAAAAATATACAAATATAAATTGAAAGTATTTAATATTAATAACTTGCGTTTTGTTTATTAAAGTTTGTTCTTAAAAAACACAACGAATCAAGCGTTTCATCATCAAACGAGGACCGAATTTTCGTACAAATATAACCAGCGGCCGAAAAAGCTCTTTCTGATTCTACACTTGTCGGCACTATTGTCATTAAAAAATCATACACATTTTGTAAATTCGTAAATTCGTAATACCAAAATACCGGTATTTTTACATAAATACCGGTATTTAATACCGGACAAAAATCGTCCGTGATCCCGGTATTCGGGATCCCGAGATCCCGGTATTGTAAGCCCTAATTGCGGTTTTGTTTTTGGCCAAACAATCATGAACAAGCAATGATGTGTGGGCTGGTACATACAACAAACTTCGCTTTCACACGTTTCATGCCTAAAACATCCGAGAAAATTGCGTGGTATGAATCAATCCTCTGCAACTTCCCTAATAATGATTCAACGATTTGCCGAAAGCATTTCCTCCACTGTTGCGATGTTTTCTTCCTTTGTTGCGTGGTTGAAACTCCAGGACGCTCATTGTCATCAACATCTTCTCTGCCTTCTGTAAAGTGCTTGTACCATTTATAAACATTTTTTTGAGACAAAGTAGACTCGCCGAATGCCACAGTCAACATTTTAAGTGCATTGGAGCACTTTATTCCATTTTAAATGTAAAATTTAATACAGATTCTTTGATCCATTTTTTTTAAGTAAAAAATCGAAGAACACACAAAAACGTGTCTAACTTTTTCAGTTGTCAAAGACAAACTACTAATCAAAAATGGCTGATAATGCCAAAATATGAGAACCATACGTGTACTAAAAAATTATATTATCGAATGTACACATCCCGCAAAAATTAAAAAAAATCACCATTTCTTTTGTACAGACCTCGTTTACTGTAAATGTTATAATTCATTCATAATTCAAATAAAAACGCTTTTTTTCTTTTTTTTTGACTCCTTGTCATTTATGAGGACAAATGATTTTATTATAGAAAAGTAAATAAGAGGAAATCAATATATATTGTAGATATAAAAACAATTGATATTTTATATAATATATATTATAATATAATATAATTTTTTTTAGGCGATGCATTTATTTAAATATGCAGCTTCCAATGTCCTTTGGAGGTCAGTCACAGGGGAACCTTTGGACTATGATGATCCTCTTTTTGACACAATGACAGATATCATGTTTGTAACTAATCGAGGTGGTACTCCATTTGGAATTGTCTATCATGATATCTTTCCTATTTTAGCCAAAATAGCACCTAATTGGAGTAAATATAATGGATTTGTTAATAGCATTAATAAACTTCAAGATTATTTTCAGGTAAATTATATTCATTTAAAATTTTAAACAAAGAATTTTATCAATATCAATATATATACAGTAGAACCCCTAGTGTCCAGGACTCCATTATCCAATTAAATGAAATCTCGATAAGCAATTTTTATTTATATTTCTTCTTTAAACATATATATAGTACCTGGTTCACCGAGCCACCGCTCGGTCAATAAAAGAAATGGTTCCTTATTATCGGGTTTGGCTGGTAATATTAATACCTGATTCACCGAATCGCCAATCAAATAATTTAAAAGAACATAAATTAAAAAAAATAGTCATAAAACATACACCCCTTAAACGTACGTATTAATTCACTAGAAGACAGAAAAGAATAGCCTTAAAAAAGGATTTATTTAGAGATAAAACTGACATTTTAGCTATGCTGCTCTTATGCTTTTCTTAGATCATACTTGGTACATTATTAAATCATACCTCGATCATTAAAAAAAATGATTCCTAATTATCGGATTTGGCTGGTAATAATAATAACTGGTTCACCGAGTCACCGTTCAAATAATTTAAAAGAACATAAATGACTAATAAAACATATACTCCTTGAATGTATGTATTAATCCACTAAAAGACAGAAAAGTAGTCATGTTGATATAAAATATATATATATATTCGTAAATTTGATTTATTTATATATATATAAATATATATATATAGAGGTTTTTGTCTGCACATTGCTGTGAATTTAAAATTTTTTCATGTCTGTCTGTCCGGAAATTTTGACTTTATACACTCAAAAATGTCTGTCACTAATTTCGATGAAATTACATCACAATATTCTTACATACCTCTATTTTTATCGATATATATTCAATAAGCGCAAAAATTAAGTCTTTCTGTCGGGATATTTTAACGTTATAGACTCAAATTGGCTGAACCGATATCGATGAAATTACATCACAATATTCTTGCATATCTCAGAAATTAATTTTTTAAAATTTGATATCTTCCAATTCAAATTGCAAGATAGTCGAGTGGAGATACTGCAGTTTATTTTATTTAATTATCATTTCGTTGTTTTTCAGGAAATTATCAATAAGCATAAAACAACTCTTGATCCAGATCATCCGAGAGATCTCATTGATGCCTATTTAATTGAACTTGACAAAGGCCGGAAAACATTTACTGGTGATTAATTTCAATTATGTAATTAAAATATGTATTAGTATAATTACTATTATTATTATTATTATTCTTTAAATTATTAATAATTATTAATAATTTAAACTTAATGTGACATCAAATATAATCTCAAAACTCTCAGTCCCTTCCCTCTTCTCTTAAACACTTTGAAAATATATCAATTTTATATTAATTATAATTCTATATGTGGCTCAATGGAACTCAAAAGTTCTTGGCCGCAGCAACCACACTTCTTCAACTCTCCCTATCCTGAGCCACAACCATCAAGCTACTACTTTCTCCAATCTCTTTTACGAACCTTCCTACATTATCCACCTACCCCTTCGTTGGTCTTCCCAATCAGTGTCCTCACCAATATATGCCCATCGCAGCCTTCTCGATTTGATAATTCTAACTATATCTGAAGATGCATAGAGGTCATGCAATTCCTCGTTATGCAGTCTCCGCCATTCCCCGGTGACCTCATCTTTCTTTGGTCCATAAATGCTTCGAAGAATCCTTTTCACAAATACTCTAAATCTACTCTCGTCCCCTAGGGTCATTGACCATGACTCACACCCATATAATACAACCGGCAAAATAATTGTTTTTTATATTTTAATTTTGTTCCCTTTTGATAATAATTTTGGCGAGATAAGCTCCTTTACTGCACGATAACAGGCGTCACCCGAATGCAACCTTAATTTAAATTTTTCTCGAATTTTATTATCGTTCGTGATTACAAAACCTAAGTATTTAAATTTTCCTACATTTTTATATATTAAAACATATGAATTATAAATTTTAAAATAAAATTATATAGCTATGATTCTTAATTTATTAATTCTTTTATTTTGTCCTTATAGAAGTTGGACTTGTTATAATTGTTTTTGATCTTTTAATCCCAACATCCGATGGACTTGCAGCTACAATATCTTTTCTTTTACTTTATATGATTCATTACCCGGAAATACAAAAAAAAGTTCAGGAAGAAATTGATCAAGTTCTTGGCGAGAATCAATTTTCCTTAAGAGATCGAATTCGGTGAATTATTATTAATATATATATATAATGAAATTTAATATTATAATAAAATAAAAAACAAATTATTTTTTAGACTTCCATATTGTGAAGCAGTAATAAATGAAGTTGCCCGAATGAATACAATTGCACCGATGGGAATTTTACATAAAGCGACCCAAGACACAACACTTGGAAATTATTTTATTCCTAAGGTTGGTTTATATTGTGATTTAGTTTTTTAGAATAAAATATTTATCAATATTTTAGAATAAAAAGGCATTAAAGAAATTGAAGTGATGAAATTTATAATTATTAAAGGAAAATTTCTTTAATAATTATGAAATAAACCACAAAAGTTTAAAATTTAACAAGCAAAAAATTATTTAAAATTTGAAGAACTGGCTTTTTTAGAAATAAATTAAAAATAAATAATTTAGAAATAAATACACATATATAGTTGTTGAAGCAGCATCAATTATATCAATAAATTTCTTATTAATAAATTTTGAAATCTCTCAGATCTTGAAATCGAAAGTTTTGTTCAATTTTTTTCACCATATTGTAGATGTGAGCTTGATTTTCTAGTAAATTTTAATTGCTATTTCTATTTCTATTATTTTTTTATTATTTTTAGAATAAAAAAAAAATACTTATGTTCGAAATTGGCTTTATTGCTCCAAATCTTTGACAAATACATTTGAATTAATTTTTCCCAGTATTTTTTTCTACTTTACTTGATAAAATTCCCAAACCGGTGTTTAGAATGCATCAATTAATTTTTCACAGTATTTTTTTCTACTTTACTTGATAAAATTCCCAAACCGCGGTGTTTAGAATGCATCAATTACTTTATTCATACAATCAATTCCTGTTTTGTTGGGCTTTTATATATATATATATGTATTTATAAAGACACCACTCAGTCCGGATTGGGGGGGGGGGTGGAGGGGGGCAACATGTTTGACTTTCATTTTGTCTCTGACCAGAGGTTTATGCCGGTCCACCCATCCTACATGTTCAAAATTGAAAAACTGCTTGCAAGATAAAGTAGCGACTTTCGATCAAGAAAATCATTATAACGGTTGAGGGAATCCGTTATACTGATCACATAACTACTCTACAACACTTAGGAGGCAACCGGCTTATATAAGATCTTTAAAGTTCAGGGCTGATGTATATATTCTTGATATGTTACCTGTGTAGTATAGTTTTAGATGTTACACACACAGCCATGGATGATATTATTTTAACATTATTAGATCAAAAAAGACATAGCAAACCTCGTAATGAGTATAATGAAGAAGTAATAGCAACCCGTAAAATAATAATATCATAACATATAATCTAATATATTAATAAATTAATTTGATTATTTATAAAAATGTACATACTACCTATCTGACTGGGAAAAACTTTTTCAAATTTTGATCTTAATGGGAATTCCAAAAAAACTAGTATGTATGATTCAAATTTGTCTTGAAGGTAGTAAATGAAGAGTAAGATGCGGGAATCAATTGTCAAAAACTTTCAAAATTCGGAATGGGATAAAACAAGGAGACACACTATCACCAATTTTATTTAATTTAACGCTGGAATATCTGGATTATGCAAATTGGGGAAAAATCAAACGGTATCCAATTAAACAACAAAATTCAAGTATCAGGTTACGCAGACGACTTAAATATAATAGGAGATTCGGCAATTGCAATTAAAGATAGCATAAATAAAAATTAATTGAGGCAGGAAAAGAGATGGGGCTTGAAATTAATAGTGATAAGATAAAGTATTTAGTAACAGAGAGGAATAGTATTAACCTACAAAATGTAGAATTTTATAATATAGACAAAATAAAATACTTAGATTCTTAAAATCACGAAGGATAATAATTTTCGAGAAGAATTTAAATTAAGGTTGCAATCGGATGACACAACATATCATGCAGCAAAGGGGTTTATCTCGTCAAAATTATTATTAAAGGGAATCAAAATTAAAATATAGAAAACAATTATTTTACCGGTTGTATTATATGGGTGTGAGGCATGGTCTATGACCATGGGAGACGAGAATAGATTTAGAATATTTGAAAATAGGATTCTTCGCAGCATTTATGGACCAAAGAAAGATGAGGTCACCGGGGAATGACGGAGACAACATTGCGAGAAATTGTATGACCTCTGTGCATCTCCAGACATAGTTAGGGTTATAAAACCGAGAAGCCATCGATGAACAGGGCAGGTGGTTAGCATGGGAGAGGTAAGAATAGCGAAAAAATTATATTGGTGGGGAGACCGATTGGGGAACGTCTGGTTGGAAGACCAAGGTCGGAACACAGACCATCTATAAGACTAGTAAACTCTATTGTTTTTGCTGAAACAAAGTTTTTTGGCGCCACCATACGAGTGCAGGCAGTAACTAATTGAAAAAAAATCGGCCTTGTGTGTGTGTGTTTTTGCCTGGTTTTCGCATGCAGAGTTATTGGTTTTGCTCCTGCAGCGCCTCTTAGCGGTGCCACAGAGAGACATCATATTAAAAAAATGGTTTCACCGATTTCGAAGGAGTTGGGGGGCCCTGGCATGTGAGAGAGATGCAGAGGGTAGGAGTTGGATGGTTATAGCTCAGAATTGGAGAAAAGTGGTTGCTCCTGCCAAGTACTTTCAAGTTCCGTAGAACTACAAATGTAGATAGAGAGATGTATTACCTTTTGTACTTTGTCTAATTTATTAAGAATTGAAAGTAAAATTTATATGGGTATGGGTATTATTACTTTTTCACAGTCCAGAGATTATAATTTCCTTGTCAAATACCAAAAAAAAAAAAAAAAAAAAAATGAAAAAGACAGTTCTTTAATTTGCTTACTCATAAGAAATTTTAATAAATTTATATTTTATTTTAACTATATATTATTATTTTTATTATTATAATTATATTATATTATAGTTAATTTTTTGTATGTTTCTTTAAAGAATACAGATCTTCTGACAAGTATTTATAGTTTGTTGCAAGACAAAAACCATTGGGGTGATCCGGAGAATTTTCGTCCAGAACGCTTTATAAATAAAAATGGCCAATTTATCCGGGACGAGTGGTTACTATATTTTGGCCAGGGTAGACGTGTGTGTGTTGGAGAATCATTTGCTCGCAACTTTCAACATATTTTATTTGTTTCCTTATTACAAGATTTTCATATTAGTATACCAGAAGGAGACCCGCTGCCTAGCCTCGAGCATAATACCGGATTCGCCATTACTCATTTACCCTTTCGTGTGAAATTCATTCCGAGACGCAAACTGTTTATTTAATCCAGTGATTCTCAACAATTGTGCCGCGGCACTTTAGTGTACCGCGAGATTAAGGGTCTTCTCCGACATTTTATTCTAAATTTTTTCAATTTGGTTTAAAAACAATAAGGTAAACCGTTTTTGGGACCACTTTTTTCAATATAGTAAACTTTTACACTTATCTTTTTGTTTGTGTGCCGCCAAATTTTTAAACCGTTAAAAGTGTGCCGCGGTAAAAAGAAAAGGTTCAGAATCATTGATTTAATCATTACAAAACATTTTTTTACCGACCGACGATAGTAAGGGAGGTATTGTTTTCACACCAAATTTCACATGTGGAGATTTTTACATATCTCCACGAATCATGCATTTTCTAAACAGAAAAAAGTATTTTTAGCATGATGTCTGTCCGTCCGTCTGTCCGTCCGTATAGATGTGTACAGCCTGAACGGCTCAACCGATTTTGATGAAATTTGGTATATTTACTTAATGCATCAGTGGGATGAATTGATCAACTTTTGGTGCAATTCCGGAAACCGGAAGTGCTAGTATTGCCGATCGAAGAGAGGAAGTGAAGGGTTATTTTCACACCAAATTTCACATGAGGAGATTTTTTTACATATCACCACGAATATATTGGTTTTATCCAAGGGAAAAATCATCTTCATTATGTTTTTCTTAATTTAAAATTATATGACGTCATCCAGCCATTCATGACGTCACAGCCTGGTTTTACATATATATTATAAATAAAATAAAATTTAAAATATTTATGTTATATTCATATCTGTTTTTTATTACATTAATAGATATATTAAAATTATTTGAAATTGTTTCTGTAGCTGAAAATTAATTTACTTCAAACCGTCGGTCGGTTCGGATCTGGCCACAGGTCAACTTATTTTATATAACAAATATTTATTTGATTTAGCGAAAAAAAGAAGATATTATAATAAAAAATAAGAATCAATGAATAAAATAAAAATATATAATCTATTGAGAGTAGAGATATTAATTTATATTTAATAATTTATTTAATAAAAAGAAAAAATGTAAAATTTTACACTTATATCAAGGGATGTGCCAATAAAAGGGGCAGATAAAAATAAGAAAAAAATATAATTTTAAGAAAATTGATTAACAATATTTTGAAATGATTAAAATTTGCAATACTTAATTATAATGGTAGATTAACATAAATTAACATAAAGGTTTATATATTTTGTATTTTATATATTTTATATGTTATAGCAGTGATTCTCAACCACTGTGCCGCGGCACTTTAGTGTGCCTCGAGATTTTCAAAAGTGCCTCGAGAATGTTGAGAAAAATGTCTATGAGTGTGTGTATGTGTGTATGTAGACAAGATTACGCAAAAACGGTTTGAGCTAGAATGATGAAATTTGGTATACGTACATTATTACAAATTCGTAGTTTTCTATCAACTTTTGAGAAATGTAGCTCAATTGGAAGAGGGTCATTACCTACAATGTTTTAATCTTTTTTCCTGTAAAGTGATCGTAAAAATAAAGATATATGTTTGATAGTTTTTCAAATGATTAAAAATTGTATAAAACTGCTATATATAGGATTTCAGCTTGATTGAGTCACTGAAAGTACCGGAATTAATTTTTTTAATACTGCAAATCACGCGCCAGGACGTGTCGTAGTGCCATCAACAAAGAGTCAACCACGCGCTGGTTTAATAAATATTATTTATTATTTTAATTTATAATTAATTAAATTTAATTTAAATATAATATTTTATGTTATTTAATCCAATTCAAACTGCGAGATAGTCGAGTGGAGACACTCCAGATTATTTAATTATTGTATTAAGACAAAATATTTTTTATTTATGAAATATAATATCTATTTTTAAATAAATATATGTATGCTATACTTATGCGCATTTTATAAATTAAAGATATTCTATTTTTTATTAATATATAATATCTTAATTTTTCGAAATTTTATGGGAGAAATAATGACTTCTCTCAATACGATAGATATATTTAACAAGAATTCTTCTCGGTTACTAATTTTCAATAATCAATGAATAATTAATTCTCTATGGAATTCTAAATAAATCTTGCTTCAAAAATAAGAATAACATTAGAATAAATAGAATAGTCAAAAGATAGACAGTTAGATCGAACATCGCATAGTAATTTAAATTAAATTAAATTTTTATTAAATTGTTAATAAAAATCTGACTCGAATGAATCGAATAATATGTTAACAGTAGATAATATTTAATAATTTTATTAGTAATTACAGTGTGAAGACATATTGTCTTATTTTAAGTTACAATTAACAAACTTAATATTATAATATTCAAGATTTTTCATACAAGTTTTATTTTTAATTTTTAAAATTATTTTATTTAAAAAAGATGCTTATTTTTAAGTCTACCTTACCAGAAAGAGTCAGGAATAGTCATTTAAATTGAAAGGTGGATTATTGAAGAAAATATGGAACCTTGGAGTTGGTTGAAATAATATAAAAACTGAGCAATACAAATCCAAACTGTAATGGAATTTGATTAAGTAAAGTAATTTGAGGAGTGAGTTGTCTTCTTTTCAATGGAAATCAAGTAAGATAGTAAATTTTTTTGACTTCAATGTCAACAAACCAAAATGGCCAGTAGTGGGGATAGGAGAGAGTGGTGGGGGAAAACATATCATGCAGGATCAAAGATCAAAATAAGAAAAAATAAATATGTAATATTGGTTTTAGTATAATAATTAAAATGAGAGGGGTGGGTTGTCTATTTATTATTATATCAAATTAATGGATGTGAAAAAAATAAAATAAAAAAAAAAATAAGTGAATTGGAGTGGTATGCTAAGAAGAAAATATACATAGGGATACATGCTGAGACAACAGAGAATCAGAAGAAAGGAAATTAATCAGATTATTCATATAATTAAATTAGAATATATCTAAAAAATTAAATTAGAATATATCTAAAAATATATATATATTATATATTATGAAAAGTTGAAATAGTAAAATAAGATAAAAAAAATGATATTTAATGATTAGAAGTAAAATTTACTTGAAATTGGATAAAAAATATCGAAATTTTAATGATAAATATGAAAGTTGGTGGTGAATGCGCGCGCGTGCAGCCAATTGCCTAACTCCAAGGGGAAAAGTAAAATATGACTTTCTATGAAAAAAAATGTATGAAATTTGATAACAATCAACCCCTATTTTTTATGATTGGATATGGTTTTAATTGATATTTATCATAGGGGGTGTGCATCGGGGTAAATTTCAACCCTTAATTCTATACATTCAAGTTAAAAAAAATATTATTTTCAATAATAGTTAAAAATTTTTTTTTTTTTTAATTATTTATAAATAATGATAGTTTCATATAAAATTATTATTTTTTTAAAATTCCAATTCCATCGGGGTAAATTTTATCCCTTAATTCTTTACATTCAAATTAAAAAATATATCATTTTCAATATTTTTTAACTTTTTGAAAAATATTCATAGTTTAATATCGAATTATTTTTTTTTTCTTTCAAAATAATAGTAATAGAACAGGTGATTAATTTAGAATTACATTAATAGACCTTGCTATTTTCCTCTCTTTTTCTCTTCTCTCTCTTTAAATATATACATTAGAATTACAATTGTATCACCATTTCATTTTTATTATTCGATATATAATAAATAATAACTAATGATATAAATGAAAATTTCCTATCTCATTTTTATTATTTTATTATGATTAATATTATAGTGTATATTCTTTTTTTTATTCCTATCTATCTGCCTATCTTTTGTCTATTGCTATATATTTATTTATATTATTATCATTCTAATAAAACAATGGTCTTTTGAAAAGGAAGGAGAATAGGAGTAAAAATTTTCAGTAAAAATTCATAAATATTTTTGATTTCATTTTTATTATTAATAATTTTTCATATACAACATTAAATACATACAAGATAAGATCGAATGATAAATAAATAAATAAATTCATCAGTGTTGATCGTTTCTCTTGATATGTCACTTCTGCTTTTGCTGCTTTCTTGTTTCTTATACATTTGTAGACTTTTCATTCTGAAAATTAAAAGCTAACAAGAAACATTCGTTTTTTTATCAATGGAAATATTAAACTTCTCTATACTTATATTTTTTTCTATAAAATTAAATTTTAAAAATTAATTTTACTCTTTTTTTTATTGAAAGTTAAGAATTAAGGGTTGAAATTTAAAAGACATAATTTGATATGAAACTATCAATATTTATAAATAATTAAAAAAAAAATTTTTTTAAAATATTATTGGAAAGAATATTTTTTTTAATGTGAATTTTAAGGATTAAGGGTTGAAATTTACACTGAAGGAATTGGAATTTTATAAAAATAAATAAAAAATGAATAATAATAATGCTCATATAAATAATTTATATGAGCATATAAATAATTGAATTAATTTCATTCTCTATCGTTTACTCTAATCTAGGTTCTTCTATTGAACAATGTTTTTTTCATTTTTTTAAAATTCCAATTCCTTCAGTGTAAATTTCAACCCTTAATTCATTAAATTCAGAAATTTGAATAAATTGAAAAACGGGTGTTTTTCTAAAAAAAAAACCGTATTTCGGGGTGAGTTAGAGCAAAATGGATGAAATTTTTATTCCCCCTAATTGAGCACACCCCCTATAATAAATATCAATTAAAACCATATCCAATCATAAAAATTAGGGGTTGATTGTCAAAAAAAAAATTTGTAAATAAATGAAAAAATGAACAAATCGATTTATACCCTTTAAATTCAAATATAATTATAATTATTATATTTCTCAACCAAATTTGATTGTCATACATACAATACAATGTCATCTATACTAAATTATTTAAATTTATATCTATCTTGGAAAAAATTTGCTGGAAACTCAATTTAATACATCTAGTGTCATCTATTGGGATTAATCTATACTAATTTTTTTATTTTATTTCTATCTTAAAAAAATGTTAACTCAATTTAATCCATATAGTGTCATCTATTGGGAGTAATCTATACTAAATAAAAATTTAGTATAGATTAGTCTCAATAGATGACACTATATGTATTAAATCAACTTAATATTTTTACAAGATAGAATTAGTCAAAAATATTGGTATAGATTAATCCCAATAGATGACACTATATGTATTAAATTGTGTTAACATTTTTTCAAGATAAAAATAAAATAAAAAATTACATTTAGAGAGATTTCTTGTAAAATCATTTTAAATGTAAAAGAAAAAGTAAAAATTGCAATACTTACTCTTGATTTTCTATCTCATATATTTTATTTACTATATTAAAAATATATTCAGTTATGTTTCGAATATATTTCGATAAATATCTATATTAAGTTGTTTTTTAATTAAAATTAAAATATTTATTGCAAGTTTTTGCCTTGGCAATTAATAAAGATTAAAAATTACAACTAATAAATTTTAAAATATAAACTTTTCCAACTTTTTCTTAATTCATAAGGAAGTTGTTTTTCAACCATCTTCTTTAGTGAGTGCGAACCGAATTGCTTTATCATTATATCTCATCTAATTATCATCACATTGCTTTAATAATATGGAATATTTTCGCAATCATCAATCATCAATAAAGAATTTTAAAGAAGGCCAATTTGACATCTTTAAGCCACTGCTATCTTATTGCCAGCCATTTCCATATATTTTGTCTCTTTAGATCCCCATAGTAACCTGAAATGTTATTTTGAAAAGAGAATATTAAGTACCCTTTTACCACCTCCTCTTGTGTTCTGTTTCAACTTCCAAGAGCCCATGTCTTTCACCACCTTTTATCCTTTCTTTTCTAATACATGTTCGAATGCATTGGCATCAAATGGCACAAATTTTAGAGGATCGCCGACACTTGTATTTCTTTCTCCTCCTTTAATATAATAATTATTATTTTTATTAAATATAATATATTTAATTTGATAGGTATTTACTTTTCTATTTTTACTATTAATACTATTAAACCTGTGGTAAGTAAGCCAAGCACAAATTCACCACAAGCAACCCTAAGCAGAGTCGAGTGCGAGTCAATCAATCAGAGGTGTGACAAGCGAAACCCTGAGCAGAAGGCTCCACGTAGAGTCGGGCAGGTGCGAGCCCGTGCTGTAATCATTAAATAGCAAATGTCAACAAAATGGTTTTTAATATAAGTATAATTTTATTATTATTATAGAAATTATTTATTATTAATTTTTAAATTATGTTTTATTATATTATATGTATATATCTTTAGAAACAATTATTAAATGCTTTTTATTATCTATTATAACTATTATATTTGATTTCAATTATATCTTTTAAAATATTTTTATCTCAGTTAGAGGCATTAGGCATGCAAGTATAATAATATATTTCATGTATTATATATATTTAAATTAATTATATATAATATTGTAGGAAATTTTGTATTTTTGCAGATCTCTGATTGTTATATAACATATTGGTTGGTTGTAAATAACATATTCAATTCCTGCAGGAGACAGACAGACGTGTGTCACATGTTCTGTTTTGGTAAAATGCTTAAATAGTGTAAGTGTGTGTGTGTGTGTGTATGTCGTCTTGACTTTGAAGACCACGATTTTTTTGTACAGTGGGGAAGAAAAGTTTACGCCTTGGAAGGATACCCGCCCAGAATGTACATCATCAAGGTCGTTTTATATTTATAGTAATATCCATATTTTATAAATCTTCAAATAATGATTATCAATATTACAATTATTTATTTAAGTATTTTCTATAAAAATACTTGTTTTTGGATGAGGTTTTATCTTGGAATTTTATGAGTAAAGTTAAGATGAATCTGAAAAGTATTATAAGTTATGTTTTTTAATAATTCGATTCTTATATGTAAAGTAGTTTAGACAAATTTTCGATTAGGAAATGTACTATATACTTTCTATATATATATATATATATATATATATATATATATATATAGTTTCTAAGAAACTCAAACTCTTACCTTCGCCAACAATAAATACCAATTTACTAATCCAAAAAGTTTATGGATTTAGACAATATAGAAAGATATTTTCTGTATTTATTAATAATCTAGAAAGTTTAAGAAATATTATATATAGTCTAAACCAGAGGTTCCCAAAGTGGTCGATATCGACCACTGCAAGGGGTCTACGGCAGCGAATAACAAATTTCGGGGTCCATGAAATAAAAATTGGAGTCAACGTGTTTTGTGGCTCTAAAAAAAAAGGTAAATTGTTTTTCCGACATGGCTTTTGAAACATTTTTTGATTTTTTCAATATGGCTCTAAAAAAGGGTAAAATTTTTTTATAAAAAATCAAAATCGATTTAGGGGGTCTACGACCCAAAACCGAAAATCATGGCAAGGGGTCTACGACACAAAAAAGTTTGGGAACCTATGTTCTAAACATTGTGTGTGTTGAATGGCATAACATAAAATATTTAATGTATATTAATTCTATAATAATTATAATAATTTAAAAAGATAGATATAAGGTTTATTAATATAATATTAGGTAATATTAATAATATATTGAGCCTTTAAATATTTGAAAAGCATTTTTGGAAATCAAGCATCTTACTTTTTATTTATCTTGCTTATTTAATTTTATTTTGGAATTCAATTTTTTTGTTTTTTTTTGTTAATATTTTATTATAGATGATATTATTCAAATTAATTTCTTACAAATGATTAGTTATTTTTATTTTGTCATAAATCTTGTCCACATTATTTTTTGCATTTAACTAACTTTTGCTAGATTCAGTGGCGTACCTAGGGGGGTGCGGGGGGTGCGGTCCGCACCGGGCGGCACTTATCTTGGGGCGGCATTTTTTATATTTAGTTATAGTTGTAAAAAGCAACGTATTCATTTCATATTTATTTTTTTTTCTTTCTTAAATAATAAATGATTATTATGATTATTATAAGTTTACTATTTGATTTATATAAATTATGATTAACTATATGATTTCGAATATTATTCCTCGGTGTAAATAAATACATTTTAGTGTAAATTTTAAATTCTACTTCCAAGAACAGGATAATAATTTTATTTTATTGTATTCATTAAAATTCGTTGAATTCGTAAACGCATCTTTACGATTTTGTTCAGCAATTTTTCCTAACTAAAATTTTTTGATATCAGTTTATAGATGTCATTTCTTTTGAAAAGTTTCTATGATTACTTTGAAGTGATATAGCAATATTTTTTTAAATTATCGATTTTTCTTTTGAAAAGCAGGCCGGTGGAAAAAATATAAATATAAATTTTGAGAGCATTTTACACGATTTTTCTAGTATGAAAGCTAGAAGAGTAAATATTATATTAATATGTTTACGAGTGCATACAAATATGTATAAAAAATTTACTCTCTGTGTATTAATTAATATTGATTAAATAACTTAATAATTTATTTATGTGCATTAATTTATAAATACCACTGTTTGATTGACTTATAATAAAAAGGGCGGCAAACTGGAGATCGCCCCGGGCGGCAAAAGTTCTAGGTTCGCCACTGGCTAGATTATTTATATAAATTTAATGAATAAACATTATACAAACATTTTATTTTTACTTATCTTCTAATATCTAATATATATTCTGTTATATTGAGTGTTTTACAAATTTATATTCTTATTTTATTGAAAGTTCTTCAAGACAATAGAAAACAGTCAATTCATTACTAGAAATTATAAAATATTTTTTGTCAAGTTTCAATTTAAAAACATCACTAAAAAAAAGAGGATAGTTGATAATAATTAAATAAATTTAAACTTCTAATAGAAGTATAAATACCTTTATTTATTTTTACAATTTGAGTAGGTAAAATTGATTATCCATGAACGTTGAATTTTTCACAATTAATTATATTATTTGTTGATTTTATAAATGAATGTTTCTAGTTTAAGGAAAGTCAATAGTTTAGATGCTATATGGGCATTTTTCAAGTTTTATTGCGACAATAAAAAAAAAATATTTGAATTTGATGATGATATTAAAAATTAGATTTTTTAATTGAAACAAAAAAAAAAAAAAAAAAAAATTTAAAAATATCTTAACAATATCGATTCCAAAAAACAAATATTACCTCTAATTGTTTCAAATCTTTGATTTTTTAAATATATTTTCCATTTATTATAATCATCATCTTCTGAATTATATCAATAAATAAAAACTTGATAATAATTGTACTTACTTGTACTCAAAATTTTTCCGGTATTATTTTAATATTAATCAATAAATTATATTGATATTTTTTTTATTAATAAACTTAACGAACGAATATTTTAATCATGATTTTCAATGTAGAAGTAATTATATCTTCTATATTATAAATATGAAAATATAGTACTGTTTATAATTTTATATTACACTGCTGCGTCTGGGTTATTGTAAATATTCAATGGCAGGCAGTTTATAAAAAAATAATTATTAATTGATCCAAATCCCACCAATTGGATGTACACCTGTAATGAAGAGAATTTTAGTCTAACATCTAATTAATGTATAATAAAAGATAAAAAGCGAAAAGAATAATAAATATTATATATTAAATATACTTACTGTTAGTTTATTATTTAATAATTTAACTAATCGTATACTTACATAATATATCGATAAATATAATGTAGAAAAATTTATATTCAATATTTTATAGTGAAAATATATAATTATTTAGAGATAGAGAAAATGAAAGTGTAGAAAAAATAAAAAATAAAGAATATAAAAATATAAAAAAATATTTAGATATAAAGATTATGGGATTATGGGCCAAAGAAAGATGAGGTCACCGGGGAATTTCGGAGACTGCATAACGAGGAATTGAACGCATGATCTCAATGCATCTCCAGATATTAGGGTTAGAATTAAAATAAAATCGAGAAGGCTGCGATGGGCAGGGCACGTGGCTGGGAATGGGAGAGCAAAGAATGAAGAAAAATATATTGTGGAGGGGAGACCGAGTGAGACATGTCCTTTTGGAAGACTAATGACGCGTTGGGTGGGTGGATAATGTATGAATGGATGTGAGAGTGGAGATGGGAGAGGAGGGTTGTGGCTCAGAATAGGGATACTTGGAGAGATGTGGTTGCTGGGGCTAAGAACTTTCAAGTTCCGCCAAAGAGAGAGATAGAATCAGTGGCGGATTAAGTTGATTGGGGGCCCCGGACGGTAAAATTGAAATTGGCCCTCTATTATTTACAATTATAATTGAAAGACAAATTTTGTTTATATTATAATTTAAGCTGTTTTATACTTACATATATAGTACTTATGTAAAAAATACATAATTTTTACTGTGGTCGCCGAGACCCAAAATTGATTATTTTTTCTTAAGTTAGTCGGGGTTCAAACACGACCGAATAAAGATCTGTTGTTCAATAAAGATAGAATAACTTGTTTTATTTAAACTCCGATTATCCATAAACTCCACAGTTTTTAAAAAAATTTTTTAAGGAAATATTTTTATTTAGGTTTCGGTGGGCCCCTCGGGCGGCCGCCCTGTCCGCCCGGCGTTTAATCCGCCTCTGGATAGGATGATTTATGATGAAAACTATTAAAAAAAAACAAAGTAATAAAGAAACCCCATAAAGAAATAACAAAAAATACTCGATAAAAAAAAACAAACAAATTAATAACTGTTAAAATCGAAAATAAATTGGGAATATATTAATTAAATATAATAAGAATATTTCTATAACTAAATACGGTAATATAATATAATATCTTATAATGGATAATTATAAAATTCATATTAATTACCACAAAAGTATTTGCGGTCTGTTTAGAAAAACGATTGATTGGTTTCTAATTTGACTTTATTTTATGTGGCACCATATCTTATAATTTATAATATCAATGTTTTATTTTTATTGTTATTTTTTCATATACTTATAACTGTTTTATTATGATGAAAGATATTCTCATGTTGTTTCTTATAATTTCACAATCTTTAATTATTGAGAAGAAAATTTTTACTATAATTCATTGTAAGTATATAGTTTTATCAAAAAACATAAAATTAATAATTTTGTAATGTTTTGAATAAGAATTTATACAAATAATTGATGTAATGATTAAGCAATAAATAAATGTAAAAATTTTTACATTTATTTATCAAGATTTATATTATAATATTATCAAAATTGTAATTTATTAAATAATAAATACAAAAATTTAGAGAAATTTTGTTTATTATAAATTGCTTAAATATTCTTAAATATAATAATTATAATTATATAATTTATTTAACATATATTAATAGTTTGTTTTTTTTATAAATGAATTATTTTTAATTCGACTTTAATATAGACTAATATCTCAGTGGATTTTATTAAAATTAAATTAAATTATAAATAAAAATTTGTTTTTTCAAGTTACTAAAAATTATATACTTATTATGTTAAAAAAAATCCATATTCAACTATTATTTAAATCATATAAAATAGAAATTTATATACTTGAAAAATATTTTCATTTTTATATTTCATTTGAGTATTTTTCTTTCTTTTGACTTTGTGTATGTAATACAACAAGAATGATATACTGATACACTGATTGGACAAAGTTGCACTTCTTTTGAATGTTTTTATGTTGTCACACCTTTATGGGTGGAGCTCTCATCAGTTGAAGCAAAGTAAAATGGGTGGAGCCTTATGAAAAGTAAAGAAAATATTATATTATTAAATTAAAGTTATTATTGTTATACTTATTTAGTTTTTTATTTGATAAATTTAAATAAACTATGTTTAAAATATTTTTGTCAATTCTTTATCATTAAAATTATAAAAAAATCTATTGTATGTATTTTAAAAGATGATTTTACATGATGATTAATAATATTATATTAAATATATTAAAAATAAAAATTATTATTTATTTCATTGTTTTTATCATAAATTAACAAAAACTAACTACAAACTAAATTTTCTTAAAATTTAACTTTTAATTATATTCTAATTGAATTAATCTAAATGTAATAATAATAGTTTTTAACTTATCATTGAATATTATTCTAAATTAATTTTTTTATATTTTTATTCTTTGTAATTATAAATAATCAATCTCAATCAGTGTAAGATATGTTGGTATTTTCTTAATATAATTCTTCTTTATTTTATAATATATTTGATTGTTTTTTGTTTTAGATTTTTCATAATTTTTTTTTTATTATTTTTTTTTTGTATATTATGAATAAACAATAAGAAATCATTAAAATTAGTTATAATTCCATTTGATTGATTGAGTATGTGATTTTTTCAGTCGTTGATTTCCTTATAACTTTATAACCTTTAAAATATGATGATAAATCTAGAAGAAAATTTAAAAATAATATAACATTAGTAAATTTACAATATTTAAAATTATTATTTAGTATTAAGTAAGAATTTATTTACTATTATACATATTATAAATTAAATTATTAAAATATTAAATATATTTTTTATAAATAAGAAATTATATAGATTTCAATAATTACTTTAAAAAATGTTTAACAATAAATTCCACATCTACAAGAGTTCTTTGGCATGTCTTGGGATTGAGATAAAAAGATATTCTAAGTTGTGTTAAAAGGATTTTCACTCAAATTAGGCCTCGATTACTAAATTATAAAATTATTATTCAAGTCAGAATCATCATTTATTATTATCCTTTTCTTTTTAAAGATAAAACTTATTATATTAGAAGATGTTCATTATATTTTTTCATGTTTACATATTTATAGTTTTTATTATTTTACTACAAAACTTAAAAGAAATAAAAATATATTATAAAATTGTTTTGTTTATCAATTTAATATACTTAAAGCTTTTATAATTCATAATATATATACTCAAACTTCTTTTTCAGCATAGAAAAATAAATTAAATTAAAATATTTTCTTTAGGAATTCATTGTGACGGAAAATATCATTAATTTAATTTCTATCATCAAATATTTAAGAAATAAAAAATTATAAAGAGATATGATAAATAATGGCGATTGATATTATATTTCTTATATTCACTGGATGAGATGGATAATTAATTTCAAAGAAATATTATAATTATTTTTTTGTTTGTTACATATAAAATATACACATATTGACATTTTATATAATAATATATATAATAATAATAAAAAACAACAAATAAAATAAATATACCTTTAATAATAAAAATGTTTTTTCTTATTTAATAAAAATGAATACCTTCATAAATCAATTTTTTTTCTAAAAAAAATTATCCCATCCCCTAAACATATTATAAATATAAAAAAAATTTAAAATATTTTATAATTATTTTTTATTAAATTTTTTATGAAATTAATTTTATTTTTAATAAATTAAATTTTTATTAAAATTTCTTTAAAAGAGGAAAAAAATTAATCTAATATATAGAAAATATATGATTTAACTTAATAAAAATTTTTATTATAATTTTTTATATAATAAAATTAATTTAAAATTATTTTTCCATACATTTAATCAATTAAATAATTTTATTATATAATTTTTTTTTCAAATAAGACATTGTAAATCGATGACCAATCAAAATCAAGGAATTTTTATATGATAGTTTTTCATATCTTTCTCTTTCTCTTTCTGGCTGTCTACTCAAGGTGGATGGAACTACAAAATTTATATAAATTTAATATTTTAAATTCTTAATAATTTAAAAAAGACATATTCATCAAAAAAGTAAGTAATAATATTATATTTTTATTTATCTGAATTTAATTTACTTTAAATACTTTAATAAAGCCGATGAACATAGATATATATTTTTTTTACTATTAACATTTCTCAAAATGACATACAAAAATCAAAAATACAAAATTAAATTTTAAGTAAAGGTAATATGTGTTGAAATATTCATGGGTGTTTATTTAATTATTTTTTGTTCTTCTATTATATAATTAAGTCATCTTAACTATATAACTATATATACATATAATATATACTGAATGTTTTCAATCAACTGTACTTTGGGAATTTAATAAAACGAATAATATACAATTATTATTCCTATTATATTTGTTAATAATAAACAGAAAAAAAATAAATTCATTGATAATTCTATTATTCATTGATTGATTTATACTTTATACGTTATCTATATTAATATATTTATTAATTTTATATTTAAATATTAAAAATAAATTGATGAATCTTTAAAATCAATTCTTATTTATTATATTTATAATATATTATTAATAATATTTATAATATATTATTAATAATATTTATAATATTATATATATATATATATATATATATATATATAGGGCCGTAGCGTGGATTTTGTGGGCACTGGGCAGACCTTCAAATTGGGCCCCCTCAATAAAAAAAATGAGGAAAAAACTTATCATGATTGTAGTTCCTATTCTTTCACATTTTTAAAATAAATAAACACAAAATAAGGAATCTTTAAATTGGTCCTGTCCATATTTTTTGTAAATCTGCGATTTTTCGTAACAATTTAACAGCAAAAAGACCCTTCACTTTGAAAGTCAACATATTTCTAACATTTCTAATATTTTCAATATTTCATGAGACAAAACATGAGCCCTGTCAGCTTTTATTTTATTTATTGGGTTCTATTTAAAAGTGCACACACTTTTTTTTTTTTTTAAGATAAGGTCTGAAAGCAATAAAACAAATAGTGCGTCAAGTGCGTGCAATAGAATATTAAGAATTAAATAAATGTTTTTTTAAATAAAAATTCTAATAGCATATTCTGGCCCCAGTCGTGTTACTTTTATATATGTGATTTGGAATATTCATTAAAATACGAATGAAAATAATTGAGATAATTTTTTATCGGGGACTTCTTGGGCCCCTCCGGAGCCCCCCTGGGCAAGTGCTCCTGTTGCCCCTCCCTAGTTACGGCCCTGTATATATAAATATATATAATTTATTTTTAAAATTCCAATTACATTCTTGATTGGATTGTTAGTAGTTTGAGAGGAGGAAGGGGTATTTTTGAAGTGCGTATCAGCCAATCAGATGTAAGCAAGCCTTCTTGTTGTTTTGTTATCCCTGTTAAGTCCCGCAAAGAATATAAGTCTTAGTATTATTTATGCCCAACATTCTCACACATATATTTCAAGTATTAACATATCATATAATTAAGCCTACAAAATATTATATAATTTTAAAAGAAATATAATAATTATATCTTTATGAATGTTTTCGGTGAGTGTAAATTAAAATATAATTATTATAATTTATTACGATATAATATTATTATTAATAATTAATAAATATTATTTAATTTATGATATATATTTTTAAATATTATCTTTTTTTATTTTATTAATACTTTTATATCTTAAAAAAATTTTTTTTACATATTTAATAATAATTTTTCAAAATTAAAAAAAAATTATTAATTTAGTGAATTGTTTGATGAAAATGAAGCCACCATATTGGCTTCTGACGTCATCAACTAATTTCAATTTCCATGATTATTTCCAACTATTCTCAAAATTTTTTTTAATCTTTACAATTAAAAATCAAAAATTAGTATTTAATATTTAGTATTTAATTTAATTTCGTCCACCAGTATATATGTATATGTATATGCTATAAATTATATTTCAATCAATGATTTGAAGTTTAATAATTATATATTCAAATGATATTTTAAACTTGAAAATCAAATAAAGATGATTCAATTCAATGCTCTATTCAATAGATTCTTATATATAATTATATATTCTTTATTTTTTTTTTAATTTCTAATTAAAATATATTTTATAATTGACATATTAAATAAGTAATTAATTTTATAAAAATCTTATTAATTGGTTTAATATGGGATGGGGGTGGGGGAATAAATAAATAAATAATAAAATATATATAAATAATAAGAATTAAAGTATATAAAAGTATGAATATGTATTATTCATTTCTTACCTGAATTTTTAGTTGATTGTTAAATGTTAACTTCAGACAGGCTCAGCGTTTCTTTCTCTTGTTTGAAGTAATGTAGTTGAATAAAAATTATTATTATAATTGACTTAATATCAATTTAAGATTTTAAAAATAACACCAGTATCACTCAACTTTTTTTTCTTTTCTTTGATCAACACCAATCACCAATAGCACTCACTACACGAATTAATGAATTTCACTTGATTATACATTATACTATATTTTAATCATATATATATATATATATATATATAGTCATATTAACAAAATATGTAACACATGTTCTTCTATTTCCAATAAAAGTTTATCATTTCTTGCAAATAAACTTATTCAGATATCAATATTTTGCAGTTATAATTAATTTAAATGAAAATTTTTCCTTAAAACTATATAAAAATTTGTTATATCTCAAATTATCTAAAATAAAAGGTTTAAAATTATATTATTAACTATTATAAATAAAAAGAATAATTATATTTATGTGGGTGGTCGGTAAAATAGAGGTGTTCAGTGTGTCTACTATATATGAATTTTTAATTTATTTTTATAAAAATATTTTTTTTTTAACTCATAAAATGAACATCCATGAAGGTCATGAGGGTATTATTTATGGAACAAAAATTTTTCTTTTTTTTTTTAAATAAACTATCATAAAATTAAAAACAATATTTAATGTTCTATATATACTTATATAAATATATATATATTAAACATTAAATACTTTAATAATGCATATAATTATATTATATATATATTTAATTCATTGGATGGTTAAAATGGAATAAGAAAATTTTACATTAATTAGAAATTTTATGATTTGCAAAGAGAATCATTAGAAAATTAGATAATATATAAATATATTAAAATTAATTTACCTGATTATAGATATTAACGAAGTTCGAATTATTTTTAATGTATAAAATCAAAAAAATAAAGTGACTGATCTAATCATCCACGATGTTCTAAAATGACCGTTAAAATTAAAAATTTATTAAACATCTAAGGCCTAAAATACAATAGAGAGCGCTCATTGAATATAATATAATGGCAAAGCAAAAAATATATACGAAATTTAAATTATGTTTAATAAACTTTTAATTTAATTATTTAAATTAAATTGGAAAGATGAAAAAATATATTGAAATTATAAATATAATTTATGATTTATTTAATTTGAAATTATTACATTTAACAACTATTTTACCATAAAAAAAATAAATGAAATGAGATTTTTTATTAATACTAGATTTATATGATAATAGTATATACAATTTAATAAATTTTAATAATATAAAAAATAATCATAATTTAAAATCTTTTTCTCTATATGTATATTCATAAAATTCAGTAGGATAGAATTCTAGCTAAGAGCACACTTGTGGTAAAATTGTATAGGAGGGATGGGGAAGGAAGGGTATAAAAGAAGAAAATGGCAAAAAAATTTAACAAATAATAATTAATTTCCTAAAAAATTCCTATAAAACTATATTTTTTTTATTAAATTTATTATTTATCTATATATCTCTGTGGCTCTACAAAACTTAAAAATTCTTGGCCGCAGCAACTAATATCCCTATTCTGAGTCACAACCCTCCATCTCTTTTTTATTAAATAGGTTTTATTAATTTAAAAATATTAAAATTAATGCAATTTTTAATAAATTACAAAATTAAATAAATAGAGGTGGGAATTAAAGAAAAAAGAAATGAGAATAATTATCGTTCCATTCTACTCAAATATTTTTAAAATTAAAATAAAGAAAATGATATTCTTAAAAAATATTTACAAATTTTATGAATTATACCAGAGGTTGCCAATATTTTCTGGTTTGCGGCTCCCTAAATAATCGGATTTTTTCCGAAGCTCCCTTAATACATCAGATTTTTATATAAATTTTTTACTTTCTTGACAAATTGGAAAACTTTTCTTTTTTAAAAGCGATTACCCATTTAACAGTAAAAAATTAAAACAAAATGGCGCAAAATTTCAAGTATTAGAAAATTTAATTGAATATTTCGCGGTGCCCTAATGACAGCATCGCGGATCCCCAGGGAGCCGCGGCTCACACTTTGGAAATCACTGAATTATACAATGATTATTTTTAAAGGCAAAAGTTAATGGAATTTATAATAAAATTCGAGTAATATTGAAAAAGAAAGTAATGTTCTCATTTATTTATTATTAAAAAAATAAAGTAAAATTTAGATAAAAAACAGAAACATAGGTCTAAATTTTTGAAATAGGGTTGAATTTTACAGGATATTGTTATCATTACAAAAAAATTATAACTAAATATTAAAATAAAAAAAAACATAAGAAATTATCAGGAAAATAGTATATATTAATGAATATATTAATTAACTTGTTTAGATGGTTGCTCAATCCTTATTATTATATTCAACATTTTGGGGGATTTGTCGATATTCATTAATGCGCGAATCACTTAAAGTCTCAAAGTTCGAGGCATTCAGCGGATAGTAAATAAAAGAGAAACGCAATAAACTTAATTCGAATTTTTTTTTATACTTTGTATCGATGATTGTAATAAACTCAACCAGTGTATAAAATATAATATGGTATAAAATATCCTATTCTAATATATTATTATTTTAAATTTTCATATAATACATTAAAGTTATCGACAACGAAGAAGAAGCATCTTTATTTTTACGGTCACTTCCGAGGAAAAAAAGTCAAAACGTGGTAGGTAACCTTCTTCCGGTTGAGCTACATTTCTCGGAAGTTGATAAAAAAACTACGAATTTTGAATAATGACCATATACCAAATTTTATTACTCTAGATCAGAGGTTCTTAAACTGTGGTCCGCGGACCCCTGGGGGTCCGCGAAGCCTTTACTGGGGGTCCGCAAAGCCATCGTACAGGTGCACGAGAAAATGATGAGTCGGTTAAAACTTTATTTAATATAAAAGAAGCGATGGCATGGCTTTGTGAGGAAACAGAGATCAAATACCCAAATTCAACGAAATGTGCAAGAAAACTATAGCTACCGTTTCCATCTTCATATTTAGCAGAATTTTCTTTCTTCAATATTATAATTTCTAATAAAATGTGTTCTACAATATGCAAAAAAATCGTTATTCACCAATCACTGTTAGAAATATTCATCATATATCCTTGTTCTTATGAGATCGTAAGCCAGAAATTAACTAATAAAATGACGTAAAGTACCTAAAGTTGGAATGGGGTCCGTCAAAAAATTTTTTTTCAAGTGGGGGTCCGCAGAGTACATAAGATTAAGAACCTCTGCTCTAGATCAAACCGTTTTTACGACATCTTGTCTACATTCACTCATACACATATACACACACACATTTTTCTCAACCTTAGTGAAAATGACTCAGAGACCTTCAAAACGTATAAAAGTCGAATTGGCAGTCGTGGGACTGGCCGACAGAAGTGAAAACTTGTGCGTAAGAAATTTGAAAGCAGACGGAATGCGCACCAACTTCACGAGGAAAATGAAATTTATATACGTATATATATATTTAAAATTCATAATTATTTTTTCAGCAAACTGATTATTATTACAAAAATATTAAAAATACGATGTGTATGAATATATATATATAAAAGGCAATGTCTGTCTGTCTGTGTGTGTGTCTGTCAAATAATCAAAAACTACCCGTCCGATTGCGATGAAACTTTCAGGGATTGTTGTGGGCGTCCCAGGGAAGGTTTTAGTGTAGTTAAATCCAAAATTAATTTAATTAGTAATATTTTGGTAAAAGTCTATTTATGGTTACCATGGTTACATTGAAAAATTTACAATAAATAAATAAAATTGAAATCTTTTCAACTTATTATTTTGATAAATTTTATTAATATGTAATATTTTGTAAAGAATGTATCAGAAGTTTAGTGTCTAACATTCTGGGGTATTGCGCATGCGTATATCTGCCTAGCCGATCTCACGGGTCGGGTCGTTCTGGAATCTCACGCGAGTTCTATACTTTTTCCCCATCCCGCAAAAGTGCTCAGCGCCGCTAAAGAAGTTTTCACTTCAAAAACATCAAAATCTCGACATCGAAAATTTTCGTGATCGAAATATTATCTCTGGCGAGATAGTAAAAATAATGAATCAGTAATTTTATGGGGAAAATACTAATGTATTTTTAATGTTATATACAGGACAGATGAAGAAATATTACTCAACTAACTAAAAATTCTCGTTAAAAAAAGCTAATACCCTATTTATTATATATAAGGGTTTTTGTTTGAATATTGTTCACAATTTAAAAATCTTTTGCATATCTTTAAATTTCATGACGAGGAGAATCCAAATTTTACACTTTAAGGTCTGTCTGGAAAAATGTAAAGTTAAAAACTCAAAATTTTCTCTCTCAATTTTAATGTATTATATGAAAATTTAAAATAATAATATATTAGAATAGGATATTTTATACCATATTATATTTTATACACTGGTTGAGTTTATTACAATCATCGATACAAAGTATAAAAAAAAATTCGAATTAAGTTTATTGCGTTTCTCTTTTATTTACTATCCGCTGAATGCCTCGAACTTTGAGACTTTAAGTGATTCGCGCATTAATGAATATCGACAAATCCCCCAAAATGTTGAATATAATAATAAGGATTGAGCAACCATCTAAACAAGTTAATTAATATATTCATTAATATATACTATTTTCCTGATAATTTCTTATGTTTTTTTTTATTTTAATATTTAGTTATAATTTTTTTGTAATGATAACAATATCCTGTAAAATTCAACCCTATTTCAAAAATTTAGACCTATGTTTCTGTTTTTTATCTAAATTTTACTTTATTTTTTTAATAATAAATAAATGAGAACATTACTTTCTTTTTCAATATTACTCGAATTTTATTATAAATTCCATTAACTTTTGCCTTTAAAAATAATCATTGTATAATTCAGTGATTTCCAAAGTGTGAGCCGCGGCTCCCTGGGGATCCGCGATGCTGTCATTAGGGCACCGCGAAATATTCAATTAAATTTTCTAATACTTGAAATTTTGCGCCATTTTGTTTTAATTTTTTACTGTTAAATGGGTAATCGCTTTTAAAAAAGAAAAGTTTTCCAATTTGTCAAGAAAGTAAAAAATTTATATAAAAATCTGATGTATTAAGGGAGCTTCGGAAAAAATCCGATTATTTAGGGAGCCGCAAACCAGAAAATATTGGCAATGTGTACCTAAATATTTTTAAACCAAATAATATAATATATTTATATTTAAAATTGAATAAAATAGTAGCGTATAAATCGATGAATTAAAATTTTAATCGGATATATACATATAATGTAGTTCTATAATTTTTACCGACCGACGATAGTAAGGGAGGTATTGTTTTCACACCAAATTTCACATGTGGAGATTTTTACATATCTCCACGAATCATGCATTTTCTTAACAGAAAAAAGTATTTTTAGCATGATGTCTGTCCGTCCGTCCGTCCGTCTGTCCGTATAGATGTGTACAGCCTAAACGGCTGAACGGATTTCGATGAAATTTGGTATATTTACTTAATGCATCAGTGGGATGAATTGATCAACTTTTGGTGGAAATCCGGAAACCGGAAGTGGTAGTATTAGCGATCGACGATAGGAAGGGAAGGGTTATTTTCACACCAAATTTAACATGAGGAGATTTTTTACATATCACCACGAATCATGCACTTTGTATTTGTTTTATCCTCGAGAAAAATCAAATTTATTAGTGTTTTCTTGATTTAAAATTATATGACGTCATCCAGTCATTCATGACGTCACAGCCTGGTCTTGCATATATATTATAAATAAAATAAAATTAAAAATGTTTATATTTATTATTTATGTATCCATATCTATTTTTTATTACATTAATAGATATATTAAAATTATTTGAAATTGTTTCTGTAGCTGGAAATTAATTTACTTCAAACCGTCGGTCGGTTCGGACCAGGCCACAGGTCAACTTATTTTTTTTTATATTCAATATTCAATAATATATATATATTCTATTTGTAGTAACATTTATTTTAGAAAAAGTGCAGGCTTATTTTTTTCATTGCGATTTTATTTATCTAAAATAATTATAAACTCTTGAAAAATAATTATTTTTTCCAATATAATTTTATTTATTTTTTTAATATTGATATCTATCCGTTATTTTCTAAGAAATCGACAAATTTATTAAAATATTTATTGAATATCAGTGAAAATGCATTATAAAAAAAAATAAAAATAAAACACTTGAAATTCAATCTCTCATAATATTATTGAAAAGAAATCAATTTGATTAGGTTTCTAATAAAGAACAGAGTACCTAAATTAAATAAGAATTAAAACGTCACACATAATGCGGCTAGATATTGTGAATAAAAGTAAAAAAATATATAATTATAGTTGATATTTATTTGGAAAAAAGTGATTTATACTTTTAAATTACTATATTGATATTATTATACGAGAGTTATGTTATTTAAATAACTTTTCCTTTTTTTTTTAGCTTGTTATGGTTTGAAGGTAGTCGGTGGCTGAAGAATAAATAGGATACGTATAGAAAAAGGAATCACATCTCATCAGAGGTAAAGTTGATATATAAACAAACTATAATTAAAAATTAGAATTACATATTCAATTAATTTTTAAGTAGAAAATCAATAAAAGTTGTATCGATAGATATATAAATATTCATAAATTAACAAAAAGAAAAAGAAATTGACATTCGACTGAATTTGTTTTCTTCTAGTTTTTTACAATAAATTTAAATAAATATAGTATAGTATAGATATTTCTGTAGATAATTGTCTATTAATACATCTATCAAAATAAATAAAAATTAATATTTTATATGAAAGTATTCTTTAAATTAAAAATGGCTTTTTTTCATTAATGATATTTATTTATATAATTAATTATGAAATAACAAAAGAGCTATGATCAAGACAATTTTTTTTTTTTTTTTTTTTTTTTATATTTAATTCGTCGTGCATAGTTTAGAATAATAGGTTAAAATTTAATATAATGTTTTGAATTTTTCATTTGAATATAAAAAAAAGAGTATTTAATAATTTAAATATTTTCAATTTCTCTATTAGTTCATCTGAAAGAAGGTGTATTCACGAAACATATTTGGACCACTACTATATATGGAGATGGTGAAAAGTACGAGATCGTCGAGTGACTTGCTACGAGTGGGCAACCTATTTATAACTCCGAGGTTAGTACTTTTTGTTATAAAAAAAATGTATTATTATTTGAATACTCAATCTTATATATGTCTTTTGTTTTTCTTTTTTTTTTTCATGTATCATCCTTTTGCTGATGGCAAATTCAATTCTCTTCGAATAATATTGGTTTCTTCAAAATTTTTTTATAAATACAGCTCACCAAAAATAAGTACTCAACGTATATTTTTTGATTATTCTGGCACTAGTGGTAGTAATGAATTTAATTTAATATTGACAAAATTTAAATATTACAATAAAAAATACAATATTTCTATTATTTTTTGTTAAATTTAACATTGTTCGAAAATTAGTTAGTTAGATTAAAGATTTTCAGAGGCTACCCTAGAAAACAGAAAGATTTGGAAGAGAGAAGGATAAGGATGGCAAATCTACAATCTACTGAATCATCAATTCCTTACAAGGTATTTAGAATTGTTAGCCTGATAGGTTGCGTATGGGGGGTGATTATACATTATTTTGACTTAATCGTTTGTTGTTAGGGATTTACAGATAAAGGAATGCTTCAAGAAAGTGCCTTCTGATTCATCGCTTCCAAACCTTTGTGGTAGCCTATAAATATAGATAGAAACTAGAAACATTAAATTTAATGAATTATTAATATTTTAGAATAGAATAGAAAAAAGGTGTTTAGTTTTTGCATGCTTCTAACTATTAAAGGAAACACCTTGTTAGTATTTCGTCTTTAGTATTTAGTGGGTGGAGTCGGGTATGTGCCAGAAAATGTTAAGGGATTGTTTATCTGCATGTGTTTTGTGCTTCCCAAATCGTCATTTTTTTATTTTTTAATGACGATTCCCTTGTTTGTGTAAAGTAATGTGTATCACTGAGTGTGACTGGGACGTGGCCCTATGGTATTGGACAGGCATTCGTGAAGGTAGTTCAACAATGTTCCTTAATGGGATTAGCCCGCCAGGATGTATTGACTACCTTGGAGCTAAGTTTAGTCTCTTTTTCATGAGTGTTCCTCCCACTATGGAGGACGCCATGAATCCCCATTGTAGGTAGGTAGGCATTTTTTACAGGTTGCCACGAATGTGGTGTTCAATCGTAATCCAAAAACTCCAAGTCACTCTCAGCTGATCCACAGATACTCACAAACGGCTTCCCACTTAATCTATGCTTTTCTTTTTCTTTTTTTTTTTTCCTTCTTCTTCTAAATTACGCATTTCTTCGGTAGTTAAAACACAAAATAGACCATACTGTGTCTAATAAGCGCGTTCTCTCGGGAGTGTTTTTTTTTTTTTCGTTTCCGTGATTGCAATCTTTTCTAGCAAGAAGAGTGTTTTGCACGAAGATAGACAATATTATTAGATGGCCATCCGTGCCATAGAATTGGGTCTGGCATAGGATAGACTGTACAGGGAAGACATCAGGGCGCAATGAAGTAGCCTCCACGGTAGGTTATATGTATATTTCAATTGAAATACAATTTATATCCTCTTTTTTGGGACGTTATTCTCTCCTATTCTAGTCTAACCAATCTAACTAATGATCTTTTTTTCTATTTCTTTTTCTTTTCATTGTCTGAAGAGCATCATTTGAAGAACTTGGTTTGGTGGTTTGTTGGGGCAGTTGAGAGGTTCATCGCATCACTTCACAACGACTGTAAGGCATCTCATCGGTGAGTTGAATTTTTATTTCTATAACATTTCATGAAATAATATCAATATGTTTAAAAATAATTAAAATTACATAATTTTTAAATGGCGTTTATTGTTAGAACTGAAATTTTTGTGACAGTAATTCTTCTTCAAAAATGTTAAAATAAATCTAAAAAACTTTCTAAAATAAATCAGATATATACAATGTTTAATTTCTTGTATAGATATTTCTAGATATATTTACATTGATGAATTTATAAAGATACTACACGCCTATATTAAATTACTAAGTGAAATGTTTTCTTAATTTTTTAGTTTTACTTGATGTCCACCATTCCAGAATCAAGAGAGAGATTGAAGAACATGATGACTTCCAAATCATCATCATCCTTCGGGCGATTGCAAGGGGTGAAAACCCCGCCGTAAGTATTTTTTTTTAAGAAATATTTTTTAATATTATTCTAATCTATTTTCAGTCTTAATAAATATGTCTTTTATTCTTGTTTTTCATGTATCATCGATCGATATTGATGGCAATCTTTCACTTTTACGGATCCATCAAAAAGGTGAGTAGATTTCCAATATGAATTATTCCAGGAAAACATTATTTCATATTAGTCTTTGTTTTCCAGGGAGTGAAGACGATGATCCGGTTGAAGTGTTTGTCGACTCCATTACCTACCACTAATCAATCCATTGTAAGTATTGTATATGTATTTATATATTTTATTTTTTTATTTTATAGTATATTATAGATGGTAACATATACGCTTAGTATATAACAAGATATTTGAATTTCATCATAATTTAGAAATTAGATTTCAATTCTTGGTTGAGAGATTTTTTTCAATTTTTTTGATTTATACATGTATTTCTCCTTTAATAGAATCATAATTATAATTTATTTAATTTTAATTATTGCTATATATAAATATATATTGAAAATAATATTTGAAAATAAAACTTTTAAATGTAGTCAACACTAATCGCAATAGATGGCGGGATATGTATTAAATCAGTATAATATTTTTTCAAAAGTAAATAAAATTTATATCATTAATATTAATATTTCTTAATGATGATATAGTTTTGAAAAACTAGAGTAAATAATTATTTTTCAAATAATAACACTTTTGCTGCCCTTATTTTATTTTAAACACGCTTATTCGAATATATTTTATTTAAAAAAATCTCCTGAAATTCTTCTAAAGATTCACAACAAACTTTTACAAAGAACGCATTGAATTTTTCTTTTCCAATATCTTAAAGAAAGAATATGCTTTAAATTTGATTAAATATAAAGAGAATCACGTTTATTTGAACTTTGAGATATGCTATAAATAATGTAAATTGTAAATTTAGAGAAAGGAAGATAATTAATATTAAATATGATATTTATTTTACGATTAGAGTATAATGCAAAAATTTCGGTTAAATTTAAATTTTATACAGTGAATATCTATATATTTGAAATTATTTCGATTCTATACAATTTAAGCCCGATATTACTTTCAAAATGTTAAATAAGCCTATTTGGATTTGAAAGGATTTGTATGAATTACAAATTTGTAAAAAAAAAGAAAAGGCAATAAGTATTTTATTTACAAATAGTAGGTTTTTAAATTCAATAGAATATTTGAATTAGAATTCAAATACGTACTGGATGGTAATTAACTATATTTATGAATATGGGAAGATTTTACAAAGTTGGAGCCCCTATTAGTTAGACATCCACCGACACAGAAAATACTAAATTTAAAAAAATTACTAAAATTCTCTTAAAGCTATCTACATACAGAAAGAATTTTATAAAGAATGTATTGATTCATTTCCTCTAGACAGATAAATAAAATTAAATTTTATTTATATTAATATCAAGAGAATATATAATGTTTATTTTTTAAATTCGAAATAGGATACATATAATATATTGTAGTTCGGTGAAGAAGATAAATAATATTAATCATAATATTTAAGATTGAAGAATTCATATCATATGAAATTTCTATTTAGTGAATAACAATCTTTTGGAAATTGATTCCAATGTATATAATCTTTATCCAATATTACTTAAAAATAAAAATAATAGTGGTGATATTTATTTATTATATACTAATTTAAAGGCGATAAATATTTTAGTTACAATTTCAATGTTTTTGAATATAATGATGGATTTCTTTCATTTTTTCTTGTCATGAAATTATCTGGTATCATTTTATTAAATCAATTCAAATGGGAACTATTAGAATAAAATAAAGGATATTTTGTTGTCGGAAATGAAACTAAATATTGATATATTTTAAAAATTCTGAAAATTACTAGAATTATTATTTATTAATTTAATATAAATAATTGAACGAGTTCTGACTTGTTCATAGTTAGTCTTGATATCCAAGGATGAGTGAGGGTGGTGCATTTACATAAATCATGATTGTTTCTGGTTTGATAGAAAATAAAAAACATTAAATTATAAATTGTTTAGATAATTGGGAGTAGTAGAGTATCTCTCTATATAAAATAATAATACTTGTGAAGGAATTAAAATAAAATATTATAAGAAAAATCAAATTCAATTCAGACAGAATTAACGAAAAATTTTGAAAACATTATATTGAATTTTTCATTTCACATGATTCAACTTATAAAGTAAGGTATTTATAAATAAAATTCAATTTTATTTATTTTAAATAGAAAAACGTTTAGTTAAATTTCGAAATAAGACTACAAATAATAGATTTTTAATACTAGTTCGATGAAATAGATAATTAATATAAAAAATAATATTTGTTGATTAAAAACATTATTAAAGATTTCGATTAGTTTAAAATCTAATTCTCTGATATTAATTACTATAATTATTTTTTTTATTTTAAATTGTTTTATTTGTATATATTAGAATAGAAGCCCAAATTTGGTAATGAAATTGGAGCATAAATCATCTTGTTCTATAAATTTGAACTTTTTCTATAACATATCATCTATTCTAAGAGAATTACTTAAGATTTAATTTATATACTAACATATATTGCCTATGTGTACCTAAATATTTTTAAACCAAATAATATAATATATTTATATTTAAAATTGAATAAAATAGTAGCGTATAAATCGATGAATTAAAATTTTAATCGGATATATACATATAATGTAGTTCTATAATTTTTACCGACCGACGATAGTAAGGGAGGTATTGTTTTCACACCAAATTTCACATGTGGAGATTTTTACATATCTCCACGAATCATGCATTTTCTTAACAGAAAAAAGTATTTTTAGCATGATGTCTGTCCGTCCGTCCGTCCGTCTGTCCGTATAGATGTGTACAGCCTAAACGGCTGAACGGATTTCGATGAAATTTGGTATATTTACTTAATGCATCAGTGGGATGAATTGATCAACTTTTGGTGGAAATCCGGAAACCGGAAGTGGTAGTATTAGCGATCGACGATAGGAAGGGAAGGGTTATTTTCACACCAAATTTAACATGAGGAGATTTTTTACATATCACCACGAATCATGCACTTTGTATTTGTTTTATCCTCGAGAAAAATCAAATTTATTAGTGTTTTCTTGATTTAAAATTATATGACGTCATCCAGTCATTCATGACGTCACAGCCTGGTCTTGCATATATATTATAAATAAAATAAAATTAAAAATGTTTATATTTATTATTTATGTATCCATATCTATTTTTTATTACATTAATAGATATATTAAAATTATTTGAAATTGTTTCTGTAGCTGGAAATTAATTTACTTCAAACCGTCGGTCGGTTCGGACCAGGCCACAGGTCAACTTATTTTTTTTTATATTCAATATTCAATAATATATATATATTCTATTTGTAGTAACATTTATTTTAGAAAAAGTGCAGGCTTATTTTTTTCATTGCGATTTTATTTATCTAAAATAATTATAAACTCTTGAAAAATAATTATTTTTTCCAATATAATTTTATTTATTTTTTTAATATTGATATCTATCCGTTATTTTCTAAGAAATCGACAAATTTATTAAAATATTTATTGAATATCAGTGAAAATGCATTATAAAAAAAAATAAAAATAAAACACTTGAAATTCAATCTCTCATAATATTATTGAAAAGAAATCAATTTGATTAGGTTTCTAATAAAGAACAGAGTACCTAAATTAAATAAGAATTAAAACGTCACACATAATGCGGCTAGATATTGTGAATAAAAGTAAAAAAATATATAATTATAGTTGATATTTATTTGGAAAAAAGTGATTTATACTTTTAAATTACTATATTGATATTATTATACGAGAGTTATGTTATTTAAATAACTTTTCCTTTTTTTTTTAGCTTGTTATGGTTTGAAGGTAGTCGGTGGCTGAAGAATATATAGGATACGTATAGAAAAAGGAATCACATCTCATCAGAGGTAAAGTTGATATATAAACAAACTATAATTAAAAATTAGAATTACATATTCAATTAATTTTTAAGTAGAAAATCAATAAAAGTTGTATCGATAGATATATAAATATTCATAAATTAACAAAAAGAAAAAGAAATTGACATTCGACTGAATTTGTTTTCTTCTAGTTTTTTACAATAAATTTAAATAAATATAGTATAGTATAGATATTTCTGTAGATAATTGTCTATTAATACATCTATCAAAATAAATAAAAATTAATATTTTATATGAAAGTATTCTTTAAATTAAAAATGGCTTTTTTTCATTAATGATATTTATTTATATAATTAATTATGAAATAACAAAAGAGCTATGATCAAGACAATTTTTTTTTTTTTTTTTTTTTTTTTTTTATTTAATTCGTCGTGCATAGTTTAGAATAATAGGTTAAAATTTAATATAATGTTTTGAATTTTTCATTTGAATATAAAAAAAAGAGTATTTAATAATTTAAATATTTTCAATTTCTCTATTAGTTCATCTGAAAGAAGGTGTATTCACGAAACAAATTTGGACCACTACTATATATGGAGATGGTGAAAAGTACGAGATCGTCGAGTGACTTGCTACGAGTGGGCAACCTATTTATAACTCCGAGGTTAGTACTTTTTGTTATAAAAAAAATGTATTATTATTTGAATACTCAATCTTATATATGTCTTTTGTTTTTCTTTTTTTTTTCATGTATCATCCTTTTGCTGATGGCAAATTCAATTCTCTTCGAATAATATTGGTTTCTTCAAAATTTTTTTATAAATACAGCTCACCAAAAATAAGTACTCAACGTATATTTTTTGATTATTCTGGCACTAGTGGTAGTAATGAATTTAATTTAATATTGACAAAATTTAAATATTACAATAAAAAATACAATATTTCTATTATTTTTTGTTAAATTTAACATTGTTCGAAAATTAGTTAGTTAGATTAAAGATTTTCAGAGGCTACCCTAGAAAACAGAAAGATTTGGAAGAGAGAAGGATAAGGATGGCAAATCTACAATCTACTGAATCATCAATTCCTTACAAGGTATTTAGAATTGTTAGCCTGATAGGTTGCGTATGGGGGGTGATTATACATTATTTTGACTTAATCGTTTGTTGTTAGGGATTTACAGATAAAGGAATGCTTCAAGAAAGTGCCTTCTGATTCATCGCTTCCAAACCTTTGTGGTAGCCTATAAATATAGATAGAAACTAGAAACATTAAATTTAATGAATTATTAATATTTTAGAATAGAATAGAAAAAAGGTGTTTAGTTTTTGCATGCTTCTAACTATTAAAGGAAACACCTTGTTAGTATTTCGTCTTTAGTATTTAGTGGGTGGAGTCGGGTATGTGCCAGAAAATGTTAAGGGATTGTTTATCTGCATGTGTTTTGTGCTTCCCAAATCGTCATTTTTTTATTTTTTAATGACGATTCCCTTGTTTGTGTAAAGTAATGTGTATCACTGAGTGTGACTGGGACGTGGCCCTATGGTATTGGACAGGCATTCGTGAAGGTAGTTCAACAATGTTCCTTAATGGGATTAGCCCGCCAGGATGTATTGACTACCTTGGAGCTAAGTTTAGTCTCTTTTTCATGAGTGTTCCTCCCACTATGGAGGACGCCATGAATCCCCATTGTAGGTAGGTAGGCATTTTTTACAGGTTGCCACGAATGTGGTGTTCAATCGTAATCCAAAAACTCCAAGTCACTCTCAGCTGATCCACAGATACTCACAAACGGCTTCCCACTTAATCTATGCTTTTCTTTTTCTTTTTTTTTTTTCCTTCTTCTTCTAAATTACGCATTTCTTCGGTAGTTAAAACACAAAATAGACCATACTGTGTCTAATAAGCGCGTTCTCTCGGGAGTGTTTTTTTTTTTTTCGTTTCCGTGATTGCAATCTTTTCTAGCAAGAAGAGTGTTTTGCACGAAGATAGACAATATTATTAGATGGCCATCCGTGCCATAGAATTGGGTCTGGCATAGGATAGACTGTACAGGGAAGACATCAGGGCGCAATGAAGTAGCCTCCACGGTAGGTTATATGTATATTTCAATTGAAATACAATTTATATCCTCTTTTTTGGGACGTTATTCTCTCCTATTCTAGTCTAACCAATCTAACTAATGATCTTTTTTTCTATTTCTTTTTCTTTTCATTGTCTGAAGAGCATCATTTGAAGAACTTGGTTTGGTGGTTTGTTGGGGCAGTTGAGAGGTTCATCGCATCACTTCACAACGACTGTAAGGCATCTCATCGGTGAGTTGAATTTTTATTTCTATAACATTTCATGAAATAATATCAATATGTTTAAAAATAATTAAAATTACATAATTTTTAAATGGCGTTTATTGTTAGAACTGAAATTTTTGTGACAGTAATTCTTCTTCAAAAATGTTAAAATAAATCTAAAAAACTTTCTAAAATAAATCAGATATATACAATGTTTAATTTCTTGTATAGATATTTCTAGATATATTTACATTGATGAATTTATAAAGATACTACACGCCTATATTAAATTACTAAGTGAAATGTTTTCTTAATTTTTTAGTTTTACTTGATGTCCACCATTCCAGAATCAAGAGAGAGATTGAAGAACATGATGACTTCCAAATCATCATCATCCTTCGGGCGATTGCAAGGGGTGAAAACCCCGCCGTAAGTATTTTTTTTTAAGAAATATTTTTTAATATTATTCTAATCTATTTTCAGTCTTAATAAATATGTCTTTTATTCTTGTTTTTCATGTATCATCGATCGATATTGATGGCAATCTTTCACTTTTACGGATCCATCAAAAAGGTGAGTAGATTTCCAATATGAATTATTCCAGGAAAACATTATTTCATATTAGTCTTTGTTTTCCAGGGAGTGAAGACGATGATCCGGTTGAAGTGTTTGTCGACTCCATTACCTACCACTAATCAATCCATTGTAAGTATTGTATATGTATTTATATATTTTATTTTTTTATTTTATAGTATATTATAGATGGTAACATATACGCTTAGTATATAACAAGATATTTGAATTTCATCATAATTTAGAAATTAGATTTCAATTCTTGGTTGAGAGATTTTTTTCAATTTTTTTGATTTATACATGTATTTCTCCTTTAATAGAATCATAATTATAATTTATTTAATTTTAATTATTGCTATATATAAATATATATTGAAAATAATATTTGAAAATAAAACTTTTAAATGTAGTCAACACTAATCGCAATAGATGGCGGGATATGTATTAAATCAGTATAATATTTTTTCAAAAGTAAATAAAATTTATATCATTAATATTAATATTTCTTAATGATGATATAGTTTTGAAAAACTAGAGTAAATAATTATTTTTCAAATAATAACACTTTTGCTGCCCTTATTTTATTTTAAACACGCTTATTCGAATATATTTTATTTAAAAAAATCTCCTGAAATTCTTCTAAAGATTCACAACAAACTTTTACAAAGAACGCATTGAATTTTTCTTTTCCAATATCTTAAAGAAAGAATATGCTTTAAATTTGATTAAATATAAAGAGAATCACGTTTATTTGAACTTTGAGATATGCTATAAATAATGTAAATTGTAAATTTAGAGAAAGGAAGATAATTAATATTAAATATGATATTTATTTTACGATTAGAGTATAATGCAAAAATTTCGGTTAAATTTAAATTTTATACAGTGAATATCTATATATTTGAAATTATTTCGATTCTATACAATTTAAGCCCGATATTACTTTCAAAATGTTAAATAAGCCTATTTGGATTTGAAAGGATTTGTATGAATTACAAATTTGTAAAAAAAAAGAAAAGGCAATAAGTATTTTATTTACAAATAGTAGGTTTTTAAATTCAATAGAATATTTGAATTAGAATTCAAATACGTACTGGATGGTAATTAACTATATTTATGAATATGGGAAGATTTTACAAAGTTGGAGCCCCTATTAGTTAGACATCCACCGACACAGAAAATACTAAATTTAAAAAAATTACTAAAATTCTCTTAAAGCTATCTACATACAGAAAGAATTTTATAAAGAATGTATTGATTCATTTCCTCTAGACAGATAAATAAAATTAAATTTTATTTATATTAATATCAAGAGAATATATAATGTTTATTTTTTAAATTCGAAATAGGATACATATAATATATTGTAGTTCGGTGAAGAAGATAAATAATATTAATCATAATATTTAAGATTGAAGAATTCATATCATATGAAATTTCTATTTAGTGAATAACAATCTTTTGGAAATTGATTCCAATGTATATAATCTTTATCCAATATTACTTAAAAATAAAAATAATAGTGGTGATATTTATTTATTATATACTAATTTAAAGGCGATAAATATTTTAGTTACAATTTCAATGTTTTTGAATATAATGATGGATTTCTTTCATTTTTTCTTGTCATGAAATTATCTGGTATCATTTTATTAAATCAATTCAAATGGGAACTATTAGAATAAAATAAAGGATATTTTGTTGTCGGAAATGAAACTAAATATTGATATATTTTAAAAATTCTGAAAATTACTAGAATTATTATTTATTAATTTAATATAAATAATTGAACGAGTTCTGACTTGTTCATAGTTAGTCTTGATATCCAAGGATGAGTGAGGGTGGTGCATTTACATAAATCATGATTGTTTCTGGTTTGATAGAAAATAAAAAACATTAAATTATAAATTGTTTAGATAATTGGGAGTAGTAGAGTATCTCTCTATATAAAATAATAATACTTGTGAAGGAATTAAAATAAAATATTATAAGAAAAATCAAATTCAATTCAGACAGAATTAACGAAAAATTTTGAAAACATTATATTGAATTTTTCATTTCACATGATTCAACTTATAAAGTAAGGTATTTATAAATAAAATTCAATTTTATTTATTTTAAATAGAAAAACGTTTAGTTAAATTTCGAAATAAGACTACAAATAATAGATTTTTAATACTAGTTCGATGAAATAGATAATTAATATAAAAAATAATATTTGTTGATTAAAAACATTATTAAAGATTTCGATTAGTTTAAAATCTAATTCTCTGATATTAATTACTATAATTATTTTTTTTATTTTAAATTGTTTTATTTGTATATATTAGAATAGAAGCCCAAATTTGGTAATGAAATTGGAGCATAAATCATCTTGTTCTATAAATTTGAACTTTTTCTATAACATATCATCTATTCTAAGAGAATTACTTAAGATTTAATTTATATACTAACATATATTGCCTATGTGTACCTAAATATTTTTAAACCAAATAATATAATATATTTATATTTAAAATTGAATAAAATAGTAGCGTATAAATCGATGAATTAAAATTTTAATCGGATATATACATATAATGTAGTTCTATAATTTTTACCGACCGACGATAGTAAGGGAGGTATTGTTTTCACACCAAATTTCACATGTGGAGATTTTTACATATCTCCACGAATCATGCATTTTCTTAACAGAAAAAAGTATTTTTAGCATGATGTCTGTCCGTCCGTCCGTCCGTCTGTCCGTATAGATGTGTACAGCCTAAACGGCTGAACGGATTTCGATGAAATTTGGTATATTTACTTAATGCATCAGTGGGATGAATTGATCAACTTTTGGTGGAAATCCGGAAACCGGAAGTGGTAGTATTAGCGATCGACGATAGGAAGGGAAGGGTTATTTTCACACCAAATTTAACATGAGGAGATTTTTTACATATCACCACGAATCATGCACTTTGTATTTGTTTTATCCTCGAGAAAAATCAAATTTATTAGTGTTTTCTTGATTTAAAATTATATGACGTCATCCAGTCATTCATGACGTCACAGCCTGGTCTTGCATATATATTATAAATAAAATAAAATTAAAAATGTTTATATTTATTATTTATGTATCCATATCTATTTTTTATTACATTAATAGATATATTAAAATTATTTGAAATTGTTTCTGTAGCTGGAAATTAATTTACTTCAAACCGTCGGTCGGTTCGGACCAGGCCACAGGTCAACTTATTTTTTTTTATATTCAATATTCAATAATATATATATATTCTATTTGTAGTAACATTTATTTTAGAAAAAGTGCAGGCTTATTTTTTTCATTGCGATTTTATTTATCTAAAATAATTATAAACTCTTGAAAAATAATTATTTTTTCCAATATAATTTTATTTATTTTTTTAATATTGATATCTATCCGTTATTTTCTAAGAAATCGACAAATTTATTAAAATATTTATTGAATATCAGTGAAAATGCATTATAAAAAAAAATAAAAATAAAACACTTGAAATTCAATCTCTCATAATATTATTGAAAAGAAATCAATTTGATTAGGTTTCTAATAAAGAACAGAGTACCTAAATTAAATAAGAATTAAAACGTCACACATAATGCGGCTAGATATTGTGAATAAAAGTAAAAAAATATATAATTATAGTTGATATTTATTTGGAAAAAAGTGATTTATACTTTTAAATTACTATATTGATATTATTATACGAGAGTTATGTTATTTAAATAACTTTTCCTTTTTTTTTTAGCTTGTTATGGTTTGAAGGTAGTCGGTGGCTGAAGAATATATAGGATACGTATAGAAAAAGGAATCACATCTCATCAGAGGTAAAGTTGATATATAAACAAACTATAATTAAAAATTAGAATTACATATTCAATTAATTTTTAAGTAGAAAATCAATAAAAGTTGTATCGATAGATATATAAATATTCATAAATTAACAAAAAGAAAAAGAAATTGACATTCGACTGAATTTGTTTTCTTCTAGTTTTTTACAATAAATTTAAATAAATATAGTATAGTATAGATATTTCTGTAGATAATTGTCTATTAATACATCTATCAAAATAAATAAAAATTAATATTTTATATGAAAGTATTCTTTAAATTAAAAATGGCTTTTTTTCATTAATGATATTTATTTATATAATTAATTATGAAATAACAAAAGAGCTATGATCAAGACAATTTTTTTTTTTTTTTTTTTTTTTTTTTATTTAATTCGTCGTGCATAGTTTAGAATAATAGGTTAAAATTTAATATAATGTTTTGAATTTTTCATTTGAATATAAAAAAAAGAGTATTTAATAATTTAAATATTTTCAATTTCTCTATTAGTTCATCTGAAAGAAGGTGTATTCACGAAACAAATTTGGACCACTACTATATATGGAGATGGTGAAAAGTACGAGATCGTCGAGTGACTTGCTACGAGTGGGCAACCTATTTATAACTCCGAGGTTAGTACTTTTTGTTATAAAAAAAATGTATTATTATTTGAATACTCAATCTTATATATGTCTTTTGTTTTTCTTTTTTTTTTCATGTATCATCCTTTTGCTGATGGCAAATTCAATTCTCTTCGAATAATATTGGTTTCTTCAAAATTTTTTTATAAATACAGCTCACCAAAAATAAGTACTCAACGTATATTTTTTGATTATTCTGGCACTAGTGGTAGTAATGAATTTAATTTAATATTGACAAAATTTAAATATTACAATAAAAAATACAATATTTCTATTATTTTTTGTTAAATTTAACATTGTTCGAAAATTAGTTAGTTAGATTAAAGATTTTCAGAGGCTACCCTAGAAAACAGAAAGATTTGGAAGAGAGAAGGATAAGGATGGCAAATCTACAATCTACTGAATCATCAATTCCTTACAAGGTATTTAGAATTGTTAGCCTGATAGGTTGCGTATGGGGGGTGATTATACATTATTTTGACTTAATCGTTTGTTGTTAGGGATTTACAGATAAAGGAATGCTTCAAGAAAGTGCCTTCTGATTCATCGCTTCCAAACCTTTGTGGTAGCCTATAAATATAGATAGAAACTAGAAACATTAAATTTAATGAATTATTAATATTTTAGAATAGAATAGAAAAAAGGTGTTTAGTTTTTGCATGCTTCTAACTATTAAAGGAAACACCTTGTTAGTATTTCGTCTTTAGTATTTAGTGGGTGGAGTCGGGTATGTGCCAGAAAATGTTAAGGGATTGTTTATCTGCATGTGTTTTGTGCTTCCCAAATCGTCATTTTTTTATTTTTTAATGACGATTCCCTTGTTTGTGTAAAGTAATGTGTATCACTGAGTGTGACTGGGACGTGGCCCTATGGTATTGGACAGGCATTCGTGAAGGTAGTTCAACAATGTTCCTTAATGGGATTAGCCCGCCAGGATGTATTGACTACCTTGGAGCTAAGTTTAGTCTCTTTTTCATGAGTGTTCCTCCCACTATGGAGGACGCCATGAATCCCCATTGTAGGTAGGTAGGCATTTTTTACAGGTTGCCACGAATGTGGTGTTCAATCGTAATCCAAAAACTCCAAGTCACTCTCAGCTGATCCACAGATACTCACAAACGGCTTCCCACTTAATCTATGCTTTTCTTTTTCTTTTTTTTTTTTTTCCTTCTTCTTCTAAATTACACATTTCTTCGGTAGTTAAAACACAAAATAGACCATACTGTGTCTAATAAGCGCGTTCTCTCGGGAGTGTTTTTTTTTTCGTTTCCGTGATTGCAATCTTTTCTAGCAAGAAGAGTGTTTTGCACGAAGATAGACAATATTATTAGATGGCCATCCGTGCCATAGAATTGGGTCTGGCATAGGATAGACTGTACAGGGAAGACATCAGGGCGCAATGAAGTAGCCTCCACGGTAGGTTATATGTATATTTCAATTGAAATACAATTTATATCCTCTTTTTTGGGACGTTATTCTCTCCTATTCTAGTCTAACCAATCTAACTAATGATCTTTTTTTCTATTTCTTTTTCTTTTCATTGTCTGAAGAGCATCATTTGAAGAACTTGGTTTGGTGGTTTGTTGGGGCAGTTGAGAGGTTCATCGCATCACTTCACAACGACTGTAAGGCATCTCATCGGTGAGTTGAATTTTTATTTCTATAACATTTCATGAAATAATATCAATATGTTTAAAAATAATTAAAATTACATAATTTTTAAATGGCGTTTATTGTTAGAACTGAAATTTTTGTGACAGTAATTCTTCTTCAAAAATGTTAAAATAAATCTAAAAAACTTTCTAAAATAAATCAGATATATACAATGTTTAATTTCTTGTATAGATATTTCTAGATATATTTACATTGATGAATTTATAAAGATACTACACGCCTATATTAAATTACTAAGTGAAATGTTTTCTTAATTTTTTAGTTTTACTTGATGTCCACCATTCCAGAATCAAGAGAGAGATTGAAGAACATGATGACTTCCAAATCATCATCATCCTTCGGGCGATTGCAAGGGGTGAAAACCCCGCCGTAAGTATTTTTTTTTAAGAAATATTTTTTAATATTATTCTAATCTATTTTCAGTCTTAATAAATATGTCTTTTATTCTTGTTTTTCATGTATCATCGATCGATATTGATGGCAATCTTTCACTTTTACGGATCCATCAAAAAGGTGAGTAGATTTCCAATATGAATTATTCCAGGAAAACATTATTTCATATTAGTCTTTGTTTTCCAGGGAGTGAAGACGATGATCCGGTTGAAGTGTTTGTCGACTCCATTACCTACCACTAATCAATCCATTGTAAGTATTGTATATGTATTTATATATTTTATTTTTTTATTTTATAGTATATTATAGATGGTAACATATACGCTTAGTATATAACAAGATATTTGAATTTCATCATAATTTAGAAATTAGATTTCAATTCTTGGTTGAGAGATTTTTTTCAATTTTTTTGATTTATACATGTATTTCTCCTTTAATAGAATCATAATTATAATTTATTTAATTTTAATTATTGCTATATATAAATATATATTGAAAATAATATTTGAAAATAAAACTTTTAAATGTAGTCAACACTAATCGCAATAGATGGCGGGATATGTATTAAATCAGTATAATATTTTTTCAAAAGTAAATAAAATTTATATCATTAATATTAATATTTCTTAATGATGATATAGTTTTGAAAAACTAGAGTAAATAATTATTTTTCAAATAATAACACTTTTGCTGCCCTTATTTTATTTTAAACACGCTTGCTACGAGTGGGCAACCTATTTATAACTCCGAGGTTAGTACTTTTTGTTATAAAAAAAATGTATTATTATTTGAATACTCAATCTTATATATGTCTTTTGTTTTTCTTTTTTTTTTCATGTATCATCCTTTTGCTGATGGCAAATTCAATTCTCTTCGAATAATATTGGTTTCTTCAAAATTTTTTTATAAATACAGCTCACCAAAAATAAGTACTCAACGTATATTTTTTGATTATTCTGGCACTAGTGGTAGTAATGAATTTAATTTAATATTGACAAAATTTAAATATTACAATAAAAAATACAATATTTCTATTATTTTTTGTTAAATTTAACATTGTTCGAAAATTAGTTAGTTAGATTAAAGATTTTCAGAGGCTACCCTAGAAAACAGAAAGATTTGGAAGAGAGAAGGATAAGGATGGCAAATCTACAATCTACTGAATCATCAATTCCTTACAAGGTATTTAGAATTGTTAGCCTGATAGGTTGCGTATGGGGGGTGATTATACATTATTTTGACTTAATCGTTTGTTGTTAGGGATTTACAGATAAAGGAATGCTTCAAGAAAGTGCCTTCTGATTCATCGCTTCCAAACCTTTGTGAGTTGAATTTTTATTTCTATAATATTTCATGAAATAATATCAATATGTTTAAAAATAATTAAAATTACATAATTTTTAAATGGCGTTTATTGTTAGAACTGAAATTTTTGTGACAGTAATTCTTCTTCAAAAATGTTAAAATAAATCTAAAAATCTTTCTAAAATAAATCAGATATATACAATGTTTAATTTCTTGTATAGATATTTCTAGATATATTTACATTGATGAATTTATAAAGATACTACACGCCTATATTAAATTACTAAGTGAAATGTTTTCTTAATTTTTTAGTTTTACTTGATGTCCACCATTCCAGAATCAAGAGAGAGATTGAAGAACATGATGACTTCCAAATCATCATCATCCTTCGGGCGATTGCAAGGGGTGAAAACCCCGCCGTAAGTATTTTTTTTTAAGAAATATTTTTTAATATTATTTTAATCTATTTTCAGTCTTAATAAATATGTCTTTTATTCTTGTTTTTCATGTATCATCGATCGATATTGATGGCAATCTTTCACTTTTACGGATCCATCAAAAAGGTGAGTAGATTTCCAATATGAATTATTCCAGGAAAACATTATTTCATATTAGTCTTTGTTTTCCAGGGAGTGAAGACGATGATCCGGTTGAAGTGTTTGTCGACTCCATTACCTACCACTAATCAATCCATTGTAAGTATTGTATATGTATTTATATATTTTATTTTTTTATTTTATAGTATATTATAGATGGTAACATATACGCTTAGTATATAACAAGATATTTGAATTTCATCATAATTTAGAAATTAGATTTCAATTCTTGGTTGAGAGATTTTTTTCAATTTTTTTGATTTATACATGTATTTCTCCTTTAATAGAATCATAATTATAATTTATTTAATTTTAATTATTGCTATATATAAATATATATTGAAAATAATATTTGAAAATAAAACTTTTAAATGTAGTCAACACTAATCGCAATAGATGGCGGGATATGTATTAAATCAGTATAATATTTTTTCAAAAGTAAATAAAATTTATATCATTAATATTAATATTTCTTAATGATGATATAGTTTTGAAAAACTAGAGTAAATAATTATTTTTCAAATAATAACACTTTTGCTGCCCTTATTTTATTTTAAACACGCTTGCTACGAGTGGGCAACCTATTTATAACTCCGAGGTTAGTACTTTTTGTTATAAAAAAAATGTATTATTATTTGAATACTCAATCTTATATATGTCTTTTGTTTTTCTTTTTTTTTTCATGTATCATCCTTTTGCTGATGGCAAATTCAATTCTCTTCGAATAATATTGGTTTCTTCAAAATTTTTTTATAAATACAGCTCACCAAAAATAAGTACTCAACGTATATTTTTTGATTATTCTGGCACTAGTGGTAGTAATGAATTTAATTTAATATTGACAAAATTTAAATATTACAATAAAAAATACAATATTTCTATTATTTTTTGTTAAATTTAACATTGTTCGAAAATTAGTTAGTTAGATTAAAGATTTTCAGAGGCTACCCTAGAAAACAGAAAGATTTGGAAGAGAGAAGGATAAGGATGGCAAATCTACAATCTACTGAATCATCAATTCCTTACAAGGTATTTAGAATTGTTAGCCTGATAGGTTGCGTATGGGGGGTGATTATACATTATTTTGACTTAATCGTTTGTTGTTAGGGATTTACAGATAAAGGAATGCTTCAAGAAAGTGCCTTCTGATTCATCGCTTCCAAACCTTTGTGAGTTGAATTTTTATTTCTATAATATTTCATGAAATAATATCAATATGTTTAAAAATAATTAAAATTACATAATTTTTAAATGGCGTTTATTGTTAGAACTGAAATTTTTGTGACAGTAATTCTTCTTCAAAAATGTTAAAATAAATCTAAAAAACTTTCTAAAATAAATCAGATATATACAATGTTTAATTTCTTGTATAGATATTTCTAGATATATTTACATTGATGAATTTATAAAGATACTACACGCCTATATTAAATTACTAAGTGAAATGTTTTCTTAATTTTTTAGTTTTACTTGATGTCCACCATTCCAGAATCAAGAGAGAGATTGAAGAACATGATGACTTCCAAATCATCATCATCCTTCGGGCGATTGCAAGGGGTGAAAACCCCGCCGTAAGTATTTTTTTTTAAGAAATATTTTTTAATATTATTCTAATCTATTTTCAGTCTTAATAAATATGTCTTTTATTCTTGTTTTTCATGTATCATCGATCGATATTGATGGCAATCTTTCACTTTTACGGATCCATCAAAAAGGTGAGTAGATTTCCAATATGAATTATTCCAGGAAAACATTATTTCATATTAGTCTTTGTTTTCCAGGGAGTGAAGACGATGATCCGGTTGAAGTGTTTGTCGACTCCATTACCTACCACTAATCAATCCATTGTAAGTATTGTATATGTATTTATATATTTTATTTTTTTATTTTATAGTATATTATAGATGGTAACATATACGCTTAGTATATAACAAGATATTTGAATTTCATCATAATTTAGAAATTAGATTTCAATTCTTGGTTGAGAGATTTTTTTCAATTTTTTTGATTTATACATGTATTTCTCCTTTAATAGAATCATAATTATAATTTATTTAATTTTAATTATTGCTATATATAAATATATATTGAAAATAATATTTGAAAATAAAACTTTTAAATGTAGTCAACACTAATCGCAATAGATGGCGGGATATGTATTAAATCAGTATAATATTTTTTCAAAAGTAAATAAAATTTATATCATTAATATTAATATTTCTTAATGATGATATAGTTTTGAAAAACTAGAGTAAATAATTATTTTTCAAATAATAACACTTTTGCTGCCCTTATTTTATTTTAAACACGCTTGCTACGAGTGGGCAACCTATTTATAACTCCGAGGTTAGTACTTTTTGTTATAAAAAAAATGTATTATTATTTGAATACTCAATCTTATATATGTCTTTTGTTTTTCTTTTTTTTTTCATGTATCATCCTTTTGCTGATGGCAAATTCAATTCTCTTCGAATAATATTGGTTTCTTCAAAATTTTTTTATAAATACAGCTCACCAAAAATAAGTACTCAACGTATATTTTTTGATTATTCTGGCACTAGTGGTAGTAATGAATTTAATTTAATATTGACAAAATTTAAATATTACAATAAAAAATACAATATTTCTATTATTTTTTGTTAAATTTAACATTGTTCGAAAATTAGTTAGTTAGATTAAAGATTTTCAGAGGCTACCCTAGAAAACAGAAAGATTTGGAAGAGAGAAGGATAAGGATGGCAAATCTACAATCTACTGAATCATCAATTCCTTACAAGGTATTTAGAATTGTTAGCCTGATAGGTTGCGTATGGGGGGTGATTATACATTATTTTGACTTAATCGTTTGTTGTTAGGGATTTACAGATAAAGGAATGCTTCAAGAAAGTGCCTTCTGATTCATCGCTTCCAAACCTTTGTGAGTTGAATTTTTATTTCTATAATATTTCATGAAATAATATCAATATGTTTAAAAATAATTAAAATTACATAATTTTTAAATGGCGTTTATTGTTAGAACTGAAATTTTTGTGACAGTAATTTCTCTTCAAAAATGTTAAAATAAATCTAAAAAACTTTCTAAAATAAATCAGATATATACAATGTTTAATTTCTTGTATAGATATTTCTAGATATATTTACATTGATGAATTTATAAAGATACTACACGCCTATATTAAATTACTAAGTGAAATGTTTTCTTAATTTTTTAGTTTTACTTGATGTCCACCATTCCAGAATCAAGAGAGAGATTGAAGAACATGATGACTTCCAAATCATCATCATCCTTCGGGCGATTGCAAGGGGTGAAAACCCCGCCGTAAGTATTTTTTTTTAAGAAATATTTTTTAATATTATTCTAATCTATTTTCAGTCTTAATAAATATGTCTTTTATTCTTGTTTTTCATGTATCATCGATCGATATTGATGGCAATCTTTCACTTTTACGGATCCATCAAAAAGGTGAGTAGATTTCCAATATGAATTATTCCAGGAAAACATTATTTCATATTAGTCTTTGTTTTCCAGGGAGTGAAGACGATGTGAGAGTGAAGTCACTCTCAGCTGATCCACAGATACTCACAAACGGCTTCCCACTTAATCTATGCTTTTCTTTTTCTTTTTTTTTTTCCTTCTTCTTCTAAATTACGCATTTCTTCGGTAGTTAAAACACAAAATAGACCATACTGTGTCTAATAAGCGCGTTCTCTCGGGAGTGTTTTTTTTTTCGTTTCCGTGATTGCAATCTTTTCTAGCAAGAAGAGTGTTTTGCACGAAGATAGACAATATTATTAGATGGCCATCCGTGCCATAGAATTGGGTCTGGCATAGGATAGACTGTACAGGGAAGACATCAGGGCGCAATGAAGTAGCCTCCACGGTAGGTTATATGTATATTTCAATTGAAATACAATTTATATCCTCTTTTTTGGGACGTTATTCTTTGATTTTTCTAACTTACAATATAGAAGATGAATACACTGGATATAATAAATAATATATACAAGTAAATATTTCGAAATCACAAAACTAATTATGAATCTATTATTTCTTGTTTTTAGATCTAAATACATTGAATGGAATGGAGCGAGCATACCTAATATGATGAAGATTACTAAAAAGGAAAATAAAAAATGGGTAAGCATTTTATTTATTTTTTTTAATTTTTAAATAATAAATATTGAAATATTATTATATTATTATTTTAAATTTTAAAATATTACCTACAATTACTCTTATTGTCCAAAATTTCATTAAAATATTCATGTATAATCAATCCTATTCATATGATAGTAGATATCCTTAAATTTCTATTAAATACTATTCAATATAAATATTCATTGAATTAAATTGAATTTCAAATATTAATTAATGATGGTATATTATAGAAATTTCTATAACAGGATAAAATAAAATAGAAGACTTATTCAAAACATTCTTTGACTATTCTTCTTCTTCCTCTTCAAGTATTATTTTCTAAGTTTAAAAAAGGTTTGAATTAATTTTTAATCTATCACTATATGTTTTATCTATCACCATCAGATAATGATGTTCGTATCCGTGGATGATTATGTCTTGACTCTACTCTCTGGTCACTAAGAAATGATGGAAGAAGCTAATAAGAATAAGCGTATGCACAAACTGTGAGTAGAATGATGGATTTCTTGTATAGATATTTCTAGATATATTTACATTGATGAATTTATAAAGATACTACACTCGTATATTAACTTACTAAGTGAAATGGTTTGGTCATTTTTTAGTCTTAATCGATGTGCACCATTGCAGAATCAAGAGAGAGAGATTGACAAGATAATGATTTCCAGATCATCATCATCATCATCCATCGGGCTATTGCAAGGGGGTGAAACCCCGCCGTAAGTATTTTTTTAAGAAATATTTTAATATTATTCTACTCTATTTTCAATCTTAATAAATAGGTCTTTTATTTTTCTTGATTTTCATGTAACCTCGATCAATGTTGATGGCAATCTTTCACTTTTACGGTTTCATCAAAATGATGAGTAGATTTCCAATATATGAATTATTCCAGAAAAACATTATTTCATATTAGCCTTTGTTTTACAGGGATAGATTACGATGATTGAGTTGAATAATCAATAGATTGTAAGTATTGTATATGTAAAAAATTGAAAAAAAAAAAAAAACATATTTTCAATCGCAATGCATACTTTCCAAGGAAAATTTTAAAATATCGTAAACATCCAAATTGAATCTTAATTAGAATCCAAAATTGTATAAATTAATACATTTATGTTATTCTTTTAGTTTCCATTTCCTGATCCCAACTGGATTTAGGTTCTCTTTCCAGCACTCGTTCAACCATATAATTCAGTAGTCGGGGAATTTTTTTAATCATTACCTCAAAATATTTTGGTGTAAGTTGATATTCCCCCATGGTGTAGAGCAGAGGTTCTAAAACTTATGTACTCCGCGAACCCCAACTTGAAAAAATTTTTTTTGACGGACCCCATCCCAACTTTAGGTACTTTACGTCATTTTATTAGTTAATTTCTGGCTTGCGATCTCATAAGAACAAGGATATATGATGAATATTTCTAACAGTGATTGGTGAATAACAATTTTTTTGCATATTGTAGAACACATTTTATTAGAAATTATAATATTGAAGAAAGAAAATTCAGCTAAATATTAAGATGGAAACGGTAGCATTAGTTTTCTTGCACATTTCGTTGAATTTGGGTATTTGATCACTGTTTCCTCACAAAGCCATGCCATCGCTCCTTTTATATTTAATAAAGTTTTAACTGACTCATCATTTTCTCGTGCACCTGTACGATGGCTTTGCGGACCCCCAGTAAAGGCTTCGCGGACCCCCAGGGGTCCGCGGACCACAGTTTAAGAACCTCTGGTGTAGAACAAAAAAAAAAAAACAACGAAATTTAGCCATGATAATTTTAAAAAGAAAATAATTTGTAAAAATACTAACAGGTTTATAAAATAGCAAATTAAAAATATATACTTTTTACTCACAAAAGTTTCATTTTTACCCCATTTGAGGTAATTTATTCCGGTTCCCCGACCGCTGATATAATAGTATTTTGTGCAGCCTTCCCCCCACCCTCATGCAAAATTATAATTTTTTTATTAATATAATTTCACGATTATAAATTTGTAATTAATTTAGCCTTTAAAGATAGAATAACCAATAGATAAATATAAATCTATTATTGAAATTCTTTTAATCATTTTAATTAAAAAAATAGAATACAATTTAATTATTTTCTTATACGTATATTTTTTTTACTTTAAGTTTCAAATATTAATCAAAACATCACTAACGCCATCTAATGAATTTGTTTTTCTCTACATAAAATTTATTGCGTGATATTTTATTCGATGAGAAATTTATAATTTATTTTGATAATAATCCTTTTTAAAATAATTTAATAATTAGTTCATTATTTTTTTGACTTAAGTTTAATCTATTATTAAATACAACATACAACTGACATTCATAATAGTGATTGGTAATTATTGATGAATATTAACATTGAACTGAAATTAATTTACATTTATTAGTATAATAACCTCTCATAATTTAAAAAAATATTTCATTCTTCAATTCAGAAAAGATAAATACATATTGGTAATAATATAAATCTTTATTTTTATTCGAGTTATTTATTTCTAGAAAATTGATAAAATGATATGAAAATTAACATGTCAATAAAAATAATATATTTTAGTTTATTTTCAAAAACTGACTTAATCTAAAATTATATTAGCTGAAAATATAAAATTAATAATATATATTATTTAATTATTGATTTTAATTTAATAAATATATATTATTTAATTATTGATTTTAATTTAATAAATATTTTCTTTTTTAGAACAAAATCATCTACTCTGATCAAAGTGAAATCGTGCCTCCATTCATCATTTCATAAATAAGGTCTGTGATCTTTATTATTATATATTATAATATATTATATATATTTTCTAAATTTATAGAATCCATACTATTTATTACGAATAACTTTTATCGACATCTATTCAATAGTTTAGGTGAATCAATTTCATTCATTTTTTACCGACCGACGATAGTAAGGGAGGTATTGTTTTCACACCAAATTTCACATGTGGAGATTTTTACATATCTCCACGAATCATGCATTTTCTTAACAGAAAAAACTATTTTTAGCATGATGTCTGTCCGTCCGTATAGATGTGTACAGCCTGAACGGCTGAACGGATTTTGATGAAATTTGGTATATTTACTTAATGCATCAGTGGGATGAATTGATCAACTTTTGGTGCAAATCTGGAAACCAGAAGTGGTAGTATTAGCGATCGACGATAGGAAGGAAAGGGTTATTTTCATACCAAATTTCACATGAAGAGATTTTTTACATATTATCACGAATCATTCACTTTGCATTGGTTTTATACTCGAGACCTGGCCACAGGTCAACTTATTTTTAGATAACTTTATAGATATATTTTAGCTTATTATAAAATGTCAGTTATTCAGCATATATATCAGATCCACTATTATATTTAAAAAAATAAATTAGATTTAGATACTTTTAAATAAATATATAATGTAAAATTTAGATAGGTCCATAAATAGAAATTTAGATAATATAAAAAGAATTTAATAAAAATATGTAAGTATGTTTATTTTTCTATTAGAAATTATTTTTATATATTATTATATTCACTTTTTTTCAAATTATTATAAGGGCCCTTCAAGACCAATTCGATGGGTAATTTTTAGACAGGTAATATTTTTCTAAAAATTCTCGAATTCTGCTATATCGAAACTTTGATCATTTTTAGCCAACAACAAATTTAAATTAAAATTTTTCTAACAAATTAAGAATCAAACACACAGTATAGGTTGTGAAGCATTTTAATTGGCCTCCTTTTGGTGTCTATTTAAATATTTTCTTACATGAGATATCACCTTTTTTAAGATTTCAAACTGCTTCTTCACTTTGCTTCTGATTAATTTAGTAGTTTAAAAATTAAAATTTTTTTATTTAAAAATGCAATTTAAAATAGTTATAGTTAATAAAATAATATATCATGGGAAAACAAGGAAATATTAATTTAAGTAGGTTCTAATTTTCAAAACATAAAAATATATTAAAAAATAATAAAAAAACATCATAAAGATTAAAAAAAATGATTTATATTTAAGGTCGGTAGGATGTCAATTGCCACAAGTATATAAACAATAATAATAAGTATTTATATTCAATTATTAAGATTTAATTAACTTGACTTATTTGAAAAAAAATTTCAAAATAATAGTGATTTTTGTTAATATTGATTCAAATTAAATTTAATCTATAAATTGCATAAGTTCTGTATATGAATCATAGATGTCATTCTCAATGCTAATTACGTCTTGATTTCTTACCGGGTTTCCGATATTTTATTAAAATGACATTTATTTTTATGTGTTTTTTTTAATAATAAATCAATTATTAATCCTGTTATAATTAAATCATTTTTTTAATAATGGTTAGCGCCCATTAATAATTTGAAGTAATTATTTTATCAAACCATATTTTTAAACGTCTGAAATGTTTATTTTCATAATTCATTTTTTTTTTATTAAGAGAATACTCGAATATCTTTTTCAATGTATTAAACAAATTCTTTTAATAGTTTAATAAAAACTGAATCTTTTCTCTCATCGTGGATTTTATCAATGGTTTAGATATGGGCGTGAGGTGAGTTAAATTTAATTTATTAGTATTTATTTATTATTTATATATATATATATACACTGGCTTTTCTATCATATTTCAAATTTGGTTTGAATATAAAAAAAAATTATTCCACTTTTTTTACTATCTCATTTCATTTCCCAGTTCTGGTTAGCTAGAAAATTTTAAAATTTATTTTATATATATAAACATAACTTTATATTCGATTTTTTAATAAGCAATTATTATTAGTTTAACTTAAAAAAAAAAATTCATAATATAATTTGATTTGATTAAAATATTAAAAGATTCTAAAATATTTATTATGTTTTTATAAAGTGAAAGATTGCAATTTAATAGAGGAAGGATGCAGTTTTTAAAATAATATACCTAGCATTGATTTTATCGTAACGTTATTCATATTTCAAATTTATTTTTATTTTTAGTTCCTAAAATTATGAAAATAAATCAATATTCAATTCTTTTGAATCGTTTAATTTATGAATCATATTCCTTTTGATTTGTCTATAAATTCATTAATAAAGAAAATGTAAATTATCTTACCTGTAAAGTTTTTCATCCAGTAGGCTGGCCACCTTCTACTCTAATTTGGTTTAAAATTAAATCATTCCTCTTCTATATTATATATATATATTAAAAAATAATGTTCTTTTTTTTATTTTTAATGAATAATAATTTCTAAATTCATATAATTTTTCTTTTATTAATTTCATTATTGTAACTTGTGTCAAAAATCCTAACATTTAAATTATTGTTTAAAATGTATAAATGTCAAATAGATTTTGAAGTGAAAAATTTGTGAATAAAACTTATTCTAAATATCATTTTTCATAATTTTAATAACTGAATAATAAAAATATTTTTGAAATTTAGGAGAATGTAGTGTATTTTAATTATAAGTAAAGAAATCAATTGCAATTCAATGGGAAACAAAACGATGTTTTTGTTGTTTATTTATTTTTTACATAATAATATTAATATAAACATTGTAACAATAGTCTGTTCATAACAATAATAATTGATAATACTACTAATTAATTAATTAATACATAATAGAGAATATAAAGTATCAATAAATAAGTTGATTTTTTTAAAATTAATTTAATTTATTAAGTCATTATTTAATGATATTCATAATAATCAATATTGAAAAATAACTATAGGTTTAAAAAATAATTTATTATAACAACCTTTAACTTATGAAATATTTTATATTTAGGATTATTTAGGATGGGCACTAAATGAAACAGATATTTTTTTTTCTTTTTTCTATAAATATGATTTATTTTAATGTCATAATTATTTTAGTACAAAAATTAAAAATTATATCAAAGAAAACAAATGAATTAAAAATAATATGGAGTATAGATTTTTAATTTAATTTCCAATACATATAAACAATTTATAAATATTTGCAAAAATCTTTAATACAAAATATTGAAACACATATACAATCTATAGGTTAAGATATATATATATATCCTAATTAAATAGGTAAAAAAAAATTATATATATAGATTTCATTCATATAATTAATTTTATTTAATAATTCCTCTTAATAATAATATATACAAAATAATTCAATAAAATTAATAATTATTTTGTATATTTAAAGATGAGTTTTCATTAAGAAAATATAATGAAAATTCATCTTGTATTATATATATAATACAACACAAATAGTGTTGAATGAAAAAAAATAATACAAGTCCAAATATATATATATATTTATATATATAATAATTCAAAAATCACATTTAAAAGTCAATAGGTAAGAGTCTTGTTTTGAATATCCTTCCCTTAACCTCCCTGACCCAAACCATCCCCTTCAAAGTGCGTCGAACCTTATATAGCCTCGTATACCTCTCTTCCCCGCGTGCGGAGGCCCGAAGTCAGGCGGCTTCGGCCGAGCCTTGACGAAGCAGGCCCAGTGGAAGGGAGGTAAGCCACGCCTCTACACTCACCGCTCTGTGTGCAGTTATGTGAGAGCGGCAACTAACCTCCCCTCCACCTGGCCAACACATCAAGGCATGGCCTTCTGTCTTCGGCCCGCCGCACGAGGTTTGACAGGGGTAGAAGGATTGCAAAGGGACAGTATAAGAGAGGATTAAAGATGATAAGGAGTGAAATAAAAGGGGGGGGGGGTTCATTTTTATAAATTATATTTATTGAACCATCAAATATCAATATTACATTATATATATATATATATATATCAATTTTTAGATTTTTTTTGTATATAAGTTTATAAATCTATAAAAATAATTTTTGTTAGGCTCAATTAGAGATTAATAAATAATAATAATAATAATAATAATTTATAGTAATTAAAATGTGTATAATTATGATTTAACTTGATTTTCATTAAATATTAATTCTATTTTATTTTTTTTACAGATTTTTCATCCAAGGCAAAAAACATCCAATCACAATTCTTCATTACCATTAAAAAATTTAATATTTTTAAAATTATTTTTATATAAACAAAAAAATATATCATTTCTTATTTACTCATTAATTTTTTTATATTAAATTTATGTTATAATACTTTTTTAACAAAACTATTCGAAATCAAATTCACGTTAGGGTAAGTACTTATCGGACCCACCCCCTTATATATAATTTTTTATTAAATATACAATTTTATAAAAATTAATATTTGTTAATTCATTATTATCATGATCATTTCATTGATTTTATTTTAATGTAATTAACCGCAATGTATATAAATTGAATTAATATATATATATATAGATTCAAATAAAATTTATTTATTTATTGACCTTTAAAATCCTTCCTTTTCATTAAATTTTAAAAAATTAATGTTTTTTTTAATTTATTTAATTTGATTATAAGAAAAGAAACAATAGATATGTATTTTGAAACCTTAATGAAAATTCTATTTAAAATCAATATTAACATAACTAGAGAAGTTGGTTACATTCTTAGGTAACAATATGAAGGAGGACCTGAAGGAATTGGGAGAAGATAGCAATTAAATGGATAGTATACACTTTACAGTATGGAAACATTTGGAGGATTGTCTTTGCTGAAGCCAAAACTGTCAAGTTTAGTAACGCCACAGACATAGAAAAGATTATTTAAGCTATTATTAATATTTCATTAATTCTTCAATAATTTATTAAATTGAGAAAAGCATCCATAGAATCTATATAAGAGAAATTGTGAATAAAGAAAAAGATTTAAATATTGGAATTGTTATTATTTTCTGTCAAATGATGCCAATTATCCACGAGGTATTATCAGAACGACAGTGCTCTGCTTTAGTTTTTTTAGTTTGCTAAATACATGGTTATTTATTTAATTATCAAAAATTTAATTCCCTTTCTTTTTTTCAATTTCAAAAAATAAGAGGAATAAATAGAACTAAAAAGATTTTATAATTTTATTTTAGTTATTCTTAATATATGTATATCGATAAATATATTTTTGCTATTTTTCCTAAAAAATTATTATTCCCATATTACCACCATTCCCCAAAAATGAAAATTTGCTTTTTTTTATATTTTTATTTTTTTTTTTTTTTGTTTGTAATGGGAGGTCTTTAGAAAAATTATAGTATATTTAAAAAAGTAATTGTGGCATGATACAATAATTGAAAATTATGAGGGATGTAACGACTCAAAATCAAAAATTCTCAAGGGACACCGGGAATAAGAGGCGAGAGTGCAAGTGTTTATATGGAGGAATGGCAAAAACTTAAGAAGATAAAGAATTTACAAATGATAATAAAAAAATTGACTTACATGCATATTTATAATATATTATTATATTTAAATACACCTTAGTAGTAATATTTTAAAATATTAAAAAAAATATTGATTACAAGAAATATCTTGTTTAGCGAAAACGTACCAGTAGTTGGCAATTGTACCAGTAATTGAACATTTGATAGATTTTTTACCAAATTAAGCTTTTTAATTTCAAATTAAGCACGATATATCGATAAATATCAAGAAGAGTCTTCCGGATTGCTTAATAATGAAAAAGAGAAATTAAAAAGCTTATTTTGATAAAAAATCTATCAAATAGTCAATTACTGGTACAGTGGTCAACTACTTGTACGTTTACCCTATTTATTTTTTATTCATTAATTTAAAAAATACAATATTTTATTCAAATATCATTATAAAACATCAATACTATTTACTACTACTACTACTACTACTATAAATCTATTTATCTTTGTAATCTAACTATTTACATCGGTCCCCTTTGAAATTTTTTCTCGTTTAATAGGCCCATTTTTTGATGCAGTTAAGTATATTAATAAAGTTTAACATAATTTAGAACTATGAAAATTTAATAGAATATAATTTTAGCAATCTTAAAACAAAATAAACATATTTTATTATATTAGTAGTAGTAATAGTTGAGCTAATATTATTTAATAAAACTTGTAATACAATATTTCATAAATTAATAATCTCATAAATGATTAATAGGCTGAAAAAATTAATGTTATGATTGAGACTGATGTTTTGTGACATCAGGTTCAAATTTTGATTAACAAATAAATTTCATAACATATGATAATATAGTTAATAAATATTATCAACTATTTTACTTATTATATAAAAATTATTGGAATATATTAATTTACAAAAAAAAAAAAAAAAAAAAAATTAATAATCAAAAAAATAATTAAGTTAAATGACATTTTATTTAGATTGAAAATTTAAGGGTGCCATTTTTCAGCACATTTGAATATGGTATTTGAACATTAAATTTAAGCTCTCTAACACTAAAAAAATATCATGAACATTTTTTAAAATAATTCACTTGAATATAATATTTTGAACACTAAAAAAAGTGGTTGCACATTAAAACAAGCTTAGAAATATTAAAAAAAATCTTTGAGCACTAAAACGATTTTAGGAACAATACAATTCTATTTAGGAACAATAAAATAAAATTAAAACACTAAAACTTTGTTTTACAGCAAAGACCAAACATATACTTTTCATACATACAAATTCTTTTGAAATGGACGGAAGAAAGAAATCCTAGTTGTCCCAATTATACATGTTTTGCATTAAAACCAGCTATAAAATTAAAACTATGGACAGATGCATTTCACTGGGCATTATCAAATAAAACTGTAATAAAAAAAATCTAATAAATATTTTGTATGTTCCTCACAATCACATTTTCAAAAAGTAACTTCTGAATTAATCTCGCAATATAATTCATTAAATGAAAAGTGGGAGTCATTTGAGGAATATGAAAAATTCAATTTTGGAAGTGTGTTTCGATTATAAATAAAAATGCTCCTATATCTATAATAGTCTATGTCATATATTTTATATATATATTGTAATATATAAGCATAAAAATAGCATTTTTATATGTATTATGGTACAGAAGTAAGTCTCCAATGAACTCTCCATTCCTTCCTTTCACACAAGGCTAAGTGTTAACACTTAATAATTAAAATAATTTGCAATTGCTTAATATAAATTACATCTCATTTAATTTATATTTATATTTCTAACGGTTCCATTAAATTTCATATTAATTTCATTATTATCTATTGTATCATATTAATTCTTCTATTTAAATGAAATAAATAATTTTAGTATAATTTAAATATGCATTTTTAATCTGAACCTATTCAATTTTATCATTTCCCATCTCAACCTTCGCGGATTCAATAACCATTTATTATTCTAAATTTAACCAGAGTGCTACCAAATTAAATTAAACTTATTTTCAACACATTTTTTTCTCATAAAATACCATACCAAAACCCTCCAATATACGACAATATGTATATATATTATATTATATTATTATATATTTATAATAATAAAATTTGTTAAAAAATATAATATCAGTATTATTTTTATATACTTCCATATAAATGAATAAGAACATACAATAACACCCACCTTTCTCAACCTCTCCTATGTGAATAAAATTAAACAAAATATAAGGTGGATCCTACATTTTAAAATATTTACAATGTTCATCTATTTTGTCCTTCCTCTTAGATATAAATTAATGAACTCTTATTTTAATAACCTGCAAATTTATATATAATGTTTAAAAAAATTATTTTAATAGTTAATGGCAATGTTTTAATGTGCGAATGAATATTTTTATTGTTAACATAATTTAATGTGCAAAGAATCGAATTTAATGTTTATTTTGACCTAATATGATGTGCAGCTGGTTAGTGTGCAAGTACTCAAATTTAATGTTCAAATCAGATTTTTTAAATGTTTATTTCTCAATGTGCAAATCTCCTATTTTAGTGTGGAAATAACCTATTTAAGTGTGCCATTATATTTATCCCAAAATTTAACATTAAAAACAAAAAATTGCAGAATGGGAATTCTTTAAAAAATACCTTAAAACATGGGCGATTATATAAATATAAATATAATTTTAATGAATACTACTAATATAATTTATTCATTGACATCCGCAGGGTCCGTTCTAGCATTTACGGCGCCCCGGGCAAATGAATAAATTGGCGCCCCTAAATTCTTAAAATTTATTATTTCATAAACAAAATGCCGCCCTTCAGATTTTCCTCCCCGGACAAATGCCCGTTTTGCCGCCTTCTAGATCGGGCCCTGACATTTGAAATCCTTGGTATTTTCAATAAATCTGTTTATTTATTTATTTATGTCATTATGAAATTATTTTAATATATTTATGAATGGAGATAATAATAAATGGTTGAAAGACAAAAGAAAAATTTGTAGATTGAAATAACTAAATTATTATTAATAATTGTTTATCTGTGAAATTTAAGAGTGTATATTTTAAGTAGGGATTTATTGTTAGCAAGGATGAGAAGAACTATCAGATTTGAAAATATATCAAAATGAGATAAAATTAAAATATGTCAAAATATAAAAAATACTAAAATATATATTATATACTATAGTCAATTTACATAATGAAATAAATTATTAATTTAATTTAAAGATGTAGATATATTTCTTATATATAGATTGAATTTTTAGAATTTAAGATGGTAATTAATCTCAATAGTAATTTATAATTTTTTTAAAAAATACAATTTATGTGTGTGTGTGTGTGTAAAATTTAATAACAGGGAGAAGATATATAAGATAAATGTTAATATATATTTTGTTAAATCAATAAGAAATTAAAATAAAGCCATGAATGGAAAATAATTAATTAATCATTTTAATTTAATTTGAAATTATAGATCTATTATAAGAAAAATAATCGAAATTATTAATATAAAAAAAGTTTATAATATATGTTACTGCTACTTTTCTCATTTTATTAGTTACTATAAAATGTATATTAAAATCTCAGTTTATTATTATTATTATTATTATTAGAAATATATATAAAAGAATATATAAAAGAATAAAATTTATTTTCAAACCAAATAATTTTGATTATAATGAATGGAGATAGTCACATTTAAAAATATTTTGTATTTGAAAAGAAAGAAATATTAATTTAAGTCAATAAATAAATTTATTTAATTAATTGTAGAATATAATAAAAAAACTCACCAAGCAAGAAGCATCAATGGGATTTATCATTCAAATGAAATCATATAAAGAATGTAATTATTGTGTATTACGCAGGTTCTTTGTTGAATAAGTACACTGGTATAAAGTAACTATTAATTTATTAATATTGAATAATTACATTCGTATATAATTAACAATTTATATTTAAATCGGCCTGTCTAGTCGTGCTAGTCATTTGTTTATAATTTATTCCCGTGTACAAAAGTGTCACTGCCTACTTGATCTGGTGTTACTTGATGTTGCATGTGAATATAATATTATCAAATATATAACAATTCTTCCCCTTGTTATAATTACAAATCCAATCTCTTGGGTGGTCTTCTTTCCCTGCTGGAACGTCTTGGTTGAAATTGCATTCTGGTACCGGAGTATGCCTGGGTTGGACTCTGGTCTTGGGTTCTGGTACGGAAGCTGGCCTGCTGTTGAACACCTCCAGGTGTTGCTAAGAGGAAGGATTCTGTTGGAGCACCCTGTATGTCTTCAGCATCATTGGATTGTCGGATAGATGATGTTCGCCAAGGCGAGTCACTTGTGGCAGACTCTGTGGTTATTGTAGTTGTCTGTCTATTTTGAGGAATAGCAATAGGCAATTGGGATTGTGAGTGATTGTCACATAGTTGTAGGTTTTGACTATTGACTAATGAAGTGGCTTGTGGTGAATGTAAAATTGCCTTATTGTTATCTTCAGGAACAGGCACTTCACACGGCCAAAGTTGATCAATGTGGCGTTTAATTGTGTAGCCATCATCAAGTTCTACAAGGTAGTGCAGTCTTCCAAGGCATTCCACAACTGTTCCATAGCGCCATTTGCCAGAAGTAGAATAGTTACGAGCCTGTACCCTGGTTCCTAATGGTAGATGACGGACAGACTCAGGTGAAGGTTGAACTGCTAGATTGATATCAGAATGAGTAGGTTTGTAAAAATCCAATTTTGTTCGTAAATGACGGCCCATGAAGAGTTCTGCTGGTGTTTCTCCTGACTCTAATGGTGTTGTGCGCAATCTGAAGAGGGCTGCATGGAATTTTTCGTGATGAGTGCCTTTATCAAATGTCATTGTCTTGAGTTTATTCTTGAAGGTCTGGACATAGCGTTCAGCCAACCCATTTGTTGCTGGGTGGCCTGGAGCAATAAATCTTTGCTTCATTCCATTTCGCTTACAAAATGCTTGAAAGTCATTAGAAGTGAAGAGTGTAGCATTGTCGCTGACTAGGACTTCTGGAAGACCATTGTGTGAGAAGATTTCTCTTAGCATCATGATGGTTGAATTTGTTGTTGGTGGAGTAGCTGTTACTGCAATTTCAGGCCATTTTGATTTTGCATCAACCAATATGAGGTAGTAATTCCCTTTAAATGGACCTGCATAGTCCATATGGACACGTTGCCAGTTAGCATTTGGTACATCCCACACATGTAATGGCACTTTCTTTGGATCTGCTTTGAATTCACAACAGCTCTTACAGCTTTTCACCATTGCTTCAATATCTTTATCAATGTTTTGCCAGTAACAATGACGGCGAGCCAGAGCTTTCATCTTCACTACTCCTGTGTGTGTATCATGGAGGTCTTGAAGTACTTGAGGCTGAAGTTTCTTTGGAATGACAACCCTCATTCCTCGGAAGATTATTCCATGTTGGAGGCAGAATTCTGGATTCCTAACAGCGCCACTAAGTAGACTTGACTTGAGACTGCAAAGTTCAGGATCGGCATCAGTTTCATGTCTGATGATGTCAGAGTTGATGACATCAGATGATATTGACTGGATGTTCTGGACCAGGATTTGATCAACTTCATCCTCCACAGAATTTCTAGATGTAACATCTGTTTTAATAGGAGAGCGTGACAAATAGTCAGCATTGGCATGGAGTTCAGACTTCCTGTGTTCAATAGTATAGTTGAATCCACCCAAGAAAGCAGCATACCGCATCAGTCGACCAACAGTCATTGTTGGGAGGCTTTTCCCTGGGTGAAAAATTGCTTGAATTGGTTTATTGTCAATTATCAGTGTAAATTTTCTGCCATATAGGTATTGAAAGAATCGCTTGACGCACCAGTAGACAGCAGTAGCTTCTTTATCTAACTGTGAATAGTGTTTTTCTGATGGTGTCAAAGTCCGAGATACAAATGCTATCGGTCGTTCCTGGCCATTAATGATGTGTGATAGTACCCCTGCCAAGCCCACTGGGCTGGCATCAGTAGCTAGGGTTACCGGAAGTTGAGGATTGAAGGCTACTAGAATCCTGTCACTGGTGATTTCCTGTTTGATAAGGTTGAAAGAGGTTTCACATTGTTTATTCCACAAAAATGTGGATCCTTTAGAAAGAAGTTTAGTAATAGGCTGCATAATTGTTGATACATGAGGAATAAACTTCGAGTAATACATTACAAGTCCACAGAAACTCTTGACTTCATCTATGTTTGAAGGTCTTTTTGCATTCAAAATTGATTTAATTTTGTCATCAGATTTCTTCAGTCCCTCTTCACAAATGGTGTGTCCAAGATACTTGACGTGGGATCTAAAAAATTGACACTTATCAAGATTAACATGAAAGTGTAGATCTTGAAGTCTCTGTAGGCATTGAATGACCCTGTTTTTGCATTCTTCTTTGGTCTTTCCTTGAATAATTATATCATCGAAATAAACAGCAGTTCCATCTAAATCATGTAGTGCATTGTCCATGACCTTTTGGAATTCATTTGGGGCAACCTTGATTCCAAATGGTAGTTTGTTGACAAAATATGTTCCTAAGTGTGTAGATACAGCCAATATCTTACGACTTTCATCATCTACAGCCAAGTGATGAAATGCTCTGTGAATGTCTAATGTACTAAAGAACCGTCCTCCTCTCATTTTATTGAAAATGTCTTCAATACGTGGAATTGGGTAGCGACCTTCTTTGATATGAGGATTAACTGTAGGCTTATAGTCAAAACATAGACGAATCTCACCATTGGCTTTAGGTACAATCACAAGAGGTGAACCCCAATCAGAATAATCAGTTTTGGTCAAGACCCCTTCCTGCTCCAATTGTTTCAATTCTGATTCAACTTTGTCTAGAAGAGCAAAAGGAACTGGTCGAGCTTTCAGAAATACTGGTTTAACTTGTTTTCCTACAAGTAGAGAACATTTGTAATTTGGAATAGTACCAATTTTATTCTTGAAAACATCTGGAAACATTTGTAGAATTTGCTTCTGGAATAAATCGATATCAGGAACATGTTCAATCTTGTTGATAGAAATATTCAGATGTCGCATCCATGCTCTTCCAAGAATTGCAGGAGAGTTTGTTTTGACTACGTATAGTGTTTCTTTGGATTGTCTATCTTGGTATTTTACTGGAATTGTTAATTCACCAAGTGGAGAAAATATCTCCTTCGTATAGGTACGAAATTTGACATTAGTGGGAGCTAACTTATCTGATAGTTCAAGTTGACGCATTTGTTTTTTATTTATTATAGTAACAGGGCTACCTGAATCAGCTTCGAATTTACATACATGCTTTCCAATGGTTACTGGTATTATAAATTTTGCGGTATCAGGTCCAGATAGAAACTTTATATCAATAATGTTAGAAATAGTATCAGTAGATTCTTCATAATTATCATCAGAATGCTGAAAGTTTTCATCAATTTGTTTAACAGATGACTTGGTATTTCTTGTAAGAGTTTTGATGCACACTTTTGAAACATGCCCTTGTAGGCCACAGGAAAAACATTTGAGCTGTAATTTATCACGGCGGCAATCACTTGATTTGTGGTTGCCCTTACCACAACGCAAACAAAGATTATCAATCCCGAGCAACTTGAAATTAATTGTAGTCTTCGGTGACATAGATACAGGTTTAGGCCTATTGATTCCAATCTTATTAACTGCAGGTGGAGGGTGGGGTTCTCTGTGTGATAGTTCTGCACCTCCAATTCTAGAAGCTTCTAATGCAATAGCCTTTTGAACTAGGTTTTTGAAATCCATCTTGTCAGACTGTAGCAATTTTTCCTTGATCCAACTATCTCGCAAACCTCTAATGAACTGGGCTCTAAGAAAGTGTTCGGCTATAGAAATGTCTTTACCACAGTCACATCTAGTTACAAATCTACAGTCAGAAATGTCTTTCCTCAAACTAGCAACATAGTCGGCTATATTAACCTTCTCTTCTTGAAACTTGCTAAGAAAATAATGTTGGCAAATCAATGGATTCTTCTTGGGAGCTAAATGATTTGTTAATTGTTCGATCAATTCACAATATTTAAATTCACTTGGCTGTTGAGGAGACACTAAAGCTGTTAGCGTATTGTAGTATTCACATCCTATAGAGTTCAAGAGCAGTTGGACTTTCTTTTCTTCATTAACTTCGTGCAGTTTAAGATAATTTTCGAACCGTTGTATGTAATTGTTGAAACTTTCAATTTTTTCATTGAATTGATCAAATGGTGTAATATTAGTTTTCTTTATTGTTGCTGAGGTAATGAAAGTTGACATAGCCTCCAAAAACTGCTTGAACTGTTCGGGATCCATTTCTAAGATTTGTGTAGATCTTACCTCCGATCAGCATAAATTAATATCCCATCCTCGTCGCCAAAATTATTGTGTATTACGCAGGTTCTTTGTTGAATAAGTACACTGGTATAAAGTAACTATTAATTTATTAATATTGAATAATTACATTCGTATATAATTAACAATTTATATTTAAATCGGCCTGTCTAGTCGTGCTAGTCATTTGTTTATAATTTATTCCCGTGTACAAAAGTGTCACTGCCTACTTGATCTGGTGTTACTTGATGTTGCATGTGAATATAATATTATCAAATATATAACAGTAATGATATATGTGATTGATATCAAGTGAATCTAAACTATTTAGAATAGAAAAATAAACACCACATATTTATAATCACTTTCACAAACACACCTAAACTAAATATATTTAAATAAACTATGAATACGTATTATTTTGTATAAATAATTAAATTAAATATATGAAAAGCTAGAATGCTATTAGTTTGACAGGGAAAACAAGATGGCAGTTTTTCAGTTAAAATTATGCCCACTAGGATATAAATAAAAAATATGAAAATTAAATAAATATCAAAATATTTTATAAATTACCATATCTTTCGTATTTAAATTATATATACATATATTATAAAAAAAATATAAATTTATATTTTAATTTTTTTTTATTAAATATAAATAAAAATGAATATATTGTATGCATAAATATACATATATATATAAGAGATTATTGTTTTTCAGATATATATATATATATATATATATATATATAAAAGACTTCATAATCTTTTAATAATAAATATTTAATTATAATTTTGATTATAAAATTTTTAAATTAATTTTAAAAATCATGATACTTGGTTTTCCCACTAGATGTCAGGTGCAGGTATTTTGTTTGATTTCTTAATTGAATATACTTGGCGAAATAATTCGCCATTGAAAGCAAGGATGTCCGGGTGCTTATCAGGGGTATAGTAGAAATGGAGTGTCTTTTCGCGAAATCAATATTCTCTCAAAATGCGTTACCAAATTGGCGGCAAATTATTTCTAAGATAAACTCCTATATAATTATATTCGCCCTATCTGAATGGAGAAAATATTCTCTCCAAAGCGAGAAATCGAGATTTTATTAAAAACAAAAATAATTTTATTAATTAAATTTGATTTAATTATTTATACTTATATGAAAAAAGAAAAAGAAAGAATAGTTTGTCACTTAGGTTTTAATCAGATCAAGTCAGTCATATTATAACACAAATTTAGTATTTTTTTGTACCTATATTTAGGGTGACCCCGTTTTTCCGGGATTGTCCCGGTTTTAAGTGCTCAGTTCCCGCGTCCCGAGGCAGCCTATTGTCACGTTTTTGACATTTGGTATTTTTTTTCAAAATTTTTTCAATTTGGTTCTAAAAAAAAGGTAAGCCGGTTGTCCCGGTTTGGTGTTTTCGAAATATGGTCACCCTATTAGACTAAATTAATTAGATGATAATGTTTTTCTCTACATTTGATTTGATAATATCTATATATTTAATACGATAGTGTCCGTCTGTACGCAAAAAACTCCAGAGCCTAAACTACAAGGAGTAAGGTAACCAAATTTTTCTGAGGTGAAGGGTACCTCAAATGATGAAAAATAAAAAAGAAATTAGAATCTTAGGTAACTCCTGAGCTGAGCTGCGGGTATTCCATTTTCCAGAAATATATATAAAGGAGAGCGTTTGTATGTATGTAATTTGTTTACTTTTTTGCTGTCATAGAAACAGATATATATATATATATATATATAATTGAGGGGGCAGCATGGCTGAGTGGGTAGAGTACTAGATTTCTACACAGGAAGCCTGAGTTCGAATCCCAGCATAGAACTCAAGATTATATATTTATTTAATTAATAAATAATAAATAAATAAATATAAAAATTTAATTCAATTTAACATCGGCTGCCCCCACCGAAGAAGGCAAGGGGAAACCACTTCGGTCAAATTTTCCCATGAACACCCTATGACTCCTGTGGAGTTATTAGGGCCACGACACTTCCGCTAGGAAGTTATCGACAACGAAGAAGAATATATATAATTAGAACCTCTCTCTCTCCCTCTATTTAAAATTTTAAAAAATGGAGTGTTCTAGCCAAATTAAGAAATTTAAATGCCTTATGCAACATTGATAGGTAAATGAATTGGACTGGAAGAGGAGACATATGATTAGAGAAATTGGGGAAAAATCAACCGAAATGTAATTAAACAATAAAATTCAAGAATTATGATACGGATACGACTTACATACAATTAACATACAAAATGTAGAATTGGAAAAAGTATAAATATATAAATACTTAAGATCTCTAATCACGAAGGATAATAATATTCGAGAAGAATTTAAATCGACGTTGTAATTGAGTAACGCCTGTTATTATGCAGTAAAGGGGCTTATCTCATCAAAGAGGATCAAAATTAAAATATATAAAACAATTATTTTTCATGTTGATCGATGACTAGGGTGACCATATTTCGAAAACACCAAACCGGGACAAACGGTATACCTTTTTTTTTAGAACTAAATTAAAAAAATTTTGAAAAAAAATTACGAAATGTCCTAAATATTGAAAAAACAGTAGGGTGTCCCGAAGACATTTTTGGGACAGAGCACCTAAAGACGGGACGTTTGGTCACCCTATCGATGACTCTGGGAGACGAGAGTAGATTTAGAGTATTTGTGAGATTAATATTGTTCGCAGCATTTATAGGCCAAAAGAAGATGAGGTCACAGGGGGATGGCGGAGATGGCATAACGAGAAATAAATAATCAAGAAGGCAGGGATGAGAAGGGGACGTGGTTGGAATTGGAGAAACTAGAAATTGGGAGAAACCGATTGGGAAACATCCGGTGGAAGACCAAGGACCAAGGTGGGTGGACAATGAAGGAAGGGACAGGGTAGGATTTGGTTTTAGCTCAGGATAGGGACGCTTAGACAAATCTGGATGCTGCGGCTAAGAACTTTCGAAAACTGTAGAGACACAGAGTTAGATAAATATAACATACAATAATAATATATAATTAATTCACTGATTAAATTAAAATATATTTTACAAGAAAACAAATACATGTCTTATCTACTTAAAACAAAATGGATGAAAACCTTTTACATACAGACATTCAACCAAATACTATGTATCACTCGGGGGTACAGGGAGCGGAGCCCCCGTCTAGGTGTGAAGAGCGCCGGAGGCGCTCTGAGCAGCTAGTTCGTATTAATAATCTAAATTGGATTAAAATAATATATAATAAATAAATATATCTATAAAATTGAGTAATGTCATATTTTCCATATAAAATTTCCAAAATTCATGCATTTTGAATGAAAGTATTCAAGATATCCAAAAAATATGAATATATTCGTATTAATAATCTAAATTGGAATAAAATAATATATAATAAATAAATATATCTATAAAAAATTGAGTAATGTTATATTTTCCATATATAATTTCCAAAAATCATGCATTTTCAATGAAAATTAATTAGATATCCAAAAAATATGAATCGATTCGTATTAATAATCTAAATTGGATTAAAATAATTTATAATAAATAAATATATCTTTAAAATTGAGTAATGTCATAATTTCCCCATAAAATTTCGAAAAATAATGCTTTTTCAATAAAAATCTTTAAGATATACGATAAATATGAATTCATAGTATTAATCTATAAAATACATATTAATTGGAATGCCAACCAATTTGATTAGTTTCATAAATATTATTTTATCGTTCACCGAACATTTTCGTTTTCAACCGTTTCATTTCTTAAATTAACTAGCTGCTCAGAGCTTCGTCGCTCTTCATATCTAGACGGGGGCTCCGCCCCCTGTACCCCCAAGTGCTACATAGTATTTGGTTGAAAGTAGTAAAAGGTTTTCATCCATTTTGTTTCAAACAATGTATAACATAAAACATTCATTTCTTATTGTGTGATTATTTAAAATATATTTTAATTTAATTAGTAAATTAATTATATATATTATTATTGAATATGTTATATCTATCTACTCGAAAGTTCTTGGCAGCTACAACCACATTTCTCCAAGTGTCCGCTCATCTTTCTTTGGCCAATAAATGCTGGAAAGAATAATCTGAATCTACTTTCATCTCCCAGGTTCATAGACCATGAGTGGCTCAACAGTACTCGAAAGTTCTTGGCAGCTACAACCACATTTCTCCAAGTGTCCTTATCCTGAGCCTCTGTACGTCATTCCCTGATGTACTCATCTTTCTTTGGCCCATAAATGCTGGGGAGAATTCTATTCTCAAATACTCTGAATCCACTCTCATCTCCTAAGATCATAGACCATGTCTCACACTCATATAATACAACAGACAAAATAATTGTTTTATATATTTTAATTTTCATTCCCTTTTATAATAATTTTGATGAGATAAGCCTCTTTACTGCATGATAACAGGCGTTTCCAGATTGCAACTTCGATTTAAATTCTTCTCAAATATTATTATCCTTCTAGATTACATTCAATTTTTCTACATATTCAAATTCTACATTTTGTATGTTAATACTGCTCCTGTTTGTTTCTAAATATATTTATTTATCATAATTAATTTCAAACCTCATCTCTTTTCCTACCTCGATTAATTTTTCCTCGCTATCTGTAATTGCAATTGCCGAATCTCCTTTTATATATTTTATCCTTTTATATATTTTATTTTTATATTTACCGACGATAGTAAGGGAGGTATTGTTTTCACACCAAATTTCACATGTGGAGATTTTTACATATCTCCACGAATCATGCATTTTCTAAAAAAGTATTTTTAGCATGATGTCTGTCCGTCCGTCCGTCTGTCCGTATAGATGTGTACAGCCTGAACGGCTCAACCGATTTTGATGAAATTTGGTATATTTACTTAATGCATCACAGTGGAATGAATTGATCAACTTTTGGTGCAAATCCGGAAACCGTAAGTGGTAGTATTAGCGATCGACGATAGGAAGGGAAGGGTTATTTTCACACCAAATTTTTTACATATCACCACGAATCATGCACTTTGTATTGGTTTTATCCTCGAGAAAAATTATCTTTATTAGTTTTTTCTTAATTTAAAATTATATGACTTCATCCAGCCATTCATGACGTCACAGTCTGGTCTTACATATATATTATAAATAAAATAAAATTAAAAATATTTATGTTATATCCATATCTGTTACATTAATAGATATATTAAAATTATTTGAAATTATTTCTATAGCTGGAAATTAATTTACTTCAAACCGGAAGTGGTAGTATTAGCGATCGACGATAGGAAGGGAAGGGTTATTTTCACACCAAATTTCACATGAGGAGATTTTTTTACATATCACCACGAATCATGCACTTTGTATTGGTTTTATCATCGGGAAAATCATATTTATTAGTTTTTTCTTGATTTAAAATTATATGACGTCATCCAGCCATTCATGACGTCACAGCCTGGTCTTGCATATATATTATAAATAAAATAAAATTAAAAATGTTTATATTTATTATTTATGTATCCATATCTGTTTTTTATTACATTAATAGATATATTAAAATTATTTGAAATTGTTTCTGTAGCTGCTAATTAATTTACTTCAAACCGTCGGTCGGTTCGGACCTGGCCACAGGTCAACTTATTTTCATCTAAACTACCCGTAAAAATAAAGATATATGTTTGATAGTTTTTCACAAGATCAAAAATTGTATAAAACTTCTATATATAGAATTCCAACTTGATTGAATCGCTCAAAGTACCGGAAATAATTTTTTAACACTACAAATCACCATCATCCTCATCAACAAAGAGCCAAACATGCGCTGGTTTAATAAATATTAATTATTAATTTTAATTTATAATTTAATTAATTTAATTTAATTTAAATTAATATATGTTATTTAATCCAATTCAAATTTGCGAGATAATCGAGTGAAGACACTCCAGCTTTTTTATTTTTTTGTCTATTTATTTTAATAAAAAATCTAATAATTGGATAAAAAGAAAAATAATTTCGATGTTATATTATGAAATTTGAAAATGCTAATACTTTTAATGCTATATGAACTAAAAGTAATTTTTCATAACGTTTTTTTTTTTGTTTTTTTTTTTTGAATATCCTATTAAATTATTAATATATCTCATCAATTCTTCTCCCTTCCTTGTTTTCATATTTATTTATTATTTCAGTGTGATATCCAAATATTTTATTATCCTAATAATTTTTTTTTTTTATTTTTTTTACTAATTTATACATTTTTAATATACTTAACAAAAATTGTTCTAATCTAATTTTTTGATTTTTCAGAAAGGTAACTTCATACAACAATGAGCAAAAAGAAGGAAGCAAAAGAAGGAGAAGATGGAATCTTTCAAAAAATATTGATTAATTTTTATGTATTTATTTATAATTATCATATGAAACTTTTTCTATAATTTCTCAATTACTACTAATAATAAAACAAATAAATTTAAATAATTATGAAGTTTTAATTGGAAGTTAAAATTCCTATCCTTTCCTTTTCTATTTTTATTCCTCTCTCACACATATATACTCAATAAATATATATATAACTTTGGATATACTAGTATAAATTAGAATGGATAAAATTTTCCAGTGAATTAAATAAAATAGATACAAAATAAAATAGAAAAATGAAATACCAAAATAACTATAAGAATATACATTAAATATAGGTAAAACGAATATAGGAGACACTTGAATACAAAAATACATACATTATATACTAGTATATATTATGTAGTCTAAAAACAATATGAAATAAGTAATTAATACGAATAATTAATAAATTAATAAAACTGAAAGATGAGATTTTCATTTTTATTATTTCATCGATATTTAATGTAATTTAAGAAAACAGATAAGAATAAGTTGACTGTGGCCAGGTCCGAACCGACCGACGGTTTGAAATAAATTAATTTCCAGCTAAAGAAACAATTTCAAATAATTTTCATATATCTATTAATGTAATAAAAAACAGATATGGATACATAAATAATATATATAAACATTTTTAATTTTATTTTATTTATAATATATATGCAAGACCAGGCTGTGACGTCATGAATGGCTGGATGACGTCATATAATTTTAAATCAAGAAAAAACTAATAAATATGATTTTTCTCGAGGATAAAACCAATACAAAGTGCATGATTCATGGTGATATATAAAAAAATCTCCTTTGGTGTGAAAATAACCCTTTCCTTCCTATCGTCGATCGCTAATACTACCACTTCCGGTTTCCGGAATTGCACCAAAAGTTGATCAATTCATCCCACTGATGCATTAAGTAAATATACCAAATTTCATCAAAATCGGTTGAGCCGTTCAGGCTGTACACATCTATACGGACGGACGGATAGACATCATGCTAAAAATACTTTTTTCTGTTAAGAAAATGCATGATTCGTGGAGATATGTAAAAATCTCCACATGTGAAATTTGGTGTGAAAACAATACCTCCCTTACTATCGTCGGTCGGTAAAAAAAAGGTTAAGAGAATAAAGGTTCAAATGTTTCTAAAATAGTATTAAATTATTAAGAAAATTTCTTTTTTTTTAAAATTTATAAAAATCAACCCTTCTATTTAAGTTTGAATTTATATTTCTACTAAATATTAATATACAGAAGATGGAAGAATTTCATTTTTTTTTATACTTATTCACAATTAATTGGCTACTTGTTTTTCAAAAACGAATTTTTTATTACTATGTTACTCTTTTATATCAATTAGCAATCATCAGTGGAAAAAATCTATATCGAATTCTAAATAAATAAGATAGAAAAATAAACATAACATAAGAATAGAAAGAAAGAAAAAATGAATGAAAGAATTAATCTAAATAATGTAGAATAATAAAAATGAGAGATGAGATTTTCATTATTAATTATTTTTATTTATTAAATATCTAAAAAAAAAAAAGTAGAAGTGAGATGCTGATAAGAAAAGGTAGGATGATTGTATTCTTGATAAAGAATGTTGATGAGAGATTGGAATTGTTCCATTCTATCCATTTACACTTGAAATAAGATAGAAAAAAAAGATTTAAATTTATAGTTGTATCGTAGTATATTAACTTATATACATTAAAATAAGCAGAATGGAGAAATAATAAGTTGACATGTGGCCAGACGCAGAACCGAAGGACGGTTTGAAATAAATTAATTTCAAGCTACAGAAAAAAAACCCTAAAAAATACAGTTATTGGCCCCCTGTTATACAACCAACGATTACATAATCATAGTTAATAGCACAATTTTTAAAATAAAAGTCTCTTATTGTTTGTGTTTTAATGATAGGGGGCCAATGACTGGTTCGGGGCCAACGACTGTATACAATGAGGAAACAGGAAGAAAAGAGTTCAAGGGTAAAGGACATGATTCTTCCATGGGAGAGGGAAGGCAGAAGAAATCATGAGCTCACGTGAGGGCAGGGACGCCAATCCCTGAAATAGAATTCTTTTCTACTGGGTTTATAGAAAAGAATCTACTCGCTACCCTGGATATTATTTTTAAATTTATTAAAAATTAATTTTACATTTCATGAAAATTATTCAATTTTTTTCTTATTTCTTCATATATAAAAACAATAAATGATTTCCTTCCTTTTCAAGTAATAATTATGTTATTTTAAGTTATTTATTTTTGAATATAAAATTTGAAAATAGAATAGAATAGCAGGAGAAATGTTTCAATGTTATAATACAATAAGTTGACCTGTGACCAGGCGCAGAATCGTCCGACGGTATGAAATAAATTAATTTCCAGCTACAGAAACAATTTCAAATAATTTAAATGTATCTATTAATGCAATAAAAAACAGATAATTGGAATTGTTCCATTCTATCCATTCACACTTGAAATAAGATAGAAAAAAAGATTTAAATTTATAGTTGTATCGTAGTATAATATCTTATATACATTAAAATAAGCAGAATGGAGAAATAAAAATTAAGAGTATAATTCTTTCTTTCAATTCAAATTAGAATTGTTATTATTCTATTTCTGTCTGAACGTTGGATTCAATTGGAATCGATTCTACTACATTAGATACGAGATGTGTGTTTACTACTTGACAATTCTTGTGAAGGCCTCATTCCAGCTTAAATAGAAAAAAAAAACAAAAACCTATTAATATAAAAAAATCTCATCCGGTAATTACTTCTTTTGTTAAAGAAAAAAAAAGAAAATATAATTATAATTATTTATTAGATTTGAAAATTACTATCATTACTAATCATTTATTTACTTTTTTATTAAGGGTAAGTTGGATTATTTTTTAAATATTCATTGTAAGCATTACAAAAATTAATGATAATAATAATATTAATACTATATATATTTCAAAATAATTGCACCCGGAATGTAAGCGTAACCTCAGTTTCCTATCTTCAAGAGACTAGGTAAGGAAAAAATGAATATTTCTTTAATTAATAAATAAACATTTCAATGAGAAAAAATATTATATAAAAATATAAATTTTTTTTAAATAATTTAAAAAAAAATTAAAAAATTTTATTGCGAACGTTATATTTTTTCAATTGAAAGTAAAAAATGAAGGGTTGAAATTTACCATGATAGAATTGGAATTTCAAACAAATGAAAAAACCATTGTTCAATAAGAGGACTTAGATTAGATTAAACGATAGCGAATGAAATTAATTCAATTATTTCTAAGAGATATTTTAATAAATTGAAAAACGGGTGTTTTTCTAAGAAAAAACCTATTTAGGGGTGAGTTAGGGCAAAATGGATGAAATTTTTATTACCCCTATTGAGTACACTCCCACGTAAGAAATATCAATTAAAACCATCATTCACATCCATTAATTTTATATAATAATAAAAATGACAATCCCCCCTCTCATTTTAATTATTATACTAAAACTATTATTACATATTTATTTTTTCTTATTTGGATCTTTTTTTTCTATCCGATGTTCGATCTATCTGTCTATTGTTTGTCTATTTTATTTATTCTAATGTTATTCTTATTTTTCTAGCAAGATTTATTTAGAATTCCATAGGGAATTAATTATTCACTGATTATTGAATATTAGAAACCGAGAAGAATTCTTGTTAAATATATCTATCGTATTGATTAAAATCATTTTTTCCCCATAAAATTTTGAAAAATCATGCTTTTTCAATGAAAATTAATAACTTATAAGTGTCAATCAACTTTTAGACTTAATTCCCATCCCATACCCCTTGATAAGGGTTCTATATAAAATGAGAACGAGTAAGGTAATGACCTAATTATATTTTTTGATAAATAAATAAATATTAATATTTATTTATTCAAGATATATATATACAATCACTCTGTATGTTATTTCAGTCCACCTTTTTGGGTGGTGATAAAAAAAATAGCAAAAACATCCAAATCACAGACTCAGAGTATCAGTTTTCCATCTTTTTAGATATATACACTAAAGAAAACCAAAATAAGAAAAACTAAATTTTTTTGAATTAAATTTATTTTATTTTTTTGCAAAAACAACATTTAACTTTTTCGTAAAATTTTTACAATTTCCACCTCAAATTTAGTATTTTTTAAAATTTCCCGAGATTCCCGGGAACCCGGGAAATGTATTTTTAAATTTCCCGTTTCCCGGGATCGAAAATAATCCAGGGAAAATTACCCTCTACTTCCGACTTAGTATTATGAGAATTGTCCGTGTAATCAGATTGAAAAAACATTTTTATAAATATTCCTTAATTACTAATGAAAGAGACAACTTTAATATAATAAATTAAATAAATTATCATATATCATATTACTTATATACTCGTATTATATGATTAAATGAAAAATCTGGAGTGTCTCCACTCGACTATCTCGCAATGAATGAATTGGATTAATTAACAAATATTATATTTAAATTAAATTTAATTAATTATCTATCTATCGATCGCTGTGGCTCTACGGAACTCGAAAGTTCTTTGCCGCAGCAACCACACTTCTCCAAGTATCCCTAATCTGAGCCACACAATTAACTATGATCTAAAAAAATTAATAAATGAACTTAATAATAACAAAACAAATAAATCAATTAATTTAAATTAATACTATAAATGAATGTATATATTGTTAATTTATCTATAGTTTTATAACGATAATTATGTTAATTTTATTTTATAAATTGTCTCAAGTCTCTAACTTTGCATTTTCTCAAATTTCATTATAATTAAAAATATTCAATAATAATCTAGCAATGAAAATAAAATATCAAAATGAAATGATCAGGAAATATTAAACTCTATTTCACTATTATAACATATACTATACTTACGAACCATAGGCGGAGGAAATATTAGGAGGTTACATCAATGTGTGTGTATTTATCAATACATAATGGTATAACATTTAAGAATTACGAATTTTTCTATTTCTTATATTCAAATTTAAATTCAGCATAGAAATTCTGTTTAACTGAAATATTTTATAAATTAACTGATCAGATGTTTCTTTGTGTGTAATTATAAAAAAGATAACATGAAAATATATATATATTAGTTCAATTCATCAAGATAAGAAAAACAAGTAAATATATTGGGACTTGTCTCGAGATATATACAATAGAATATAGAATACGAGTAATATATAATATGTATATATAACGTAACTCCTACGCTGTTTAGTTAATAGAAGCTTCCGAGCTTTAAAATTATTTCCAAATTTATAATTCATTCATTCTAATAAAATATCTGCCTTTATAATCAGTTGTATTTTTTTCAATGCAGATTAAAAATACTTTGAAACTGTTGTTAATCAATGTATCACATATTAATTTTTCGTTATTATAACTTTTAATGAAATAATAATATTTAGATATATTTCAAAGGCACATAATAAAATTCTTGTTTAATAAATGAAAGTATTAAAAACTGACCTTTTTTATTATCTATAATTAAAATAGAATGTTAAAATGATTTCTAGTTAAATTTCAATTGATTTTTGATTTTGATAATCGTGTAGAATTCTCAGAAAATAATTGATATTGAATGAATAAATATTTATCAGAATTTATCATTTTTTTAGATAAATTAAACAGTAAATTACAAGATAAAAGCAAAAAAGAAAATAAATTAGCCCTGCCGTTTGGGCGTCTCTAGAATAAATGTGACTTCAAATTGAAAATAAAAAAATTATATTTACTTAAATGAATAATAATATCCAAATATATAATAAAAAAATCAACTCATATTGAATAGAAAATATTAAAAAATAGAATAATAATAATAATAATTATAAATATATATACCAATATCTATCTATCTATATATATATGTTACGGTAAAAGTAGATATTGTGGCAAATGTACACATTTTCCGGTAAATGTGCACATTAGCCTCCTCATTTGAGTAATGTGCATTCAACTAACATTTACAATTTCAAATAAGGGAAATGTACATTGAATTCACAATGACCATGTCGTTTTGGTAAATGTGAGCATACGTGGTAAAACGGATCCCAAAAATTTGATTTGCGTTGTTTTGTCTAGAGATGAGAAATTTATATAAATTAGGAACTAAACAGGGAATTTTAAAACAATCTTATTCTAGGCATGAATTCGCCATTTGTGAACAAAAGTTTATATCATACGAAGATGTTCCTCAAGATGTTGAGAAATCGGTAAGAGAAATTATAGGAATGCAGTCCCTTACTGGTGGCCAAGGTTTTAAAAGATGCATCTGTAAAGGAACGTGTTCCTCAAAAAAATGCAGTTGTAAAAATGCTGGAATATTATGTAATTCCAAGTGCCACAATAGCAATTCTTGCTCAAATAAATAGCACTTTCTTCATTATGAAATTTCTATATGTTCCTTTATAATTTTATAAAATTTAACTGTTATAATAAAAAAAAGTATGTTAATATTATAATTATTTGTTTGATTCCGATCGTATTGGTCCTAAAAAACTAGGACGAAAATAGTATTATGAATATTGGGATCATAAGCTACGACATATTATATGTAATAAGTATGTTTTGTTTCTCATTCACATTTTTGAATTAAAATAATTTTCGTTATTAAAGCTTTTTGTATTATGTTTATTTAAATAAATTTTTTTTTACTGCAACAACATTTTTAATTTACTTGTATTCCACCTTTCCTTAAAATACGAAGGTAAGAGTATACATTTACCAAAACGTAAAGGCAGGTGTACACATTTGCCGGGAAATGTACATATAAATTATATTCAGTTTACTTATACCTAACTTTTGTTACAGTAAATGTACACTCTTGGGAAATGTACACATTTACCGGAAAATGTATACATTTCCCAAGAGTGGACATTTACCGTAACATATATATATATATATATATATAGGGTACGATATATAATATATCGTATTATATTAAATGGCATGAGAAAAATTAAAGAGATTAATTAGAAGAAAAGAAGAGATATATACATTTTCAAATTCTAATAAAATGTGTAAATAATTTTAAATTAAATTTTGAGTAATGTGCAGATATATCACATTAAATATATATATATTAATAAATAAAATATCATTCATAATATGAATATGAAATAAAAAACAAATATGATATTTTTCTATTAAAATAATTATTAAAAAAATCAGTAAATCAATTGAAACTATTTTACAATGATGGTAGGGATGATGTTAATTGATCGCTTTATATTGGTGAATTATGATAATTTCAATAGAACATACACTTACGCTTTTGATATAGTAGAGAGAGAAAGAGCGTCATCGCCGCCCGCCCGGTTTGAGTTGGCATGCGCACTCACACAACGAAATCGACTGACCAACCCCCCGACACAGGCCCAGAGCTTTCGAAAACATGTTAAGAACATAGGGGCCACAAGAGGCGCTGCTGGCACTAATTTAAATCCGAAAGTTTTTCATAAACCAACCAACAGATGCCGCACCAGGCTCATTTTTAAATTCATGAAATCCATTTGAATCATTTTAAATATTGTGAAAGTGTCGTAAACATCTGATCATCTGATCCATCTGATCTTCAAGCGTCTAACATCTTAAAACAATTTGAAACAATTGTAAATATTTTATACTGATCCGACGCCCTCCAATTGCGATCAATATGTATAATGGTAAAGTAAGTATAATTAATATAATTTTACTATTATTGATGATTATTTTTCGCGATAAAGTTATATAATATCTGTACATATAAATAAATTTTTGATGTTGCAGTTTGTAGATTGTATTCATAAGAATTGTGTTACAAATTCTCAGCCTGGAGAAGAACGGGGACACATGTTCTGGTTGCCAACAAATGATTTTTTAAGAGAAAAATGGTTAAAACAAATGGGCAGGCTTGACTTGCTTGCCCTACCTTATAATAGTCTAGCAAAATATCGTGTATGCAACCTTCATTTTAATGATTATGATTTCTACACACCTGAAAAGAAGAAATTAATTCGTGGAAGGATACCCTTGGATATAAATCAAGATGGTAGGTTTTGTGATATTTAATAATTTAATATCCATGGTTGTGAAAAACAGAGGAATATATGCCGGAGTTGTATAAATTTTACAAATCTTTTATAATATTTTTACAGCATCACGTGTTAATACTACAAGTGATTTTGGAATGACCTCAGAAGAGCCAAATCTTTTTGAATCCAGTTCTGGAAGATGTACGTATTATATTTTTAATGTTTTAAACTCAATTCAATTTTCTTAATCTATATTATGTATCCATATGCTTGGTGCAAATTTATCTTTTAAAATTTACTGTTGTCGTTCATTAAAAAATGTATTAATAATAAAAGAAAATAATTTCAATAATTTTTTTTTATATTTTTTTTAGCAACACCTATTACTCCATCTGTTAGCTTGGCCTTCGAGGAGCCAAATATTTTTGAATCCAGTTCTGGTAGATGTACGTATTATATTTTTAATGTTTTAAACTCAATTCAATTTTCTTAATCTATATTATGTATCCATATGCTTGGTGCAAATTTATCTTTTAAAATTTACTGTTGTTGTTGACTTAAAAATGTATTAATAATAAAAGAAAATAATTTCAATAATTTTTTTTAATATTTTTACAGCCCCACGTGTTAATACTACAAGTGATTTTGGAATGACCTCAGAAGAGCCAAATATTTTTGAATCCAGTTCTGGTAGATGTACGTATTATATTTTTAATGTTTTAAACTCAATTCAATTTTCTTAATCTATATTATGTATCCATATGCTTGGTGCAAATTTATCTTTTAAAATTTACTGTTGTTGTTGACTTAAAAATGTATTAATAATAAAAGAAAATAATTTCAATAATTTTTTTTAATATTTTTACAGCCCCACGTGTTAATACTACAAGTGATTTTGGAATGACCTCAGAAGAGCCAAATATTTTTGAATCCAGTTCTGGTAGATGTACGTATTATATTTTTAATGTTTTAAACTCAATTCAATTTTCTTAATCTATATTATGTATCCATATGCTTGGTGCAAATTTATCTTTTAAAATTTACTGTTGTTGTTCACTTAAAAATGTATTAATAATAAAAGAAAATAATTTCAATAATTTTTTTTAATATTTTTTCTAGCAACACCTGTTACTCCATCTGTTAGCTTGGCCTTCGAGGAGCCAAATCTTTTTGAATCCAGTTCTGGGAGATGTACGTATTATATTTTTAATAAAATTCATTAATCTTCTCTTAACTTTGAATAGATTTGCTAAAATGATTTAAAATAAAATTTTAGTTCGCTTAGGCTTTTCTGTATTAATTCATTGGAGTTTTTTATTTTAAACTTAATTAATTTTTGCAGGTGATCCGCGGGACATACACCTACAAGATCTCGGTGTTTCTAGAATAGAAAATTTATCTCCCAGGAAGAAAAGATTGTACCAAAGGCTCAACGAGGTCAAGCGACTATTGAACCAAGATAAAGAGAGAAAGAGAATAATTTCACAAGAATGTAAGCGATCAAAAAAACTTCTTCATGAATCATTTCAAAATATTAATGATATCCATAATCTACCTGCTCCTCTCTCAACTTTTGTTTTATCCACCCTTAAAAATTTCTCTGTGGTTAAAAATTCCCGCCGGTATACCCAGGAAGAAAAAGCCCTTTTCCTCTCCATATACAAACATGGCCCTAGGTGCTATCGATATTTACAAACAATCTTATGTCTTCCTTCGGTGAAAACTCTTGAACGATCGCTAAGCAATTGTCGTTGAGGGATATTAAATTTTTTGAAAAGGATACGCGCAAGGAAGCTACTTACCCTCCATTTATGAAATTATTTATTGCATCAATCAGCAACGTAGTGAATTTGTGGAAATCTCTAAAGAAAATTGGTTTTGAAGAGCTTGCTTTAAGATCTTTTAACCAAGATCCTTTAGAGAATTTATTTAGTGTTGCGAGAGGGTTGTGTGGGGGCAATACGAAACCATCAACTTTACAATTCGCCGATGCCTTTAAAACTGTTATTTTGCAAAATACTGCAAAAAGCAGTTCAGGTACGAATTGTGAAGATGATGGTGAACGTATCCTTATTTCCTACAAGCATCTATTAAATCCACAATTAACTTCTCCCGAACCAAAACCTAACAATCCTTTCCCTCCAACACTCCTATCTATCCCCTTGGGTACTCCCGCACACCCTGATTGGAATACAAACAACGTTGCTGGTACTTTGATAAGACAACTGTTGATAAATGAATGTCGTTTCTGCGTGAATTTCGCATGCGGGGAAAGCAGAAATGATATTCACAAATCAACAGAATTGCGGCAAAATGAGGGATGTTTTGAAAAACATCCCTCAGATGATTTCAAAAAACTAATATCTAAAGAGATGGGCAAGTTTTACCATAATATCCCTAGCATCATCCATCTTTCAAATATCCTCTCTTCTTCCTTTTCAGATCCCTTCTTCGAAACTGACTTTTGTCCCTTGCATGGTGATGATTTCGCCAAAAGATGTAGCCTTCTTTTACATAAAAAAATGTTGCTACATTTTATTAAATTGTGTAACAATATGATATGTAAGAAGGATACATCTTCTACAGAAATCATCAACATTTTCGTCAAATACATTCTATATTCTCGATCATCTAGGTAAATCAACGTCCTTGTGTAATTTTTATTTAAGTGAGAAATTTAATATAATATGTTTAAAGAAAAATATGTATAAAAGATTTGTTTACAAATGAGATACACATCATTATTGTTAATGATATTTTGTAATAATCTATTTTCAAATAAATATGTCACATACAACATAATTCTTTTCTTCTAGACATGCAAATTATGAAATTTTTCAGTTAAGTGAAAAATTATTTATTTGGGGACAAGACATACATTTCAGCAATTTTTTTTAAAAAAAAAAAATTATTTCTGAAATGTCAGTTTTAGCTCTAAATAAATAATTTTTCACTTAACTGAAAAATTTCATAATTTTTTCATTCTTCCCGCTCCTCTCATTCAAATGATTCAAAATGGATTTTAAAAATGGTGCCAGGCCGGTTTTTTCACATCATAGTTCATATAGGGGTCACTTTTTAGCAGCAGCGCTAAACGCTGTTTCACGAATTTAGCATTGCGTGTCGGGGGGTTGCGACTGACTGACTGACTGAGCGAGCGTTCACTCGAATAGGAGGGCCCCTGGCATTTAGGCAACCAGCAATACAAGCCACCCAATTTAAACTTGAAATATTTAAATAGTATACTCTATTATTAATTATTAATCGTATTAATTCTGCATCTAATATTTCCATAAAAATTTTTAATAAGCATGCAAAAATTTTAAAATAAATTTTTATATTGAATTTTCTAATATAAGAAACGAATGGTTATCAATTTTAATGGAATTTAGAAAAAAAATAAACAAATAAAAATTTTAAAAGAAACTATTGGAAAATAAAATATGAATTATAGTATAATAATATCAAGATAATATCAAGATGATAATTATATCAAATATATTAGGTTTTTTTGGAATATTGTTTTGAAGGCGCTCTGAGCAGCTAGTATATAGATATTATTAATTCAACTATTTACATAAAAAACAGGATATTTATTAATTCACCATTAAAATATTAAATAAAAAACCGCCGCTCTAATCTATACCTTAACATATTTAAAATTCGAATAGTTATTACGTAGATTTATAGATGGCGGAGGTGGTCTAGATTTGAATTGGGTATAAAAAATGCTAGGAATTCAAATATTTCATTTGAAATATTGAATTATAATAAAAAAAACTAAATTCAATTTTATTTTAATAAAATATTATAATAATATATTTAGTTAGAAATAAAAATATTTTACCATTATCAGTGAACCAGTAGCCAGACAACCACACAAAGATAGCAGACACCTTAATTCCTTTTTAAATATCTAATAATTTTTTAATACATTTATTGTTTAGTTAATATATACTTATATCCATATATTCATATATAATTGTCGACGTCCGTATCGGTCTCAATAGCTTTCTAAGTGTATTCAATGGTGGTTTTTAAAGATGAATAACTATAAACTAAAACTTATAATTGAGATAATCTGAGTGCGAAATATTTTTTTACTATTTTTTTTTTGTACTAATATTTAAATTAAGCAGTAATTTTTTTACATTAGTAGAGAGATATATAAAAATACTGATGATATTTCTCACCTCTCCTCTTCCTGTTAAACTAAGAATCTGACAAAAATGTCGATCGAGATACATTTTTAAAAGTAGATCTTATGACCAAAACATTAGCCACCCCTGATATATATGATTGAATATGACACGAGTTCAGTTTTTTTAATTTTATTATTAAGGGAATTAAAATGAGAAAAAGACTTAAGACAAAATAATTTGTAATTTATTAATATTATATATCTATATATATTATAAATAAATTAGAAATATATTTAGGTGAAATAAAATTATTTAAACCACTATTAATTGCCAGACCACCACACAAAAATAGAAGACACTTAACTCTTTTCGAAATTATTATTAACATCTTTTGAAATACCTAATAATTTATTGTTACCTTAATATAAATAATAAAACTATAATTCTAATTTTGACGAACTATCTGTAATAGGTAACTTTTTTTACCATTGGATGAAATGTTTAATTTTTATTTTAATAAATATTTTTTTTAATATATTTTAATTATATGTTAGTGATATATATTTTAAAATTATATGAATCTTTTTAACTTATTAAATATTCTAAAGAGAGAATTATAAAATGTAATTTGTATTAATACAAGTATTTTGAAAAGAAAATGCTAAAAGCTAACAAAAACATTAAACAGTAAAGCTATGAAAGAAAGAAGGTTGAAATTATAGTATAAAATTGGTTAGATTAAATTTTAATAATTAGGAGTTGATAGAGGAAAACAAATTTAAAATTATAAAATACTTACACAATGTTCAAAAATCTTCAAAGAAATTATAAATTATATTACAAATTATCTTTTTAATCGATTAAGAATTTTAAATAGAATTGACCTAATACTTTTGTTCGCATGTTAGTTTTTTCCAAGTATGCACGTATTTTTTATATAAAATTTAATTAGTTTATTTAGGTCACTAAATACCTGAGATTAGTACCATAAAAAAATAGTAGCGATTTTTTTAGAAAAAAACATAGGTACTTAATAATTTAAATAAATTTTATTTTCATTTATATGCAGATTTAACTTTGTATTTCAATAATTATTCTAAATTATTGATAGAAACTTATATTAAATCAAATATTAATAAATCGAATTACGGTAATGAGCAGTGGCGTAGCGTGATCTATTAAGTGTGGGGGGGGGGGGGCAGGAGGGTCTCCCCCGGAAGAAATTTTGACAAAATCAATTATTTATTTATAAATAACGTTTATACTATACTTATACGTAATTTAAAGATGTTTTTTTTTTACTTTTGGGTTCTCAGATACAAAACTAATCACTTATTTTTTGCACAATGTTTGGGAGCGGCACGTGCCCCCCGGCCTGACGCCACTGGTAATGAGAAAGTATTTTAATAAAGTTGAAAATATATATGCCTATATTTTTAAAATTTCTGCTTATGAATAATTTTGATATTTGTTAAATATAATTTTTTGTTAAAATATACATATAAAACGAATAGGAATGTATAACATATATTTTAATTTAACATTAGTTCTAATAAATACATACCAAATACATTATTAATATAATCATTCTAAAAATTCTTTAATTTTTTGAACATTAAAAACCAGCTTTTTACAAAATTACTGTCATGTATTCCTTAATATCTTATTAAGTAGATTATCTCTGGTGAATGTGGTAATTAAGATATAGATTATTAATAGTTTTAGAGTTATAATTTTTTTTTCTTTAAATTCTTTTAATATAGTGTATAATTCTTAATTATAATTTTATTTATATTTTTCATACATTTCTATAAATCAAAAAATTAAATTGATGATTCTCTTATTATTTATAACAGGATTTAAAAATACCGATGATTATTGAAAGAATGCTGGGTGGGGGTGAGAAATTATAATGACATGAGCCCAATAATAATGAAATTTTAACATTTTCCTCATAAGAATCTAATATTTAAACAAAATAATTTAAAAAGCCTATCATAGTCTAAGTTTTTTTTAAAATGGATATATAAAAATGTTCAGTTGAGAATTTGTTTCAATTATTATATAATTATTGTTTATAATCAAATTATACAAATATATATATATATATAAGTGAACTCTTATTGATATCAGTAGTCCTTAAAATTGTAATGACTGAAAATTTTTTTTTAATAATATTAAACTATTTCGAAAATAGATTAAATTATTATCTAAAAGTTGCTAAGAACCAGTTAATTCAGCGGTTCCCAACCTGTGGGGAGCGCGAGAGAGTTGCAAGGGGGGGGCGAAGATATTAGAACCAATTACAAGTGCCCTCAAACTTATGAAAATTTTCGATTTGTTTTCAATTTTTTTCCAATATGGTTGTAAAAAAAAGGTAAGATGATTTTGTGGACAAACTTTTGAACATTTGTGATTTTTTTTAAATTTTTTTTTCAGTATGGTTCTAAAAAAAAAAATGTCAGATGATTTTGCGATGCTCTGAACCATGGCCCACCCATGTTGTTATATTTCATAAATGTGGCCGACTATTGAAAAAGGAAATTAGATTATTACAAAAATTAAGGGGGCACAAGAATATTTTTTAAAAAAAGGGGGTGCCGGTACAGAAAGGTTGGAAACCACTGAGTTAATTAGTGAAATCGACTACAATGATATGATAAAATGTTTAAATATAATTTGAATATTTTTAATTTAAGATATAATTTATTATTATAATTATATATTTTAAGGAAAATGAAGAAAGAAAAAAAAATGTTTAAATATCTGAAAAATGAACAATTTTGAATAAGTCAAATTATTAAAGAAATCGAATGAATGTTCTAAAAAAAATTTCTATAAAATATATTTTGATTTGTTTTATTTTTTGTTTTGTTTTAATGTATTTAATTAAAATAAAAAAAAGTATTGATTTTATTTTTTTACAAAAGATGGTAATTTATATAATGTATTTAAAAGAAATACACTAATATGATGATTTATTTATATATACTAAAAACCATATTACAAATATTATATTTTTAAAGACTATTAGGAAATCTTAGAAAACATTTAATTAATAGGTAAAGTGACTTATTTCTTGAAGGGCAATATTGATATGCGACTGGATTCGCTCTAAAAAAAGAGGTAGAATAATTGCAAAGTATGTTATTATTATCGCAATAATTATATCTTTTATATAATAATTATTTACTAAACATGTATTAATAATGTTAAATCACCAAATAGATATATTAATATCAATGAATTTAATTGTTGTTTCGTTTTTTTTTAAATTAACAGTCTTTATACAAATATCTACATAAATTAATAAATATTTTAAATTATTTTTAATAAAGTATTTACAGAAAAAAAAACTTGAGAAATAAAGTATAATATTAATAACATATTTAATACTACAATACTCATTTTTGAATTTGTGTCAGACATAAAATTTTATTTGCAAATCGAAAATAAATTAACTATTAAAAGTTTTTAATAATAAAAATTCAGTAAAAGAAAGAAAATTATTTTGTCAATTAAGAAAGCTAATAAATTGATATAGAAAATGAAACAAATTCATTACTTTTTATAATAATAATATATTGGATTGAATTTTGATATTTCAAATTTTAGAAAAAAAAAATATTTGGTTTTTATTATAGTTTGTGTTATTTATTTATTTGTTTAAGTTCAATTACTAAATTAATAAATTGTTTATATTATCTATTATTATTATTTTTCTGTTATTTTTTTCGAAAATGGAAGAATTATTTGAAAAATTGAAATTTTTAATTATAAATGACCATAAAAATTAATAGATCATTTACTATTTATTTTTCTCCATAAAAAAAAACAGTATAGTCAAACATTCCTAAAAAAAATTCCTAAAAAATGAAATGTAAAAACATTTTTTCATATTTAGAAAAAATATATTTTATCCTGTCACCAGCTAAAGAAAAAAATGATATTAATTCAAATAATAAATATTTTTTTTAAAAAAAATTCTTTTAAAATTATAAATTTATAATTTTAGAGTGTTTTTCTTATGAAAAAATTATTTATAATTTTTTTATAATAAATTTTGGTATAAAATTAATTATATAGAATGTGTAAATTAATATTTATAAAAATTTTATTTTTACTAATATTTACGGTAAAAAAAAGATGAGTCGCTTGAGAAATTTAAAATTTATTTATGATTTCTTTACTTTTTTTTTTTTTTATTTTTTTTTTTTCATTTTCTATCAACAAATATTTTTCAGTCTCTCAATATTGAATAAGTATAAATATAATTAAATATTAAAATGTTTAGGAAATTTATTATATGTTTTTATCTTTCTCTTTGAAGTATAATATAAATCTAACACTTGGAATTTATTTATTACCTAACGTAAAAAGCCTTTATGTTTGATTATATTTTAAAAAAACAACATTCATCTTCTAGGACAACGTCCTTGACTGAGCAAAATTGTTAAATTTTTGGTTTACAACTATTTATAAATAAAAGTAAGTGAATCTTTATATAAATAAGTTCTCATAAAATTTTCTAAATTATTTAAAAAAAACAAAACAAAACATGATAAGACTCCTAAAAAGAAATAAATAATTGAATGTATAATTAATTTTTAATTTTTTAAAAAAGAAATAAATCTTTTAAAGAAAATTTTATGAGATTTGTGGAATTAAGAATCACTTATAATATAATTAAATAAAATTTTTGTCTGACTAAGTTTTATTCTTATTATTATTATTAAGTAAAATTTAATGTCATTTGTGTGAATGACTAGGGGGGCAGAAAAAGGATGAATACTGAGTAAAATGGAGAGCTAAACCAGGACAGGCGCCTCCTGATAATGATGATAATGATGATGGATATGTTCATGCACATGGTGATGCTCAATTGCTGTCCCATTGGAAGTGTTTGTCGCACTATTCCCACCCGGATTGCCATCGGCACTTGTTGGGGTTCCCGGTACCACTGTTGGTGTATCATTTCGCAGTTTATTTGTAGATGTTGTTGTTGTCGTCGTAACGCCTACATCTGCCTTGGAACTTGACTTATTCAAGGAAAACTCTTGTTCAAGCCATTTGACAACCTGGGCCATCGCTCGAGCTTGATCTTGTTCACGATTTCGATGTTTGAGATGATGAGGAGAGGACGTGTGTCCTAGGACGAACCTCTGCTGAGCCATGGCTTCTGCTGCCGCCGCCGCTGCTACCGCTGCAGCTGATGTTGTTTCATGACTTTTGCTACGTTGATGAAAAGTGGATTCGGGAAGTGGAGGTGGGGCAGGGATAGTGTGGGGCATGGGAGGGAGAGGGCCCGGAGGAAGTGGGGGAGGAGTTGGAGGATTTACGGAGCTTCCAGTCTCATGACTTCTTGAACGGTGATGATGGTGATGACGATGGTGGCGACATCTTGGCTGTCGAAACTTATCGAAACGACAATCAAATTCATTATTGTTTGGAGACATTATCGAGTAAGGATGAGGTATATAATGATGAGGTGTGGGGTGGTAATTTCGAGGATCGTCTGCAAGATCTAAATAGCATGAAGTCACCCCTCCTAATGCTGGAATCCCACCAAATCGGTTGGAATCAAAAAATTCGGAATGCATTGTTTTTTGTCGTGGTCGATACTGTGGTGGTGTTAAACCATTTCGCTCAAAATAGGCTTTTCTAAAAAAAACAAACGAAAAATAACAATAAATAATTTTACAATGATCCGTTAACACTTTCCCGCTGGCTCCATAATTTGTCTATTTATTTTATGTGGCGGCATGAGCTGCCCGTGGTACATACCGGCGGGAACGTGTTAATAGTATTAATAGTATTGGAGAATTCAATGGAATTACCTGGAGGTCTGAAAAGTCAGATTATTCTTGTCCATGTTAGCTTGAATGATTTGCAGTAATTCCTCACGTTGCATCGATCCACTTTTTCGTTCAGGAAGTTGTTGACAGCAAGTATTTGAATTCGATGATGTTGGTTGTAAAGTATTAGGAGAAGGAGGTGGAGGAGGTTGAGTGGCTTTCGTGACAGTACGAGGATTCCGGGTATAACGGCGCAAACGTTCACGGCGTTGGCCCATCGAGGACGCATGACTAAAAAAAAATTAGAATTAAAAGTTAGTTTGTTTCAAATAGTTTATAACTAATCACGATCTTATTATTACAAATACCTATTTTTAAAAAATTATTTTTTTTAAAAATGAATTGATTTTTATATACTTATATATTTTTGGTTGATCAAGCTCCCCTTTTATGAAATTCTTTAGTAGATATGTACAATTTTTCACTTAATTAAATAAAAAAGCAACTATTTTCTAATTTTAATTTAATACTATTATTATTTTTCTTTATCATAATTTATTCAGGCATTTTTTTGTCAACAAATGTTTATCTTAATAAGAATTTCATGAAGAATTTTACTTCTTAATGAGGGTTCCTGAATCATTTTCACTAAGGTTGAGAAAAATGTATGTCTGTGTGTATATGTGTATGTGTATGTATGTAGACAAGATTACGCAAAAACGGTTTGAGCTAGAATCATGAAATTTGGTATATGGGCATTATTCAAAATTCATAGTTTTCTATCAACTTTTGAGAAATGTAGCTCAACCGGAAGAGGGTCATTACCTACAACGTTTTGATTTTTTTTCTCCAAAGTGATCGTAAAAATAAAGATATATGTTTGATAATTTTTCACATGATTAAAAATTGTATAAAACTCCTATATATAGAATTTCAGCTTGATTGAATCGCTGAAAGTACCAAAATTAATTTTTTAACACTGCAAATCTCACGCGCCAATACGTGACGTGGTTCCATCAACAGAGCCAAACACGCGCTGGTTTAATAAATATTATTTATTAATTTTAATTTATAATTTATAATTAATTAAATTTAATTTAAATATAATATATTATGTTATTTAATCCAATTCAAATTGCGAGATAGTCGAGTGGAGACACTTCAGCTAATTTATAAATATATTTATTTCAAGATACCCAACCACCCAAATTAATTGAGGTTTTACAATCGAATTATTGAACTATTCATGACCACGTTTATCATGATAATTATTTTTCAAAAGTGTCCATATTTTCTTGTATAAAATTATTTACATTATTTTTCCTTTTTTTCCTTTTATTCCTTTTATATATATTCATTCATTTTTATAGATATTTTTCAAATTATTACTCCATTTAGAATTGGATAAGTCGAATAAATATTTGTAAGATTGGATTGTGTGTTATGTTTTTATAAAATCTCCAACTAGATTCTATACCTATTTCGCTTATTTGGCCTCGTGCTAAGACCTCCGACTAGATCGGGTTCATTTCCAGTTAGAAGACCAACAGTTGAATCCTCAGTGGGTTCTGCTTCTGGGACACTATCATCATTCACTTCTAGATCGACAACAAGTGGAGTCTCCCCCGATTCACTACTTGTGCTACTTCGACAGGAGCTGAGCGTCTCAGCACCACCTACTAAAGTCGATGATGTCACTGACGTCATCTGCGTTGACGGCGAATGGTTCGTCTGTAAAAGAGAAGCAAAAAAAGAACGTCAACTTGAAATCTGCCTTTAAAAGGAGAAACTCATCGACTTATATGGCTAAACTATCCAAAACCAGTTAGTTGACGTCATGGCTGGACCATTCAGGTTGACATTCATTTATTAGGAAAAATGATTGGTGGAATGAGTGATAAGTGAGATTTTGGAATGTCAAATATTGTAAAAAAAAAAATCTTTTATTTAGAAAATTTACCGGTGCCGAAGTCGATTGTTGTTTTCTTCGACGAACAGGACGACGTAATCGGGACTCTCTTATTGTTACATTTAAATCGCTCTTCATTTTAGCATGAGTTGCGTTATTTAATGGGGTTTCTTGATTATTATATAAATGGGATGAAGGATGATGTTGCTGTTGCTGCTGTTGCGAGGGTTGTTGCTGACGAACTCGTTGATCAGGAGACACCGTTAATTTTACTCGAATGGTTTTACTGCCGTAATGAGGGACTTTAATAGATGATCCCAGAGTATCGTATATTGTCCGAACGAGACTGGCGATATCCTGAAAAAAAAAGACAAAGCAATTAGTATTTTATATTTTAAATATATAGCGGTTATAGTCTTGATTCGCCGAAGGATCTAACCTCGTCAATTTCATATATACAGGGTGATTATACAACTTTGAAAGCACATACATATTTATTGAAATTATACTTATAGAATTGAGAAAGGTGTCATTTTATTACAAAACACTTCAAGTTTAACGTTGATCCGATTGATTTGAGGGATTAAAAAGTTTTCCAGCATATCAAGATAAACAATTCCATTGATAGTTTTTTCTATGAAGAAAAAAGGGGCGTACACTTTAAAATGACTGACTTTTGGACTTTCACGAACGTGTTCAATACTTGCATTTGGATTCTTGCTACCCCAAATTCTACAATTGTGAGTGTTCACCTTGCCACTAACATGAAACGTCGACTCATCGCTAAAAATGATTTTCTTAAGGAATGTCTATCCGTTCAAACATTTCGACACAGAATTCACTACGAGCTACCAAATCTAAGTCACTAATTTGTTGCAGACACATCGAACCAAAATGACACTCATATGTTAAACTTGATGTGTTTTGTAATAAAATGGCACTTTATTCAATTCTGTAAGTAATTTCAATAAATATCTATGTGCTTTCAAAATTGTAAAGTCCTTTAATAATCACCCTGTATATATATTTAATAAAGCTTGGCTATTTAACTTATTTCATCTTATTTGGGAATGAAAATAGATTGAAGATTTTTGAAAATACAATTTATAGAGAAATTCAATATATATATATATATATATATATATATATAAAGATTACAAGGAGAAATGATATTTGTCAATTTTATATTTTAGAATAAAACTATCACATACATCTTTTGTTATTTTTCCATGACCTTCAAAATCGTATAGTGTAAAGGAGAATTCTTGACGATGAGGTCCATTCGTACCCACACCACCTCCTTCAACGGCTACGTCACATTCGAATTCCTAAAAAAAAATAAAAAAAAAAATTAATTATTTAAAATGAAATATAATAAAGTTACATATATAAGTGTAAATGTATTTATTTTAATAATTACTTTATTAAATTATTTTTTTGATTTTTAATTGTGATTTTTTATATTTCATTATTTATATTATATTATCATTAAAAATAAAAATATTGATAATAATAATTTTTTTCTAAAGGGAGAAGGAATCAATTCAATAAATCCCATCCAATCCCGATGAATGAATTCAAAGTTTCTCTCTTTTTCCTTAAACTTGCATCTTTTCTTCTAAGTGGCATTCAGCCAAGATTTGCACAAACATGAACCGACCAACGATGATTTATTATCTATTATTTATCATAAGAAGACATTAATGGTATCAACTTGTTATTTATTCATAAATTTGATTCCTTGCCGCTATCTTGCTTCTTTTTTTTTTACTGCAAAATTGATAAAATGAATTAATGAATGAAATATATATATATATATATATATATCTTTCATTTCCCCTCTATTCTCTCCTTCTCCTTCTCATTATTATTATTATTATTATTCGAGTTTTTGCACTTAGCATTTATTGCTTGGAAATAAATTTTCACCTATCCCCTTTTGGTCTTTTTTTGGGATTATTATTATTATTTTAAATGATATATTCAAGTTTAATTATAAATTGTTTAAATCAGTGATTCTCAACCACTGTGCTGCGGCACTTTAGTGTGCCGCGAGATTATAAGGTTCTTAAACATTTCCGATTTTTTTTTTCTTAATCTTTGCAATTTGGTTCTAAAAGATAAACAGTTTTTGGGACCACTTTTTTCCATATGATAAACTTTTACACTTATCTTATTATTATTATTATTATTTTAAATGATATATTCAAGTTTAATTATAAATTGTTTAAATCAGTGATTCTCAATCACTGTGCCGCGAGATTATGAGGTTCTTAAACATTTCCGACTTTTTTCTAAATTTTTTCAATTTGGTTCTAAAAAGATAAACAGTTTTTGGGACCACTTTTTTTTCCATATGGTAAACTTTTACATTTATCTTTTTCTTTGTTGCCGCTAAATTTTTAAACCGTTAAAAGTGTGCCGCGGGAAAAAAAAGGTTGAGAATCACTGGTTTAAATGTTCACAAGACTTTTAATAAATAAAATAAATTCCTAAATATTAAATTTATTCATTCTGTTATATTATTTTTGTTCACTTAATTTATATTGATGAAATGATATTAATGAAAACTTGAAAAAAAAAAACAAAAAAATGTTTATGAACCTATAATTGAAATTAAATAAAAAGAAAAAAAAAACAAGTGAATTTATGAAAATTAATCAATTTCATTAAATACATTATTTAATAGTATTTTTATCTAAAAGATAAAATGTTTTCTTTTATTTTTCAAAATTGGGAGAGGAAAAATCTGGTTCTATTCACCCTGCTATAAATAAAAATGACCAGAGTCGTGATTGTCTGGCCATCTGGTTGTTTGCCTCCTCCCGAAATGCAATAAATTATCTCCGATAAAAAATTCATCATCAGCTAATTCGAAACTCAATCACCCAATCGGAACTTCTTTATCTGACTCCAATTAGTGGTGGGATGACTAAATATAAATAAATACACTTTGGAGTTCGAGACACTTGTTTTTATCTTTCGTTGCTGTTGTTTTTTCTCCCTCTCATCTCTCTATCTCTCATTTTTCCTTCAGTTTCTTATATAACTGAGTTGAGTTCCCCGATCATGACTAATTCTTCCACAGCCATTCATTCGAGGATTCATTCATTCATCCTCGACTTATCATCATTAAAGATTTTCAAATCAAAGTGAAAGTCATTGTCTCTAACAAGCACATTTTTTCAGGTTTATTTATAATTACCAACCTTGAAACAATCAATGTTATTATTTATTAAATATTTTCAGATTATACATTAATTGCTTTAAAAAAAATTAACTTTTTTTAAATCTATTAATCCAAATGCTAGAGTATGCTTTATTTTATTATAGAATGATGCCTTCTATTTAAAATCTTAACCCTCACTTCTCATCCAATTTTTGAATATACGAAGTGTGTCTAAAAAGTTCGGTGAATGGTATGATAAAAACATTAAAAAGAGAATGTTAATTGTAAATACCTTTATTAACCTTCAAAATACTCTCCACTAGCCACAACACACTTTTGACAACGTTCGTATAACGCTTGAAAACTGTTGGAGAAGCCTTGATGTGGAATCTTTCTCAGAGTAGCCGTCACAACGTTCAGGCCGGCAATCCACAAGCAGGACACCAGAAAACACTAATTGCTAATATCCAATTCTTCGACTATTAGTCGCAGAGTCAATCGCCGATCTTTTGTTAGCATCTCTCGTACACGTACAGTGTTTTCTGGTGTCCTGCTTGTGGATTGCCGGCCTGAACGTTGTGACGGCTATTCTGAGAACGATTCCACATCAAGACTTCTCCAACAGTTTTCAAGCGTTATACGAACGTTGTCAGAAGTGTGTTGTGACTAGTAGAGAGTATTTTGAAGGTTAATAAAGGTATTTACAATTAACATTCTCTTTTTAATGTTTTTATCATACCATTCAACGAACTTTTTAGACACACCTCGTATATCAGGTGAATATACCAGTAATTGAAACTATAAGGACAAATTTATGAGAAAAATTTGATATTTTCTATTTTTTCGATACTGCGAATCGAAGTATCGTTTGTGTCCCTAATTGTATGTGTTGTTTTTATTAATATTTTTTAAAATAAATAATGTTATATATATATATATATAGGATATATATATATAGGATTAGTTAAAAATCCTGTTTAAAATTATCATTTGTTTATTAAAATCCTGGAATTGTTTACTCTTCTGGAATCATAAAATAAAAAATTCTTGGGATCTTTTCATGAAATTTTTTTTTATTTTTAATGTCTCTTTGGAATGTTTAGTTTATTCGATTTTTTTTTTCTGTTAAGTAAAATATTTTAGTTAACATTCTTTTTGCAACCAATTTTTAAAATACGTTTAGTTCTATAAATTAAATACTTATCATTAATTACAAAACCAAATTTTTTTTTAAGTTAAATGGTATTTATGTTTCAAGTAAAATGAAATGGAAAATGAAATAAAAATTTAATATCGTCTGGAAATGTAATAAGAGAAAACAAAAATATTTTCCAGATGCCCGTTCCAAGAGGTTCGTGGGAGCCACTTGGAAATTCCCTATAAGTCAAAGACGAAAGAATTAAAAAGGGTTACAAAAAAAGGTCAGTCATCGTTAAGACCATCCATGAAGAAGGACTTATGGCCAAAAAGAGAGAACTTGCTAAACGACTCCAGGTGGACGAAGTCGGGAATCATTCCAAGTCTGGAGGAAATAAAAAATAAAATAAAAAATAAAGAATCTCACTTGTGTGGAGTACAATAAAAGGGAAATGACAAATTGTTAGAAATATTTATTATTAACCAGGTGGATGGATCGATGAGCTCATCGTGCAGTTTTTTTTTTTATTAGAAAACTCAACAAAATGTAGAAAATTTCTTTGATGAGTGTAATTCATTTTTCATTTTAATGGCGAGTACTTTTTTATATTCCTATTCTATATTTTTCTTAACGCTTGTTTTTTTTTATTTCGAGTCGCTTCTCGTTTATGAGATAAAAATTATTAAAAGTTTGCATGTAAATCCATTGATATTCTATTTGGCTGTCATTGTTTATTAATTTAATCAGCAGAGGGCACCACTAATTTTCGGGGTTTTTTTTAGTTCAGATTATGTGTGAACCGAACCGAAAAAAACCGAAAATTAGTAAATAAGTGAATAATTAGTGAATTAGTCAATAAAACATTACTTAATGGAACACATTTCGACGTTCATAACCAGCTAATCTGTCAAACTTAAAAAAATCTTTATTTCTCATAAACTAGAAGCTACCCGCCAAATTGTATAAGAAAAGTTTATTTGGAATTAAATAACCAGGAGTGTCTCCACTCGACTATCTCGCAATTTGAATTGGATTAAATAACATAATATATTATATTTAAATTAAATTTAATTAATTATAAATTAAAATTAGTAAATAAATATTAGAAAACTCAACAAAATGTAGAAAATTTCTTTGATGAGTGTAATTCATTTTTCATTTTAATGGCGAGTACTTTTTTATATTCCTATTCTATATTTTTCTTGACGCTTGTTTTTTTATTTTTTATTTCGGAAAGAACTTCACTCATTCTAATTAGATCGTTGAAACAATTTTTTTCTTTAATGATCTGATAAATGCTTCTTTTTGAAGGCGACAAAACTAATGCAGGTCAAAGACAATCTAGTTGAATGCAATGAAAAATAAAAAAATAAAAAATAAAAAAGTGGGGAAATTATTATGTAAAGTATAATTTAGACTAGATTGAGATGGCTGGTTGGACAGCACAAGAGCAAAGGAAAGACTTACTGTTTGTTCGTTTGCCAAATTTTCTCCCAGACAGACATTTAACAAATGTTTTCACTCCCTTTGACTTTCTTACACTCGTCTGTCAATTTTTATAAAAGAATATCTCTCGTGAATGGGATTGAATTTCTTAGCGGATCTAAATAAATCATCGGTATAACATTTGATTACAGAAAATCAATAGATCAGGTAATGAAAGAAAAAAGTTTCACCTTCTATCATGAAATCAATTAAGTTTAAAAAATAAAATATTTTAATGGATTCGATAAGGCAATAGTTATTTTAATCTAATCATTAAAAAAAATAAAGATGTTGATATTCTTTTACTTAAAATTTTATATTTCAATAAATTGTTGTTCATTTTGTACTAATTTAGAAAATTAATTAATTAATTAAAAATTATAAAAAACAATTTAATAAAAATTCAAGATAATTATTCAATCGAGTTATTTAGATCTGGATAAAGTGGGTTCCTTTTTTAATTTCAAATAAACTTTTCTTATGCAATTTTTTGCGGGTCGCTTTTTTATGAGATAAAAATTATTAAAGTTTGAATGTAAATCCATTGAAATTCTAGTTAGCTGTCATGTTTTATTAATTTAATCAGCAGAGGGCACCACTAATTTCGGGGGGGTTTTTTTAGTTCGGATTTTTTAAATGTGGATAAAAATTAAGAAATTAGTTAATTAAATAATTTCCCTATATCCAAACCGAACCGAAAAAACCCAAAATTAATGAATAAGTGAATAATTAGTGAATTAGTCAATAAAACATTACTTAATGGCACATTTCGACGTTCATAACCAGCTAATCTTTCAAACTTAAAAAAATCTTTATTTATCTCATAAACTAGAAGCGACCCGCCAAATTGCATAAGAAAAGTTTATTTGGAATTAAAAAAGGAACCCACTGGTATAGTTTTATCCAAATCCATGTCATAATAACTCGATTGAATAATTACCAAATTGATTTTTCAAAAGAATATTTATATATCTTCAAATAGATTCTAAAAATTTTAAATAGGAACATGGGTATTTATTTATTTTTTTTAATTTATTCAAATAAATAGAAGAAAAAGATGATCGATTCCCTGGAGAAGGGAGTCATTATTGGACAATCATGAATGTTTAAAAATATTTATCAATATAGAATCGAGTGTATTTAGAAATGGAAAGGAAAAGCATCGAAGGCTATTAGAAGATCTGATTGACCACCAAAATAATGTTAAATGAGAAGAGGAGTGAATGAAAAAGTGGACGTAGTGGATGGGAATTTGAGAGGGGACAGGAGGGGGAGGGAGAAATGAAAAGAATATATTTCCAATAAAAACTTTCCTTTCTGCTAGAAAATATTTAAAGAGATTCGAAGAATTTTATTCTATTTTATTTTTTTCCTATTTCTCTTGTACCTTTCCAAAAAAAAAAAAACAATTTGAGAAAAATCATCTAGAATTGTAAACCATATAAATGAATATAGGGTAAAGTATACAGTCGTTGGCCCCCTATCACTAAAACACAAATAATAAGAGATTTTTATTTTAAAATTGCGCTATTAAAACTATGGTCATGTAATCGTTTGTTGTATGGTTGTATAATCACTATAGAATACCTAGGTCAATAACTACAACAGGGGGCCAATAACTATTTTTTAGGATTTTTGCGTGCTTATTGAAAATGTCATGAGAAAATGATTTTTTTTTATTCATCAAAATGATCATAGTATCTATGTTCTGCAAACCTAATTTGACACAGATTGTTTCGCAATTTGCCCAGATATGCATTAAAGACTGCTAGGAATTACTTAAGGGGGCCAACGACGGGGTATGCTTTACCCTATATATTGTGATTCAAAAAACAAAAATTGTCTTTATGAAAGAGATTAATATTAATATTTTACCTCGAAATCGAGCAACGGTCGTGTTTGCTCAGGATGAGATTGCTGATATTGGTTTTGTTGTTGTTGTTGTTGTTGGTAGTGGTGGTATTGATGATGCCCTGGTGAAGATGTCGGTTGTTGTGGTAAATTTGTCGGGGTTGTAGTAATTGAAGGATTGTTGTTAATGTTATTCGTGATTGTGGAAGGTACAGGTGGTGGATGATTAGGAATCGATTCTGAACTACGGCCGCCCAGCAACTCTTCGGTATCCGAGGGACGACCATCGCTGCAATCCGTCGGAAGTACTAATGGAGAAGAAAAAAAAAATTAACATCAATCACAATGACCTACTATAATAATTAAGTATATTATATAAATTTTAAAATTATAAAATTAATTTTATATATTACTATGTTTACCCTTTTTATTTATACAACTATTACTTATTTATTAATAATAAAAAAACTCAAGAAATTGGATAATCAATTTATTTATATAAACTTTAATATTATAGATAAAGATCAACTATATGTATAGTAGATTAGAGTTATAGTGTATTATAGATTAGAGTTGTTAAATTATAGTAGTATGAGTAGTCTTCATTCATCTCCTTCATTTAATGTGGTCAAAATTATTAGTCGATCACTGATTAAAAAAAAATTAAATCAATTAATAGGATCATAATAAACAAATATATTCCATAAATTATGGTAAATAACCATGTTTGTTTAGTGTTATTATTTTATTGAAATATATATTGATATTCTCTTAAATAGAAGGTTAAACATCGTTTATTTGTTCAGGTGAAATTTATTATAAAAAAGAGAAACTACCTGTATCACTTGAACAATAAAACATTTTTTCGATGCATTCAAGTCTCCGTATAAAAATCGGTTGCCTATTTTTTCCAAAAATTAAAGCTAATGATGATTTTGCATCCTGACTATGGATGGTCTCATCTAATCGATATTTAAATATGAATCAGAAAGAAGAGTTAATTCCAAGATGAAGAGGATCGCGGACAATTAATTCGAATGACGGGCAATGTCCCGTCCACGTGCTGGAGGCCTATTGAAAAATCAACGGACACGAGAATAGGAAGAAAGGAAAAAAAAAAACACGAAAGGTTGAGATCATTAATTATATCCCCGAGAGCAGAGGGCATCATCATCATCACCATCATCATCAGCCCAGATCGTGACTCGGATGGTTCCTGAGCATCAGAGAAACACGACCAACTGGACTTGAGACGACGGGGCGGTGCAAAAAAAGACAAAACCCAAACGAAAGAGAAGAAAAACGTGCGGGGAATTTTTAAAAAGAAACTTATTATTCGTTGGAAAAATTCTTAACAAAACTTTTTTAAAAGAAAAGAAAATAAAAAAAAATCAGAGAAACAAAAATTTATAATAACATATACACATGTATAGTATATATGGACGATTCCATTACAAATCTTATCTTATCTTATTATATTAGCAAAAATTATATATATATATATGTATGTATTTTGATATATTAAACCACTCGAAGGATTTTTTTGAAATTCACACTAAAGATCTGTATAGGTTTCAACTTAGGGGAAAAAAATCATCTTTGTTAGTTTTGCTTAATTTAAAATAGGATTTTTAATAATAAAAAAAAATGGCGGCAGGAATGGCCGGACAGCGCTTCCTTAAATACAAAATATTCTAAATAAAATAAAATTAAAAATAGTTACTTTAATAATATATTTTGTAATCAAATTACGAAATATATAATATGTTATATCCACAGGCCATACTTTTCTGTCTTTCGGTGTATTAATACAATACGTACGTTTAAGGGCGTATGTTTTATGACTGTTTTTGTTTTTCAATTTATGTTCTTTTAAATTATTTGAAATTGTTTCATATATTTTGTCGTTTATTTATTTTAAATAAATAATTTTTTAAAGTACCGAGCGGCGGCTCGGTGAACCAGGTACTGTTTAATTAACATATAAAAAAACAACAATTATATCTATATCTATTTATATATATATATATAAAATTTAAATAAATAAACAATTGATCTTGTCTATTTTTTACTTCAATTATATAATGATAAATTAATATTTTCAATTTATTTAAACGTTTTAAATTATCATTTAATTAAAATAGCTTATTTTCATTTTGAGAATTGAATGAATTTCATCAATTTGGGATTTCGCCAACCATCCCTCTAAATTGAAACAATGGGATTCTTTTGCAACAAGACAGACAAGTGGGATAATAAATTAAAACGTATATCTGAATGGGGATGTTATTTTCTTTCACTCACACGAATAATAAAAAATTAATGAATTAATGAACATCGGTATAACCCATTAAAAATGAATTGGAAATGGAAGAAAAGAGAGAGAAAAGGATTGATCAACAGCCAAAATAATTAAAATGAATAGATTAATCATCTAACTTAACTTTAATGATTTTTTTCGTGAACAAGACAATATGTAAAACGCTTAAAATATTACAATAATAAATTCGATTTTAAAAATTTTTTTTCTTAGTAAATAATCTTAATTTCTAAAGTTTTTTTTTTTTTGATCGGAAATACAACATTCATTTAGTTTTGGAAATTGTGCTGACATTTAATTAATTTGAAAAAGAATGAAAAAAAAAATATGGTTTTGAAATGATTTATCTTCTTCAGATTATTTAAAAAATTTTTTTTTTTTTAGAAACAATATGAAATAAGATTGAAACCAAAGTTGAAGCTATTGGAGCCGAAATGAAAGTTAAAAATAAATCGTGGTTCCCTTGCGGGTTACAATCTCAATTTGGGGCCTCTGACACATCGATCATTGACGGGACCCCTCGGGCCAACCAACGAATTACATTCCCGATAAAAAAATAAATAAACCGTGATGAAATATTTGACAGAAATATAATATCTACAAATGGTTATCTCAAGCAGTCATGCTTAAAAAAAGGGCGCTGCACCCTCAGAAGAAGAAGAGGGGATTGGGGGAGGGGAAAAGGAATGGGGTCGTCGTATCGTTTCGATAAGAGTACAGACTAAGATTTTCTTTCTTTCTTCTCTCTCTCTCTCTCTATATATATATATATATATATATTTATATCTAATGATGTTTATTATAACTATTTAAAGTTAGGTTTTGTATAAATTAGGAATCCGATTTACTCTAAAATGCAGAGAATTTTATTAATTTAATTTTATAATATACAAAAATGTACATAAAATGTATAATAAATGCAGAGAAATCGATTTTAAAGTCCTTATTCGATGCAAACCAATTTCATAATTTTTCTAATTAATTTATTTTAATACTGAAGGTAATCAAAGTCTTGCATCTTAGATAAGTCATAATTAATAGTTTCTTAGTTCAATGTTTCGCCATCGGAAGCGCTGTTACATATATATATATATAATACCTGGTTCATCGAGCCGCTGCTCGGTTATTTAAAAAATATACCCTAATGAACTATGAATATTTAAGATTAAGATTATTATTTAAAATAAATAAACGACAAAATATATAAAACAATTTCAAATAATTTAAAAGAACATAAATTAAAAAAAATAGTCATAAAACATACTGCATTCATGCACTGAAAGACGGAAAAGTATGGCCTGTGGATATAACATAATATATAATTTGTAATTTGATTATAAAATATTATTAAAATAATTATTTTTAATTTTATTTTGTTTATAATATTTTGTTTTATGGAAGCGCTTCTTGAATTGGGATTATCACTAGTGGAAGAGTGTGTGAGTCTTTATTTAGCATTAGTCAACATTTTTCATATATTTATTTATATTTTTTTCATTTAGAACTCGTCATAACGGAAATAACCTTTGCAAATATTGGACATAAAATAAATGTGTCCCCTTTTGTCTATTCTTCTGGAATAAGAAGAGTGAAATAGAAAAGGAAATAAGAGAGGATCATTTCGTGTATTAAATAAAAGTACCTGGTTCATCGAACCACGGTCCAAATAATTATTCCTTATGAACTATGAATATTTAAGATTAAGAATATTATTTAAAATAAATAAACGGCAAAATTTAGGAAACAATTTCAAATAATTGAAAATAATATAAATTAAAAAAAAATAGTCATAAAACATACAGCTCTTAAACGTATTATTAATGCACCGAAAGATAGAAAAGTATGGCTTGTGGATATAACATAATATATATTTCTTAATTTGATTACAAAATATTTTTAATTTTATTTTATTTATAATATTTTGTATTTAAGGGAGAGCTGTCTCGGTTATTACAATTCCTAATTTAAATTAAGAAAAAACTAACAAAGATGATTTTTTTTCCGAGGCTGAAATCTATATAGATCGATTTTTCTTTAAAAATATTATCTATGGTGCTAATTTCAAAAAAGTCCTTAGAGCGGTTTAATATATCAAATATTTATATATATATATAATTTTTGCTAGTGTAATTAGATAAGATTATATATATATATATCAATTCCATTTGTAGGACAAAATTGAGGAAACATCAATACAATATTTGTGGATGGGATTTATTTTTAAATTAAAATTAATGATCATTCGGAGCGGATGAAGAGGATGAATTTGGATGACGATGAGGATGCTTCGTCATCTGGCCAAATAAAAGGAAATAGAGATCGATTCTTAGAAAATCAGCTGAGGTCATATTTTGTTAATTTATATCAATTAGAAATAGTAAATTAAATTTGGAGAGGGCTAAAAAAAAACTTTTTTTTTTTGTGAATCCAATTGTAAAATGAAAACTAATTCAAACTTGTCAAAAAATATATGAATCGAGTATTATTTTTTTTTTAATTATATTTTTTTATTTTATTCCTAATCGTTATCGGACCCTTTGGAAAAAATGAGTTCAAAAATAATAACTCTTAAGTAAAAATATAAATGTATTTCATTAATTTAAATTGAATACAACATAACTTAATATTAATTTAATTACATTGAAATAATTAATCAACAATTTTCTAATTAATTAACAAATATTTTATGTAAATAAAGTAATACAAGAGAAAAAAATTTAACAATCAAGAAGAAATGTTATATCAAATTTCCAAAATTTCTAAATTAATGAATAAAGTAATTTTCTAGAATCTAATTTTTAATCTTATAAATTATTATTATACGGTTTATTATAAGTTAAAAGTAAATAAATAAATAAATCAATAAAGTTTGATTTGAATAATTTTACATGCGATATTTGGATATACAAAAACAGTTCGAATGGCGAATTACTACAGACTAGAAAGACCGACACAAAAAGATATGGGAAATAGAATTAAGAAAGGATATGTTGATATATACAGCGTTATTTTAGAAAATAGTTTGATATCTATAAAAAGAATTCTAGATTTTTTCAATGATTATATAGAATTATTCCTATTTCTAAGATCAAGGGTATATATATATATATATATATATATAATTTTATAAGGATCTTTTTATAACGATTTTCTCAACTTCACTTTATATCTGTCTGTCTGTTCGTTCTTAACTCAATATTTATCCGTCAGATGGCGGGAATGAAATCGATTTTTCATCAATTTTAATTGAGATAGACTTTAGAAAATTTTTATAGATATTTTTATTATTATATATATCTTAATATATATATATATATATATATATTATTTTATAAAAATCTGAATAGTATTCAACAAAAAAACATAATAATAATAATAATAATAAAAATAAATAAATCGACATGAAATCGGATCCTATTTATTGTTTTGAATTGTTTGTATCCTCTTATGTGTTAGGAAAGAATAGATGTTGGCTGGTGTTCATCAAATAGTTGTTGTTGTTGTTGTTGTTGTTTTCTCGCACAGAGAGTCCTGAGCGACAGTAAGGAAGATGGCCTGGAGAAGAAAATAGAGAGGAAAAGAGCGAGACTGAGAGGATGCGAAGAGGAAAAAAGATAAAGAGAGAGAAGCTGCTGCGAGCGCAAGAAAAAAGAAGAGGAGCTGGAGGCCGCCTTTGCTTTCTGGACTGGTCCCGACGCCGCCTACGTTGTTGCCAGATTGCACCCGGGCTCCAGCACCCATCCATCCCAGGCTCCAGCAACTGTCAGCAATCAGTACTCTTCGAAACAGCAAAAAGCCAAATGGGTCCAATTTAAAATTATTAAATACAAATCATCACCCTTCTCCACTTGATCTATTCTTTTTACCCTCAAATTAAATTCCATTTTTAACAAAAATACATATTTTAGTACATATATTCAAAGTTTATGATATTTATTAAAATAGCATAAATAATTGTGATTTTAATCTTTTATTATAAGTAATGTAATATTATTTAATCGTGCTCGTTTTTTAAAAGTCGAATTTAATTCATATAAAGTTAATGATAAAAGGACACGATATATGAAACAAACTGAAGATAGATACGATAGATCAGTGATTCTCAACCCGTTTTTTTACCGCGGCACACTTTTAACGGTTTAAAAATTTGGCGGCACACAAAGAAAAAGATAAGTGTAAAAGTTTACCATATTGAAAAAAGTGGTCCCAAAAACGGTTTACCTTTTTTTTAGAACCAAATTAAAAAAATTGAATGTTAATCATTTACAAAAGGCCAAAATATGAGCATCCATTGAAATAACTAAAATGTTATTAGTTCAACTCAGCAATTAGCAGCATTCGGTTAAAGACTTTATCATTTAGCAAATAATTTTTTTCAAGATGGTAATAATGCAGTGTCATGGCTGGTGAATGTTTCATTAAGCATTTATAAAAAAATTTTATAATTCCCCCCACCCAACCAACTAACGACGTGAGCATAGGTGTTATTCAGAGGGGAGGAATTACTATATTCCACAAGGCAGGCAGATAAAAAAAATCAGTAAAATTCAATTTTCAAAAACATATATAAGCATAACTTATATTATCTATTATTTAAATTTTCTTAAACGAGTTGCTTTTTAAAAAAACAATATAAAATAATATAAATAATTTATTGTAAGTTTAAAATAATATTCATCCTTTTTTAAAGTGTCTATTAATTGACAAATCAAATAATTTCGACAAAATCACCTTACTGTCAATTTTTAGCAAGATGGAGGTTGTCAGTGAATATTAAAAATTTAGTCAGTAGCCCGTGATGGCCTTTAAAGGTTAAATTTTAAGTTTTGACATTCATTTGACATTAATATATATAATTTCCTATGAATGTATGTATGTATGAAATGTCTGTAACATTATGAAGTAAGCTATATATTTAAAATTTTACAATTTACAATTTTTATAGAATTTAAAATAGGAAAAAAAAAATTGAAATACTTAAATATTAATGAAAAAAAAAATTATTTCAAGTTTTCTTTTAGTCAACGATAAAACTATATTTTGAGTTATTGAATTATATATTAAACGTGTTATGATTATTTTAACAAAACAACTTTTCATTTTTAAAAGTTTTATGTTTATTAATTAACTTTCTGATGACCAAATCATTTGATTAACAAAGTAGTCATCAACTAACTGGTGCAGAAAGTTGACTAAGAAAAAATAAATTCCTCATTGTGTGATTTATTATTCTCAAAGAAAAGTTTTATCCTTAATTAAGAAGAAGCATTTGATATTTTTCTGCAAGATTTAAGCATTAGGTCGAGTTGATTAAATGAAAATTGCAAATTACTGATGCTTATACCTTATGAGTATATTATACATATATTATATAGTTCTAATTTCAAAATAATTAAATATCCTTTTCAATTGAATTACATGTTAAGCTGGCCGAAATTGTAAACTAAAAAAATTAAGCCAAGGCCAATTAAATAAAAACAAATTAAATTTAGATTAACAGAGTCAAAATGAAACTCCAAGTTGACAATTGAAAGTTGAAAATATTTCCTTTATATATATATCTGAATATCTGAATTAAAATTTAAAATAAAGATTAAGTTTTATAATAGTCAATGATTAACGAGAATTGTTTTTTTCTCTTTTGGCAAACTAATCGAAGGAAGGAAGGTTATTAATTCTATATTGATCATGTGTGGTTACTGTGTTTTTGCCAGTCCTTCTTTTTACATAGTTAGTTAGACAAAAAAAAAAGTCAATCTAAGATCTCCTCTGCTGATCATAATGATGAAGATGATGAAGATGAAGATGATGATGATGATGATGATGATGATAATCATGTGGAGTATGGCTTCGTTTATATAAATGCATACCTGTGTTAGTCAAATTGCCTTCGGGGGAAACGAACCCAAGTAACTGAGATCATCAATCGCAAAAATATTTTTCAAAAGAATTTCTTGAATAAAAAAAAAAACAACGAAAGAAGAAAAAAAGTAAAACTCTAATTGAGAAATCCGGGTAATAAGCGCATGAGAGTCACACATCTATAATTGACTGCCAGGGAAAAGAATAATGATCGCTTTTCGATTGAAAAAGTATAAGTATATTAAAAAAAAAGGACAAAATGAAAATATTTCAAGCGGAAAATTAGTATCAAGAAAAATAAGAAAAAGCTGAGAGTTGTGGAAATGGAATTAAAAAAAAAAATTAGTTACGCTTATCTTATTGTTAAAAGGAAAAATTATTTTCAAAACAACCAATAAATAATAATATAGAAGTAACGAAACCAAAATTCAAAATCACTTTTAAGAGAATAATTAATTAATAACCAAAAATATTTATTAATTATGAATTTTACATATATTTTGCACTGAAAATTATTAATATGTATTTAATAATTATTAATTAATAGTATTTAATCATTATTTATAAGAAATTTAGGAATATTTAGGAAATGATTAATAAATAAAGGTTACTATATGATTTATTTATATTAGTTGGATGATGGCTATTCAGAGGAATATCAAGAAAATTGGAAAAATAATATATAGATAAAAAAAAAGAATATATTAAAATCCAAAGAAAAGATTTTAGTCAAATATCAATAAAAAAGAGATTTAATTGATTTAAGTAGAAAATGAAATAAATATATATTTGAAATTTTATTTATAAACTTTTTAAAAATAAAAACTATTGTCAACTATAAATATACATAATATACATATATAAATATATATGAAAAACTTTTAGATAAATTTCAAATATATATATATATATATATATATATATAATTATATTATGTATATACACTTTAAAATAATAAAATTCAAATTTTGAAAAATTGAATTTGAATTTAATTTTTCTTTGAAATTATTTACTGATATGTCAGTTACATCTAACATATTTCGATTTGAGATTTGTTCTATATTAGGTTAATCAATACACATGTTTACAGATAAAAAAAAAGGTTTCTTGGGTGATTATTTCTATTAAGGAGCTGCAGCAGAAGCCCATTTGATGACAAATCATGGCCATGTATCCTATTTCTTTGACAACCTCTACAGCTCCCATTAATGATAATCTCTCCCTTCTCCTCCAACCAAAACAACTACCAAATGAAATGATCGATGATGATGGCAGAAGAGTTAGAAAGAAGAAACAGAAGGCTTTGTGAAGCGGCGTAGAAGAAAAGAAAATACTTTCAACAATCTTCCAAGTGCAGTAACCTTCACTAGAATCATTGAACGAAATACAAATTGAAGCATCAAACAAAAGTTCTTTAATTATCAACTTCATCAAAAGAATTTTGAAACAACATGAATAAATTTTTTTCTTTCTTTTTTTGATATAGGTATTTCAGTTTAATATATTAATTCACATTTAATGAATGCCCATAGTAGATAAGATAAGAGTAAAAATATTCATTAAAATAGATTTTGTTTTAAGTTTATAAAAAGTTAAATTTTTGTTACTTTCTTTTATTTAAACATTCATAATTATAAATATATATATCTATCGCAATGATTCTCAATCACTGTGCCGCGGCACTTTAGTGTGCCGCGAGATTATGAGGCTCTTAAACATTCCCCACTTTTTTTAATTTGGGTTCTAAAAAAAAGGTAAACCGTTTTTAGGACCACTTTTTTCAATATGGTAAACTTTTATACTTATCTTTTTCTTTGTGTGCCGCCAAATTTTTAAACCATTAAACGTGTGCCGCGATAAAAAAAAGGGCTGAGAATCATTGATCTATCGTATCTAGCTTCAGTTTGTTGCATATATCGAGTCCTTTTATCATTAATTAATTAAACATTATATGAATTAAATTCGAATTTTAAAAAATGATCACGATAAAATAATATTACATTACTTATAATAAAAGATTAAAATCACAATTATTTATGCTATTTTAATAAATATCATAAACTTATATATATGTATTAAAATGTAATAACAATAAAAAATAAAAAAAATTGATGTGAAACATTTTGAATAAATCTTATTGCATTTTTGGTCTTTTGCCAAAAATGATTGAATATTTATTTATTTCATTGATTAGATTTTTTTTTGTATTTAAAATACATCTATACTAGGGTCAAAATGTTAATCAACTCAATTCTATGACATCATTTGATATTAAAAATTAAATAAAAAAAGTTAATTACTAATGAGAATGCTAATAATATTAAATACCTTTGTAAAAAAAAAGGAAATAATAAATGTTAATTCAAATTGAATAGAAATTCAATTAGTTATCAAAGAGTTTTATTATTTATTTGAAATGAAATATTATTATTACTAATTTGATGAACATATTGAATGGTTTAGGCTATATGGTTTTTCTATACAATTGTATTATTACATTTTGAAAATTGGAAATAAGTATAAACATGTGTATAGTAAAAACAAATTAAGTATTTCTTTTGGTCCAGCATTGGGCAAGGATGAAGTCAATGAAAGCCGCATTCCGGTTTTTCATATATTATGAAAATTTACTTACGTAGCAACACAAATTCAAATTTAAATTGATCTATACTAACATATTCTATACAAGTCTTAAGTACATATGTAACAGCGCTTCCGATGGTGAAACATTGAACTAAGAAAATATATTAATTATGACTTATCTAAGATGCAGGACTTTGATTACCTTCCGTATTAAAATAAATTAATTAGAAAAATTATGAAATTGGTTTGCATCGAATAAGGACTTTAAAATCGATTTCTCTACATTTTAGGTAAGCCTATTTTATTATACATTTTATGTACATTTTTATAACGTTCAGTTGGTGTCTGTCTCTCTGTCTGTTCGCTCTTTTGACAAATCGAAATCGATTTTTCATCGACTTTTTATTGAGATAGACTTTTGAAAATTTTTATATATATTTTAATCGATCCCTAGAGGTACAGAAGAAATATAATTGAATTAATTAATTGTGATTAATTAGCGATTAATTACTTTTAGTAACTAACTCCTTTTGTATTGCTCCGATTAATTTTTTTTCAACGGATTCTAAAACATAAATATTGATTTCAGGATAGATTTTCATTTTGAACGTATTTAAAAAAATTTATAGCCTTAAAATTAATGATGAATTCTTATTAATCAGTTGTTTCGCCATTTGATTGATAATATGTAAATTTAATAAAAATTATTTTATAATTTTGATACATACTTCGATATAAGTATATTACAGTGAAAAATAATAAAAGATTAATTTCTTAGCTCTAAAACTATCAATTTTATTGCATGATAAAAAAAATTTGTTCGTTTATGTGTTTAATAAAATTGTTATTATTACAAAAATTTGACTTGTTTTTATAAACAAATAAAACTAAATGCGCCCAACGTTTTTCGTTGAATACGAAGCAATTCATCTATAAACTTTGTCAGGTTTATAGAAAAATTATTTTATTCTTTTTAGTCCGTTGGAAAAACGTTATTTTATAAAAATTTTTTTATATTTATATGATTGTATATTATAAAATTAAATTAATAAAATTGTCTGCATTTTAGAGTAAATCGGATTCTTAATTTTATACATCATTATACATATAAATAAGAGAATAAATTTAAAAGTGAAATTTAAAATTAAAAGTTTCTGTCGATATTCTGGACCAGAATATTTTTTTTTTTTTTTTTGTTACATGTCTTTCTCATTTCTTTTCGATTCAGAAGTGTGATAATTAAGGTAGCAGCAGGCCGATCCTCTTTCATTGGCCGATCCAGTCTTTCCTATTCTCTATCTCGTTTCTCTCGTTAGTTTTCCAAAAAAGATTCGAGGTCCTTTTCTAAGAAAAGGTTGTTCCTCCACTCTTTTCTGACCCTTAAGGGCATACACACCAAATGCATACAGCTTGGATACAGCTTGGATGGGCACCATGTCATAAATTGTGTGTGCATTAGCGTCGGCATTTCTCGGAACTCGAAATGATGTTGTCCTTCTCTTTCAGTTCGTATTCTTTGGGGGATTTGAATTTTCAAGACACGACCACCCTCTAAGTTTTATAAAAAGGCAAAAAAATTCATGGATGGTTAATTTCTCTTTGAAAATTTTTAAATTCCTTTTTACTTTTTTAATAGAATTGGAAAGTGATTTTTTTTTTACATGTGTATTCATCACATTAATTAAAAATAATTTTTATAAACTATTTCCTTATATATAATAATAAAATAACAATTGGATTGATAAAAATATGGCACAAAAAAACAAAATAAGCTGGAGTGTCTCCACTCGAATATCTCGCAAATTTGAATTCGATTAATAATTAACATAAATTATATTTAAATTATATTTAATTAATAAATAATATTTATTAAATCAGCGCGTGTTTGACTCTTTGTTGATGGAACCACGTCACGTTTTGGCGCGTGATATGCAGTGTTAAAAAATTAATTACGGTACTTTCAGCGATTCAATCAAGCTGAAATTCTATATATAGCAGTCTTATACAATTTTTAATCATGTGAAAAATTATCAAACATATATCTTTATTTTTACGGTCACTTTAGAGGAAAAAAAAATCAAAACGTTGTAGGTAATGACCCTCTTCCGGTTGAGCTACATTTCTCAAAAGTTGATAGAAAACTACGAATTTTGAATAATGCCCATGTACCAAATTTCACGATTCTAGCTCAAACCGTTTTTGCGTAGACAGACATTTTTCTCAACCTTAGTGAAAATGATTCAGGAACCTTCAAAACGTATAAAAACATCAAAATCTAAATATCGAAAATTTTCGTGATCGCAATACTATCTCTGGCGAGATAGTAAAAAACAAAAAACAAAGCTTTATATATCAATTATAATAATAAATAATATTTGATTATTATTTATAAATGCAATTTACTAATTTTATTTAATTTATCTTAATTTTTATCTAAAAATATAAGTTTTTAATTAATAATAGTATAATATATTTATAAGATATTAATATAATACTATATCTGATTATAATTGCATTCGTAAAATATAAAAATATTTGGATTTCATCCAAAAATCTTAATTTTGTTATAGTAAATCTTCAGAGAAGTTCATTATGTTACAAGTGCAAATCATGTTTATTCAAACAACATTAATGTCCTATTATTTTTTTTAACTTATACCTTCTATACAGTAACTTTTTATTCTTCAATCCTTTCAAGTAGTAATAAATAAACTGAAAAAGATTTGTTAATATTTTTATTGTGGCTTTGAGAATACGAGAATATTTTCAACTCTTTATTTTGTTAAAATTTATTATGAACCTAAATCTTATAATTAAAAGAAAATATATAAAATAATTTATTTTGGTGAGAGTAGCCGAGAAGAAAAATTTATTTTTATCGATTGATAAACATAATGAGATTATGTTATTTATTATAAATCACCTACAATAAACTAATAATATATATATATGTAAATAACATTTGTATAATTTGAATTATTTAATTTGTTAGTTATTTAATTTTCTTCTATATTTTAAGTTGCGTGACTGAAATTTGTTTATATTATTACAATATGATATAAATTTTTCTTTTCGTAGAAAATCCATTCTAATATTATAAATCTTTTAATATTAAGTTTTGTTATATTGTATTTCATTGATAAAACATATAACTATAAAATCGATTTGCTTGTATTTAGTAAAGCAAATCACTCTTAAAATTGTATTTTTTTATCTTATTTTAATTAAGAAAATTTGCTTGTATTTAGGTATATCGATTTGGTTATTTCATTTATAATCCTAATCTCCATCGTATATATATATATATATATACTTACATTTAGAATATTAAAAAAAAAATAACTAGAAGAAATATTCAATCATCAATTCCACTAATTAAAACAATTATTGAGATCATCATTTATGGAATGAAACTAGCAACAAGCATTGGTGCTATCATAGACTATAATGAAAATACAAATAGAATAATAAAGAGAATTTTTTTAATTTAAAATTATATCATGAACTATTTTAAAATATATGAGATGAATTAAAATTAATTTCCCATTTTATATATATATATATATTGAACATGATATATTATATAATTTTCTTAACCCTGCAATCTTTAATTATAAATATATGTATAGCTTTATAAGATAAATTTGAAAAATATCTAGTTTATGAACTGTTTTCAATTATTACAATTTTCAATAATATATTATTTTAATATTTATAAAAGGAAATATGAAATGTGTTTTTGTAACATACTATTATCTACCATATACACATAATTTAAATCAATGATAATTTATTATAAAGAATTCATTTAATCGAGGTTATGAATAAAGAAGAAACAGTTTTAGTATGAACATCTGGATATTTAGGACGGCCATAAGAATAAACGAACCGTTTAATACATCATTTAGGATTTAAAAATGATAAATTTAATGGAAATTTCTTCTACAGAAAAAAATATTTGACATTTTTCTAAAATAAATAAACAACAAAAGAAAAGATATGGAGAAGTAATTAAATATATTAAAGATTAAATTTAAATATAGTAAAAAATTAATAATAATAATAATAAAAAATGTATTTGGATGTAATAATTATGAAATTAAAATTTTAAAATAGAATAATATATATATATATATATAGTATTTTTTTTAAATCATCGTCCTGAGAGGGGGATAGTATCTTCCCCTCTTTTTTTCCTATCTTTTAAAAAGAACTAAGGGTGCGTTAAAGAAGCTTTTGATGTTGGATGGTGCGTGTCCACAATGGCATGATACTTTCATAAAAAAAGTTTGCATCAATTGACAACATAAGATTTTTAGGGAGGGGGAAAGAGGAAAGGGAAGGGTATGAGAAAGAAGGAGACAAAAGGTAACTTATGTTATATATAATAGGTCTTTTTTTTTTTTTCAAGAAAAAATAATTATTTTTAAATTTAAATACAAAAAAAAAATTGAATGTAATTATTGAATCGATTATTTCGAAAAGATATTAACTCCCAAAAATGTAATTTTTCAGGAGACTAAAAAAACTGATTTTTGAAAAAATTAAAAATTTTATTGAACTAGTTCTTCTGTGTTTCTTTTTAGCTATCTTCAGGTAATATTAATTTGTGTTAATAATTATTCTAATAAATTAGTTTTGTACTGAAAATTCAAAAAAAAAATTTATTGATATGTTCCCTTTTCGAAATAAACGTCCTCTGTTAGGTCGAAATAAGTTAAACAATTTGTTACTATGACTTGTTTTTTTTTATTTAAAAATATAAAAAAAAACCTTACAAAAATAATAATATAGGTACTAAAAACAAGTATAATATGCAACAAATGTCATTTTTGATAAAATGTTGAACTATTTTTATTTCTGTAGACAATTGAAAAATCTTGGTCGGTGTTTTCATTAGTTGTGGGCCACAAAAATAAATTTTTGTCACATTGTGTATATTCTGTCGGAATATAATGAATCACCTTTTTGATGTCGAATATTATTTTGCATTAATTGGCACTTTTGAAGAATAGGCAGGAAAATCCATTTGATTTGGTAAAGAAGGGAAATTTGATAAATGCTGTAAATGAAATTTCTCTTCTTTCATATCATTATCTATATATTGGCGTACCTTAACAGTTCCAGGGGTGACGGAACTGTACATAAACTCGTTATAGCTGCTCACAGCAAACGCAACCTATTGCTCTCTTGGAATTTGCTTTCCAAAACTTCTTTTGGATAGTACAGTTTTTTTGTAAAATTGCGGCCACCATTTTATACATTTAATAAAAATTCTTTTATAATTTTGATACATACTTCGATATAAGTACTTCGGTATAAGATATACAGTGAAAAATAATAAAAGATTAAATTCTTAGCTCTAAAACTATCAATTTTATTGCTTGATAAAAAAATTTGTTCGTTTATGTGTTTAATAAAATTTTTATTATTACAAAAATTTGAGTTGATTGTTCATAAAAACAAATAAAACTAAATGCGCCCAACTTTTTTCGTTGAATATGAAGCAATTCATACATAAACGATGTCAGGCTTATAGAAAAATTATTTTAGTCCATTGGAAAAACGTTATTTTATAATTTTTTTTTTATATTTATATTATTGTATATTATAAAACTAAATTAATAAAATTCTCTGCTTTAAATCGGATTCTTAATTTATACATCATTATACATATAAACAAGAGAATAAATTTAAAAGTGAAATTTAAAAAAAGTGAAAAGTGAAAATTAAAAATCAATAATTTCGCAATTTGTAATGTTGTAGATATCCAATTTATTGGTATTTGATGATGATTTTAATTCAATATACTTCTCAGGGACTTAAAGGAAACAACTGCTAGAGTTGTTACCTTTTCGAAATAATTAAAGTTATCAGAATTTTTTTCTTAATGCTAAAACTTCGGAGATGTTTCCTTTCCACTCTAAATAGGTGTTATTACGCTTATTTTACAAAATGGATTTGTTTCTCAATTTTGAAAAAATTGGGAGATGTTACCTTTTCGAAATAATTGATTCATAAATACATCGATTATTTATGTTAAGTAAATTATGGGTGTATGATTTAATATGTAAAATCAACATTATATAGGTACATATATTATATAATTTATACATTCTATGTATTTCTAAAGAACAGTATAAACAAATAATGTATAAATATATATATTTAATTTAAATTTAGTCAATGTGTTAAAAATTATTTAGTTTTTTTCTGAGTAAGATTTTTAATTCAAAAATAGAATGAGGGAGAAAACGAAATAACTATAGATTAAGTTGGTCACTAAAAATACTTGTCATTTTTTTTAAAAGATGTTTTAATAATATTAGTTGAAACTAATCTTCTAAGAAAGGTTGCTAGATGACAGTGATAGATCTCGGATTAAAAATAAAAATGCAAGTGCAATGAGCCACGATTCCGTTCTGTTGATGTCATAGAGCGTATCTCCTCAAGATCTTTGAATCAACGACAGGAGGGTGACAACAACAACAACAACAACAAAAATCTGTGATACGAGATTTTTTTAAAAATCATGTACCAAGTAATGAAGAGAATAGAATAAAAATAATTTTAGAAATACAAATCGTTGTAAAATTTAATCACCCCTTGTCGACTAATAATAGGAATAAAGGTTTAGAAAAATAAGCTGGAGTGTCTCCACTCGACTATCTCGCAAATTTAAATTGTATTAATTAACATATATTATATTTAAATTAAATTTAATTAATTATAAATTAAAATTAATAAATAATATTTATTAAACCAGCGCATGTTTGGCTCGTCACGTGTTGGCGCGTGATTTGCAGTGTTAAAAAATTAATTCCGGTACTTTCAGCGATTCAATCAAGTTGAAATTCTATATATAGCAGTTTTATACAATTTTTAATCATGTGAAAAACTATCAAACTTATATATTTATTTTTACGATCACTTTAGAGGAAAAAAACTCAAAATGACATAGGTAATGACCCTCTTCCGGTTAAGCTACATTTCTCAAAACTTGATAGAAAATTCCCGTATACCAAATTTCATTATTCTAGCTCAAACCGTTTTTGCGTAATCTTGACATTCATACATACATACATACTTACAGACATTTTTCTCAACCTTAGTCTGGCGAGATATTAAAAAGAAAAAAAAATCACATTTTCATTTTTTTTTTTGAAAAAAAACAATTGTTATTGTGCGATGCATTCAAATATTTTTTTATATTCTTTGTAAATATTTCAATTTCTGAATTCGTAACTAACTTCATAACAGTTACAGACATCACATACATAAATACGACGGAAATTATATAGTTCAATAACGTGATATATAATATAAATAAATAAAAAAAAATCATAACTTTTCTTTGTCAATATTCTTTTAATATGAATATATTATATATATTATATTTAATATGAATATATTATAATTATCTTCCTTTGGTCACTGTTTATATTCATAAAATATGTTTTGATAAAATAAATTTTTAAGATATTAATGATATTAATATATAATTAAATAAAAAAATGTTAAGTAGGTATTAAAATTTAACGATATATAGTATTCTAAGTTTCGCAAACTATATTTAAATCTATTTCTATAAATTAAATGTATAAATGGTAAGAAAACATGTGACGGCGGGAGGTCATATAATATGACACCTTGCTCGAGGCTTAACCTTTATTTATGGAAGCTTTTATTTAGTCTAGCGGCCTCTTTTTTTATCTTTAATTTCAAAGGAAAAATCAAAAATAAAATTCGCCTCCTACCCACGCTTGTAATATATAAGGTGGATGTATATGAACACAGAGATTAAAAAAAATAGCTCAATTTAAAAATGATTTAAACTAAAGAGACGTCTAAAATTATAATATAAATGGATGAAAGGCCAAATGGTATTTGTATTTGATCTACGCCTGCAAGTTTGTCAACCAAATTAGCTCAGTTAAACTTGAACTTCCTTACATGACCTCAGTTAACATTATCATCAATATGATATCCGTTCTATTGAATATTTTTGTAAAATAATTAGATTAATAAAATATTAGAATATTATTCATTGATATCATTTTAGAGGAAAATATAAAAACAAAACTTGTAAGTAATTTAATTTAACAATTTTATAAAATTTTCAATTAATCTCCAATTTTTAATTTTTGTAAAGTTGGTGACATATGTCATGTCACTAAATTTAAAAAAAAAATAACAATAGAATCAGTAATTATAAGATTATTGTTATAATTATTAATATTTTTGTAATATATTTATTTTTTTAAATTTCGGTATTGTTAGGTGTTCACTTCTACTGTGATCTTTAATAGAAATGGTAATTAAAGTAAGTCAAGATTCTTATGTTGTTTTTCTCTTGACTATTCAAGTATCAATCAAAATGATTGGCTCACGTACGTTCGTTACCTTCAATAAAAACTTCTTAAATATATTATCCATTCAAATGTGTGTGTGTGTGTGTGAGCATGTATACCGTATGTGTCCTCATGTGTGTTTGTGTATATGTAAATAAAGCCAACGATCAATTGTGAAACCGCCTTTGATCCTTTTGCATATAGTCTGCTTGAAAAGAACGCCAAGGTCATCGCTGGCTTTCTTTCTCTCTTTCTCTTTCTACCCCCTCCCTTCCTTTAACCCTCCACCCTCCCCCACTTCCCTCTTGATTGCTCCAGAGACTCGCCTCTTTTTCTCGCCTTCGATTATTTGCACCAAGAATTATTTCAGAACAAAAAAAGAGGAGAGAGGGAAGTTTAAGGGGTAGGAGGTGGGGGGAACAAGTCTTTAAAATCAAAAGCCTTTGATGTCAGTCCACTTATTTGTAAATTATCCCGGTTGTAACCAAGCAAAGGAGGTTAAAAATATTTATAATATTCTACCGGTGAGGTCTTTTTCTATTCTCATCAAAGACATTTTTCGATTACTTTTACAAAGTTTATACTTAATGCAGTGGTTTCCAACCTTTCTGTACCGGCGCCCCCCCACCCCTTTTAAAAAAAAAATTGTTGCGCTCCCCTTAATTCTTGTAATAAATACTCACAAAATATAGTAATTTATTTAATGGACTACAAAATCACACATACACATTACACACTCACTCAATTAAGCAAAAACATATTATAGATTATTATAGATTTTAGAAAAAAAATTGGTTCTAATACATTCGCGCCCCCTTACAACAGTCTCGCGCCCCCAGGAAGGGCGCGCACCACATGTTGGAAAACACTGACTTAATGCATCAATTCGTCATTATGATATCATCAATGCATTGCTTTACCATACATGAATTTAAAAAGTAAACATTATATATAAATATTCAAAACAAATTACACTCGATTTAATGAGTCCAATTAAAATTCAAGAATTTTTTTTTACTATCTCGCTATTATTCAAGATTCGTAGTTTTCTATCAAATTTTGAGAAATGTAGCTCATTCAGAAGAGGACCATTACCTACACACACACACACACACACTACGTTTTCATTTTATTTTTTTGAATCGCTGAAAGTACAGGAATTAATTTTTTACAGTGTTGACTGCCAATCACGCGCCATCACGTGAAGTGGTGTCATTAACAAATAGCCAAAGACGCGCTGGTTTAATAAATATTTAAATATAATAAATGTTAATTAATCCAATTTAAATATGCGAGATAGGCAAGTGAAGACACTCCAAATTTTTTTGAATGGAATATATTTAGAACATTTTTTTAATAATCATAAACATTTCTCTAGTTTTGTTTTTCATTTTAAGATTTCTTATCTAAAATATTATCTGCGGATCCAAGTGGATGGACTAGGATGGTGATTTTATATTGAATGAATGAAATAAATCGATTGCTAATATTTCAGTAACGGAATGTGTGGTTCCACTAAGGAACTGGCCCCGCTTGTTTCATGACCATCCATCCATCCATCTCTCAAGGAGTGTCTGCAGAGTGCACACGTGCCCAGAGTTAAATGCTCCCGAATGAAGAATATCATCTTTTTTTTCCTCTTCCTTCGTTGTTTGTCACTGTATTCGTGTATCTTATAAGGGGCGTTGGCCTAAGTTAATCGGCTTCAATTCAAAACCCAAAACACAAAATAATGTGTTCCGTCTAATGCATTCATTCCAATACCCTCTTACCTAGTTAGCTGGTAGTTAGAATGAGTAACAGTATCTAGTTCAAGTTCTGTGATCAATTTGTTCATAAAGAAATGTTGTTTGCCAGAGAACGTGCTTGAAAATTGATAGAGAGGAACAAATGTTCTTCATTTAAGTAAGATCACATACATATAATAAATAAATCAGAATTAGAACAACATTTTATAACTAATTGGAGAATATAATGTATTACGAAATCGTTTTCTTAAATTATCAATCCATACCTATTCCAATACTAAGAATTATTCAATTTATAAATAACAATAAATTCTATTTTCATTTCCATACTTAATTTATCCAAATTAATCCATTATACTTTCAATAACTCAGAAAAGACTCTTATTAAAATTCAATCAAAGTTTATCACATATATAAATATATATATTCTTTTTTTATTGGAATACGCTTTGAATAGAAATAAGCCAAGGAATATAATAACATGAATGAATGAATGAATGAATACATATATATATATATATATATAATGCAACTTCTTTGCATTTAGATTTTTCATTTAGAATAACTGTCTAAACAATTTTTTTTTTTTTCTTAAACAACACTTCACTGGAGATTCCTTTCTCTGTGGTTCATTGAACTAGTTACAGTAATACAATCTAACTTTTCTTTTCTTGTTACTATCTCGCCAGAGATAGTATTGCGATCACAAAAATTTTAGATGTTGAGATTTTGATGTTTTTATACGTTTTGAAGGTCCCTGCATCATTTTCACTAAGGTTGAGAAAAATGTCTCTGTGTGTGTATGTATGTAGACAAGATTAAGCGAAAACGGTTTGAGCTAGAATAATGAATTTTGGTATACGGGCATTATTCGAAATTCCTAGTTTTCTATCAACCTTTGAGAAATGTTGCTCAACATTTTGATTTATTTCCTCTTAAGTGTCCGTAAAAATAAAGATCTATGTTAGATAGTATTTCACATGATTAAAAATTGTATAAAACTGCTATATATAGAATTTCAGCTTGATTGAATCACTGAAAGTGCCAGAATTAATTTTTTAACACTGCAAATCACGCGCCAACACGTGACGTGGTGCCATCAACAAAGAGCCAAACATGCGCTGATTTAATAAATGTTATTTACTAATTTTAATGTATATTTAGTTAAATTTAATTTAAATATAATACATGTTAATTAATTCAATTCAAATTTGCGAGATAGTCAAGTGGAGACAGTCCAGCTTATTTTTTTCTTAAACAACACTTCATGGAGATTCCTTTCTCTGTGGTTCGTTGAACTAGTTACTGTAATACGATCTAACTTTTCTTTTCTTGTTTTTATTTATTTATTTATTTATTTATTTTGTTTTTTTTTTTGCCTTGGAAAATCATTCTCTAAATATATTAGGGAAGGTTGTTTTTAGGTTACGCCTTAATGTCTGCATTAGATGAGTCAGGGAGAGTCGGCGCCAATAGAATCGAACCAAGTACTTTCTTTATCGGCTATCTCGCTATATACATCAGAAGAAATATTTACGAAGGTAATCTTGTGTGTATGGCTGATAAGAGCTGATGGTGCCGACACCTTTTGACGAATGCCGCCAAGTCACATCATTCATATGCCAAGCTTGTTATCACGGCGATATTATTCTGTCAATACATGAGATACACGATCCCACTTTCAATAAGACACTATTTCCTCTATTTATCCATTTGTATTATACTAAAATATATTATTGACAAGGAATAAATATTTTTATTGGATATAGCTCAACATAACATAAATCATAAAGTTATTTTTTCAGTTTGAAATTTAAGGATTTATTCAAAATGTCAACATACCTTGGCCAGACAATACTTTATTGTCTAAGAGTATAAAAACTAATCAAATTAAACAAGAAATATATAATATTATATGCATACACGAGGGCTGTTCAAAAAAAGGTGAATTTTGAATTATTTCGAAAAGTTCATCAGTATCCATTTCATGCCTTTTAAATTAATTCCTCTCAGATATAATGCACTTATGCTAGTGCTTTTCCCAATCGTCGAAGCACTTGTGAAATTGGCTTTCCGGTATGGCCATCAGCTCGGTCTTCAATTCCAACTTTATCTCATCCGTTTTGCCACAAAACGCTTCATTGGACTTTTCAGTTTTGGGAATAGGAAAAAGTCGCAAGGAGCCAAATCTGGTGAATACGGTGTTGTTTTTGGCCAAAAAATCACGAAAAAAGCAATGATGGGTGAGCTGGTGCATTATCGTGATGCAGAATCGATGATTTGTTTTTCCACAATTCCGATCGTTTGAGCCGTATTGCTTCACGAAAACGTTGCATAACTTCCTTGTAGTATTTCTTATTAACAGTACGACCTGTTGCACCACGCCATTGAAATCGAATAAAACAGTGAGCACAATCTTCACATTTGATCGAACTTGGCGTGCTTTTTTTTAAAGCGCTTGTATCACTAACAAACATTTTTTTGAGACAAAGTAGACTCGCCGAATGCCAGAGCCAACATTTTAAGTGCATTGGAGCACTTTATTCTATTTTTAACGCAGATTCTTTAAAAAATCGAAGAACACACAAAACGTGTCTAACTTTTTCAGTTGTCAAAAACAAACTACTAATCCGAAATGGCTGATAATGACAACTGAGAAACATATGTGTACCAATATAACAAAAAGAAATTTCGATAATCGAATGAACACAGCCCGCGAAAATTTATAATTGACCTTTTCTTTTGATCAGACCTCGTATATTGTTCTTTTTTTTTTTCGAAGGGTCAGTAACAATACTACCTAGTAAGTAATTGAATTTCAGAAGAAAATATGAAGAAAGTATCCATTTCACTAGACCTGAAAGTTCTGAATGTATCAAGGTTGATTATCAATCAACAACATTTATTTACGTTTGGAACATCACAAAATGGTTGTAACCATTTCTATGCCAGTAAGTGCAACATAGAGACACATTGGAGGATATCTTTTGCAGACAGTTGGCTATTAAAAGTGGCGCCAGAGTGGAGTAAAAGTTAAAAGTGGCAGCCGGAATGTATTTCGTCATTTGGTAAACCGTTATTTCTCAATTAACCAACACTAACACAACCACACAATACAACACTTGTCCGCTATTAAATAAAATAAATCCATGTCAAAGATAAGCGATAGAGAGAGTGATCATTTAACAACTATAGATATATATATATATATATATAATACCATCGGCACAATAAGAAACGAGATGACAAATGTCTAACATTATCTGAGAGAAGTACATTAAGATAATCCAAATTAATTAACGAAAATGAAAATTCTAGTAATGGATAAATTTGAATTTTTTTTTTCTTTCTAATTTCATTTATGAATTGAAGAAGATAGTTTCTTATTTGTAAATATTTACATATGGATAAATTTTGCAGAAATTCTTAAGTTTTTATAATTTTTTTTTTTTCATTATGATGAAAGAATCATAAGAGCTGTAAATTATAAAAGATAATGTAAAATTACAAATACTCTATATAATTAAATAAAAATACCTATTTTTAATTTATAATTCCTTGTTTTAAAATTTATTCTTACTTCACTAAGTAAAGATCTTTTAATGAATCCTCAGATCTGTTTTAGATAGAATATTTGTGTTTTAGTAGTTGTTTAAAAGAGAGAGAGGGAGAGAGAAACAGGAAACCATAGTAACAAAAATGATATAAATTATCTTATAAAGATTACTATAATAGTAGTTTGAAAGGAAAATATTATTTTTAATATTAATAAAAATGAATTATGTGTTTTAATGAGGATTAAATTAGATTGATAAATTACATCAATCACGTGTTAATATGAAATCACAAGTTAGATATTTTATAAGAAAAAAAAAACGATATTAAATTCACACAAGTGATGAAAAGATTTGTTTTACTATCTCGCCAGAGATAGTATTGCGATCACGAAAATTTTCGATGTCGAGATTTTGATGTTTTTATACGTTTTGGAGGTCCCTGTGTCATTTTCACTAAGGTTGAGAAAAAGGTATTTTTTTTTAATTTAAGTTCTTTTAAATTATTTGAAATTATTTAATATATTTTGTCGTTGAGAAAAATGTGTGTGCATGTGTGTGTATATGTGTGTATGTAGACAAGATTACGCAAAAACGGTTTGAGCTAGAATCATGAAATTTGGTATACGGGAATTATTCAAAATTCGTAGTTTTCTATCAACTTTTGAGAAATGTAGCTCAACCGGAAGTGGGTCATTACTTACAACTTTTGAGATTTTGATGTTTTTATACGTTTTTAAGGTCCCTGAGTCATTTTCACTAAGGTTAAGAAAAATGTCTCTCTCTCTCTCTGTGTGTGTGTGTGTGTGTGTGTGTGTGTGTGTGTGTGTGTGTGTGTGTGTGTGTGTGTGTGTGTGTAGACAAGATTACGAAAAATACTTTGAGATAGTATAATAAAATTTGGTACAAAACTCGTAGTTTTCTATCATATTTTGAAGAGGACTATTACCTACCACGTTTTCAATTTTTCCCTCTAAACTGTCCGTAAAAATAGATATATGTTTGATAATATTCATTAAATAATTCAACAAAATGATAACATCTTTCATTAAATTATAAATTTATTTTGAGTTTTTTTTTCCTATATTATCTAATAAAATAAAATTTTTACAATAAGAAATTTCAAAATAATATTAGACGACCATTATTTAATTGATCGAAATTGATTATATGATATTATATTCTTGAAAAGATTTTACTTGAATTTAATTACAATAATAATAAATAGGAAATTTACTACGAAGAAAAAATATTGTAGATTACTTAGGTTTCTTATAAAATAACATTATGTATATTAAAATTTAATTATTAATTTTTATTTATTTATTATTTGTTTTATTATAGTTTTTTTAATCTAGAATCTAGATAGTTAGGTGATATCTGCTTTGATCTGAAAAAACGGAAGGAACATTTATATAAAACAAATATTGATGCTCTAAAATCTAGATTCATAAGCACGAGAATATGACCTATTAACTTGGTTCTTCATTACTCAAAAGATATAAAGTCAGAAAAATCCTTTGATGTTGTTTTTTTTCTAATGTTGTTTTCAAATCTGATATTAATTATTCTTACTATATATATATTTTTTTTAAGTGCAAAAAATCACATCATTCCTTTTGATATAATCAAAATATTCATTTCAATTTATTTGAAAATGTCTTGACTATTTTTCTAAGAGTATTTTATGATTTGTTTCTTTGAACGTTATATCAAAAGTAAAAATATTTGTAAGTGTGTCAAATAATTCAACGATTAAGAAGGAATTTTTTCAAAAATTATGGATCCCTTTCAATAGTTTTTATGATTAAAAAAAAAGTGTATAAAATTTATATGGATTTGAAATTTTAGGTTTTAAAGAATAGTTTATCTGTAAAAAAAATTATATTAACAAAAAGCAATATACATATAATTTGAAATTTTTGAACTTGAAATTAAAAATTGAAAAATTATTTAAATAATAATTAAATTAAATTTTGTATTTAATATATAAAACTAGTTAGGGTTATATTATAGAATTATTTTTTTGTCTAAAAATTTAGGAAAGAAAAGTTATAAAACTAAAATGTAGAAAGAGAGGTGGACTATTTAATTAATCAAAGAAGTATATTAATTGATTATATATAAGAATTAATTATATAAAAAGGAGGCAGCTAGCCGAGAGTGTAGCATAGCAATTTTCTACACAAGAATTCGGCGTTCGATTCCAAACTAAGAACAAATTTTTCTATTAAAATTCAATTTAACATCAACTGCCTCCGGCTCCAGGAACTATCAGTTCCTGGTTATATACATGCGGAAGGCAACGGAAAACCACCACATTCCCAAGAAAAATCATAATGGCTGGGCAGCTTCTAAGGCTATCTTAGTCATGATGATGGCCAAACTCCGAAAGGGAGACGGCACCTTAAGAATAAGAATATATAAGAATAAAAAAATAGTAATAATATTTCTGAAAATTTATTCCTTAGATTATTTTTAATATTTATTTTTATAAAATTTTATATAATAATTCAGTTAATTTGATTCAAATGATAATTTCCTTTCAAAAAATTATATTTAGTTCAATATTTACTAATTCAATGAAAATTATAATGAAAGGGTTAATCATTAAAAAAAATGATTAAAAATGTTTTACAAGCTTAATTGAAAAAAAACAACTAAAAATATACCTAATTATTTAAATTTTTTTTTATATAGATAATTTATATAATATAGTAAAAAATTAAATATTATTATAAAATACCTACTAAAATTCATTTTACTTGATATAGTAGATAATGTTGTCTTTTAATTTTGAGAAAATTAATAATATCTGATTTAGCAATGTTTAATTACGACTAAAATTTAAATTTAAATGTAATTTCTTTGTTTTGCCATCATGTAGTGCATTCTTTTACTAGCCTAAGTCAAAGTTTCAGTCAATTCCCTTCACTAGTTTTGTTTTGACAGCCTTTGGAAAAAATGGAAAAAGAACAATATCGTACCAATTTTTGACGGTCGCCATTGAAGGAGAAGAGTCACCGTACACAGCATCCAAGCGATCTTTGATTTCGCTGCATGTTTTCCTTTCCAAAAATAAGAATCTAATCACCGAATGATTTTTGTACAACTGATCGACACGCTCGCTTCCAAAGGCTGTCAAAACAAAACTAGTTAAGAGAATTGACAATAGGCTAGTAAAAGAATGTATGTACTATATGATGGTAAAACTCTTGTGATAGCAGCGCCATCGGGCGGTGAGGCTAAGTACTTGTTGAATGACCCTCGTATACATATTCCAATGATTAAAAAAATATTAATAAAGTGATTAGTACTGTTTTTTTTCAAAGTTTAATAAATAATGAACGATTTAATATAAATTGGTATACATTATTTACACTTTAATTACCTGAAAGTATTTGTCTAAAGAAACGATTTAGAATCCATTTATTGTTGATTTAATCCATGTAGGTACATATAATCCAAGTTGAGAATCCACAATCACCGAGTATCATAATTTCTATTCTAATAAAACTGACAGTTCCACAGTTTCAATTCAAGTAAAGTCTTAGTTTAATTCTATTTTTTTTAGCATAACTTGGAATGTTTTAATAGTAATAAATAAGTGAATGAAATTTGTGGACCAAATGTGGTTGGTTGGTTCCAAATTCAAGAATAGTTGAAATCTTTTGAACATGGAATGTCGAAACGATTTACAAGACGCTCGATGAAAGTAATTTATATATCATTATAAACGGTAAGATTGGATATTATAAATATGCCGAGAGCAAGGATTATTGAGAAAGCCGAATCAAAGGTCAGTCAGTCGATCAACCCCAGAAGGTACTGATAAACGTGATCTTGCTATTTTCATGCTACAGCAGGTTATTAGGAAATACAAATCTGTTTTGAGAAAGTACGAGAACATGTAGGTAGGATATTTATGGGCATCACAAAGAGCAAGAACAAAAAAAACAAAAACAAAACACTAAACCAACACACTAATTTGTATCAAGAGGAAGATTTCCGTAAGGTGCAACTAACAAACATCAATCGTTGTTGACGTCACGTATCGAAAATAGCAAAAGTTGCTTCAAGTGGGGGAATTGAATTATGATTCTCTTTGATCGCATTTCAAATAAAGAGTGACCGGTGGTGATTTTTTTTTTTTTTTTTTAATCGGCCCCCTTTAAGAAGATTTCGCCCGTCAAAGAAATAAGAAAAGTAAAAATAAATAAAATAAATAAACGGCTTGGCATAAAGCGAGAGGAGAGAGAAAGAGACGGTAGATACCGAGAGGTAGAGTGAAAGAGAGAGAGGTAGAGGGAAAGAGAGAGAGAAAGAGTGGCGCAACAGGTCGGCGTCGGCTGGGCACAAAGGTTTCGTCTGGTGCGAGCAAGAGCGACAACCGCACTCACACACGCACCGAACAAGAGCGACCGAGACAGAGATAACATCGATGCGCTGTCCTTATCGCTCTCGCTCAGCCAACGAGGCAACGCGAGCTCTCCAAGTCAATCGCCTCTTGCAACCTACAAACAAAATAGGTAGGTAGATAGATAGATCTTCTCCTTCCCGAAACGATTTACCCCAAGTATGTCTGTTTCAAGGGTTATATCAAAAATTATGGTATTCAATTTAAAAAGAAATTTTAAAAATAATATATATATATATATATTATATTTATTTTTAATATATGTATATAATTATAAATAAGACCAATAAATTAAGTAATTGGTTATGAATCCTTACTAAGTATTATATATCCAATTGACAAAGCATACATAATATAAAATAATTACTTTTTACCAATTGGCTATACATTTATAAAGTCATAACAAAAAAGACATAGATATGTATACACAATCAGCCATTTTTTATTAGTAGTTTGTTTTTGAAAACTGAAAAAGTTTTTCGATTTTTTACTTAAAAAAAATAAAAAAAAAAATAAGGAATACTATAAGGAAGTTATACAACGTTTGCGTGAAGAAATACGGCTCAAACGATTGGAATTGTGGAAAAACAAATCCTCATAATGCACCAGCTCATACATCATTGCTTTTTCGTGATTTTTTGGCCAAAAATAACACCGTAATCATGCCTCAACCACGGTATTCACCAGATTTGGCTCCATACGACGTTTTTCTATTAACAAAACTGAGGAGACCACTGAAAGGAAAGCGTTTTGCCACAATTAGTGAGATAAAGTCGGAAACGAAGAACGAGCTGATGGCCATACCAAAAAGCGCATTTCAGAAATGCTTCAATGATTGGAAGAAGCGCTGGCATAAGTGCATTATACCTTGGGGGAATTACTTTGAAGGGGACTAATGGATATTGATAAATTAATAAATACTTTTCGAAATAATTCAAAATTCACCTTTTCTTATAAACAAACCTCGTATTACTAAATTCGTAATATTTTATTTTATTATTTTTTTTTTTTTTTGTAACTTTTAATGAATTTAACAATTTTATATTTACAACAAAATTAATTTTTAATCTTTAAATGTTAAATTAAAAATTGAATTTTATTCCGTTTTGCACGATTTTCTAGTTGGTAAGATTTTTTTTTAGTTATTTTGAAATTCTTGAAATAACAGAAGAGAAAGAAGTGAAGTTTTTCTTATTTAAGAAACTAAAGTGTGGTTGTTGTTGTTTATCTCTCTGTAAAGGTAATTAGCAATGAAAAGTGGAGATTGGGAAGCACAAATTCCAGCTAACGGCTTTCATCTATCCGAAATATTTCTAGAATGCTTTTTTTGGTAATAAATTTTATTACAGATAATAACCGGTAAATTAGATCCACCTGGTGTAATTCAAGTGAGGTGCCATTTCAAGGTAGACAATGACTCATGAGGAGATTAGTGAAAAGTTTTCTTCAAGTGGTCTGGTCAAAAGCCTTACTACAACTACTATTACTACTACTATAGGCAAGAACATGTTTAAGAGATGAATCTATAGCAGTGATTCTCAACTTTTTTTTTTTACCGCGGCACACTTTTAACGGTGCATAAATTTGGCGGCACACAAAGAAAAAGATAAGTGTAAAAGTTTACCATATTGAAAAAAAGTGGTCCCAAAAACGGTTTACCTTTTTTTTTAGAACTATATTTAAAAAATTTAGAAAAAAAAGTCGGAAATGTTTAAGAGAGGCACACAAAAGTGCCGCGGCACAGTGGTGGAGAATCACTGATCTATAGAGTTGTAATAGTATCAATATATCTAAAAAGAAAAGAAAAAAGAAAAATAAATTTAATTTAATTTAATTTAATTAAGAAAAAAATAAAAACTCTGATAAACTATATTATTAATGTCATAAAATAAAATGTCTAGGATTAATGAATGATTCTACAATTAAAAAAACTTATATTTGTTTAAATATTTTTATATTACAATTTATCAATGTTTAATTATTTTTAAAAGAAATTTGTATATTTTAATTATTTTATATCATATTATTTTAATTATGTAACTAACTAACATTAATTAAATATAATCACCGTTTTATACTCCTTTGAAATTTGAATTAATTCATTAATAGACTATTTTTCAAATGAAATTGTATTTATTTATAATTATATCATGTATAAATAAATAAATCATTTATTCAGATATTATTATTATTATTAGTACCTGGTCAGGGCTCTCAGTACTTTAAAAAAATTATTCCTTATAAACTATGAATATTTAAGATTAAGATTATTAGTTAAAATAAATAAAAGACAAAATATATATGAAACAATATCAAAAAATTTAAAAATATAATATAAATTAAAAAATACAGCACTTAAACGTACGTATTAATGGATTGAAAGACATAAAAGTATGGCCTGTGAATATAACATAATTAATATATATTTCGTAATTTGATTTGATTTATATTTATAATGTTTTGTATTTAAGTAAGCGCTCGGTCTGACGTAGTTGCTGACGTCATTTAATTTTCCCATTTTAAATTAAGAAAAAAGTAATAAAGATGATTATTCCCGAGGCTGAACCTAAACAGATCGATTTTTCTTTATAAATACTATCAATGGTATGAATTCCAAAAAAAAAATCATTTGAGAGGTTTAATATTTCAAAAATACAAATAAATATATACATATATATAAACAATTTTTGCTAGTGTAATAAGATAAGAAAGATTGTTTGGAATGCCATTTGAATGTGATGTAATCATATTATTAATTATCTTTTGGATATGATTTGATTTATAAGGAGGAGGAGGAGGATGATGATGATGGGAGGTTTTCATGTTATATTAGAAGAGACAAGAGAGGACACGGATCCGGAAATGAATGTTTTCCTCCAAATGAATGGATTATATTTTTCAATGTGTGAATGTAGATGAATGAATGGAAGAATGAATGAAAACCTGAGAGGGAGGACGACGTTTTAATCAAGACAAAGACAGGCTGCAATTCCTGTTCGCTCTCTTTTCCTATCGAAGGTCTTTAGAAAGAAAACTATTGAATGGTAATAAAAAAAAGAGGTAAAAAAAACAACACAACCAAGACTAAATAAAATAAAAATCCAGTTTTAATGAAGCAACCAACTGAGTCCAGCAGATGTTTCCTAAGAAGCCTTATTAATGCTATCACAAAAAAATAAATAAATAAAAAAATAAAAAATAGATAAAAAAACGAGTATCTAGAGACATAAAATGAAATTTGAGAGAAATCGTCACAGAATAGATTCTAATGTACATAATTAGCGAAAAAAAAAAATTAAATATCATTGGTAGCCAATTCACCATCATAAAAACGAAGAATTTAAAAAAAAATCTGGAGTGTTTCCACTCGATCCATCTCGCAAATTTGGTTTGGATTAATTAATATATATTATATTTAAATTAAAATTAATAAATAATATTTATTAAACCAGGGCGTGTTTAACTTTTTGTTGATGACACCACGTCACGTGCTAGTGCGTGATTGGCGGTCAACGTGTTAAAAAATTTAACGGTACTTTCAGCGATTCAATCAAGCTGAAATTCTATATATAGCAGTTTTATACAATTTTTAATCATGGATTGGTTTAATAAATAATATTTATTAAACCAGGACGTGTTTAACTTTTTGTTGATGACACCACGTCACGTGCTGGTGCGTGATTGGCGGTCAACGTATAAAAAAATTTAACGGTACTTTCAGCGATTCAATCAAGCTGAAATTCTATATATAGCAGTTTTATACAATTTTTAATCATTTGAAAAACTATCAAACATTTCTTTATTTTTACGGTCAGTTTCGATGAAAACAAAATGAAACGTGGCTGGCAAGATAGTAAAAAAAAAAATATTAAACCGGCAGGTATAAATTTTGGTCATATCTTAAAATATTATATTATTATTATATAAAATATTTAGTAAATAAAATTAATTGTATACATGAAATAAAAAATTAATATTTATTTGGATAGTTGGTTAATTGTCAAAGAAATTACATGAATGACATTAAAACTCGTGAGGTTTTCCTTCTTTCATTCCATTTCCATGATTTTAGTGAAATATTTGAAATAGTTTTTGTCAAAGGGGACAATACTGGTTTGTGAATAGAGAAATGATGTTCAAGAAGAAAAGATGGATAGCCTTGAAGCGCAAATGTCAATCACTTCACTCTAAAACCGGCTTGGGATCTCCTTCATCGATTTGAACAACTGTCCCTCGTTCTTTAAGCCATGAATCAAAAACTATTTCAGTTAAAAAAAAAAGTTTGAAAAATAATTTACTCATTTACCGCCCACGCATTCTCTTCTGTTCCTATTTATAGACGAGTAAACGAAAAAAAAAAATTCCTTCCTTTCATAATTTTTTTTTTCTTTCAATGATCCTGATTGGTTTAATCCAACCAAAAGTTAATTTTATTTTATCAACTATTCTAATATTTCAATTTCAAAATAATATTTAACACGATCCTGCGGGCATGTACCACCGGTGGCTCATGCCGCCACATAAAATAAATAGACAATTTATGGAAAGTGTTAAATATAACAGGATTGATGAATTTTTTTGGACTTAAAATGAAAATGAAGCTGATTTAGTTAATGAAAGTTTAAACGAGATTTTAATGTAAAGGAAAAATATCTGAAGAAAATGATGATCTTGGTAATTATTTAAACTGGTCATTCTGTTATAGATTTGGTTAAAACATTACCAGTGGGTTCCTTTTTTAATTCCAAATAAACTTTTTTTTATGCAATTTTTGCGGGTCGCTTCTAGTTTACGAGATAAAAAGGATTAAAGTTTGCCAGATTAGCTTATTATGAACCACGAAATATGTCATTAAGTCATGTTTTATTGACTAATACACTAATTATTCACTTATTCCTAATTTTCGTTTTTTTCGGTTCGGTTTGTATATAGGGAAATTATTTAATTAATTAATGTTTTAAATTTTCTATATCCAATCCGAACTGAACCCCCCCCCCCCAGAAAATTAGTGGAGCGCTCTGATGGTCAAATTAATAAAAGATGGTAGCTAAATAGAATATCGATGGATTTATATACAAATTTTAATAATTTTTATCTTGTAAACTACAAGCGACCCGCAAAAATTGCATAAGAATAGTTTATTTGGAATTAAAAAAGGAATCCACTGGTAAAGTTTTATCCAAATCCATCCAAATCCATGACAGGATGAGCAGTTTGTATAATTAATATGATCTTATATAGAAAATAATTTTGAATATTTGCTAGGAACTTATAAATTTAATTAAAAGATAGGAATAAATGAAGTTATTATTTGTTAGAAAGAAAAAAAACACTAACGTAAATCTTTTTAAGTGTTGTTAACGAGAAAACAAATGCAGGTTTTTGTTTCATTGTGTGTTTCATATGGAAATGCCACCTTTTTAACGTTCCATTCGGTTGAACTAGGAATGTATGCAATTAAAAGTGATGAGTGTCAGTCAGAATGTCGTTTTGTTTACATAAAGACGACATTAATTGGATATGATTCGAAATATTGAATGAGGGGGGCCTAAGAAAACTTTCCAACTTTAATTTTTTTTTTTTTTTTTTTTTAAAGTAGAGAGTGAGAGGTTATAAAAAATGTCATTAAAATCTAATGCAGTGATTGTAAGCCTTTTTTTACCGCGGCACACTTTTAACGGTTTAAAAATTTGGCGGCACACAAACAAAAAGATAAGTGGAAAAGTTTACAATATGGAAAAAAAGTGGTCCCAAAACCTCTGTTTATCTTTTAGAACCAAATTGAAAAAATTTAGAAAAAAAGTCGGAAATGTTTAAGAACCTCATAATCTCGCGGCACACTAAAGTGCCGCGGCACAGTGTTTGAGAATCACTGGTCTAATGAAAGATGAAAATGATTATTTAATTTAAATTTAAATTTTTCTTAAATTTTAACACGAGAAATAATTGTAATTCATTTAAAAATAAATATATATTTCATGTGTAGCTTTTAGGCTAATTAAATATTATAATGAATGGATAAAAAAAAAAAAAAAAATAAACAAAGAATGATTTGGAAGTGTTTTGGTGAGATTGAAAAATTTTCACTTTCCTCGACTAATCGTCTTCCATTTTTCAGGAATGGATTTGAAAGCACCATCATGTCGATGTTTTCGTCGAACACGAGAGAGGGTTTCAAGACTTTCTTTCTCTACGGGACGAGAGGGGAGGGAGAGGAGGGGTGGGATCAAAGGGAGCCGCCAGCGGCGCCGCGAAGTCGTCGTCCCCTCCACCACACCTCCCTCCTGCATGGGAGTATATACGTAACATTAACCGCCACAGGCATTTCGTTTCGCTTGGAAGTCACTTCAAGGGGGCCATTGGTCATAAACACTTGGTACATACTTCATGTACTCATCTACACGCCTTGGAAAGGATTAAAAAAATAAATAAATAAATCGCCGATCCGTAAAGTCAACTTTAATTAATAAAAAAAAGGGAGCAGCCGTACAATATTTCACTTTTCAACAAAATTTCAATTCAAATAGAAATTTGAGATATCAATTGTGTGTGATAAATATTATACTCTTACCAAATATCAATATATATATAATTTCCTAAGTATGTATGTATGAAATGTCTGTAACATTATGAAGTGAGCTACAAATTTAGAATTTTACAATTTACAATTTTTATAGAATTTAAAATAAAAAAAAAATAAAAAAAATTAAATACAAATTGAAATATTCTAATTTTTGATATTAATATTTTTTATCATAAAAGTGAATTTATTAAACATAATAAACATAAAAAGAAACATCAAAATTATAAATTTGTTACTAACTTCATTACCGACCGACGATAGTAAGGGAGGTATTTTTTTTTTTAATTTTGTTTTCTTATTATTAAAAATATTGAACAAAAATAATAAAATAAAATATTAAGACGATTTGAATAAAATTATTAATTTTAAATTTAAACATAGTGTTGTTTTGTAAGTATTTGAAACAAAATTTCCTATAAATTATTATTATTAATCAATCTCATGAGGCTAGAAGCCGCCTGTCCCTCTAAGAGTTTTATGCCGCCGTCAGAATATGATGCCGGAAACGGCTAGTATATATATATTAACTCACTTTGATTATTTATTTGTAATATTTTATAAAAATTAATGAGATGAATAATATTTAGTAAAATAGACAAGGTATTTTCTTAAGATTTATTTATTTATTTATTTCAAAGAAAAAAAATCAACTATTTGTATTTCTTTAAAAAAATAAATAAATAAATGATAAAATTAACAATGCAATCACACTATCAAAGAGTATTTAAGAGTCAAAGAGTATAATCACAATATTAAGTCATTTATATATATGTATATAATATAAAGAAAGAATAAAAAAAATGTAAAAGAAAAATTAATATTATGAGAATATATGAATAATAATAAATTATTAACAAATTGGTTAATAGATGAAATAACAATTTCCGTCTGATAATATATGTGCTGTTTTTCCATGTAACTATGCTTAATTTATTCTTTAATTTAAATTAAAACCTTTTTGATGAATCTTTCAACTAATTACATAGTACGAGTCTAATTCCAAGGTTATAAATCAAAAACACCTAACTCCCATTTGTCGAGTAATATGAATATATTAAATTTATAGAAAAAAAAGTGGCATAAAGAATAAAGAAAAAAAAAAGGTGGCGCCCATCTGGCGGTAACTTCAAGCGAGTAATTAATGCAAAGGATGTCGAGTGTTTTGGGCCACACTGTACAAAACACTACGAGCATCTTTTTCTTTCTCTTTCACTCCCTCTCTCTCCCCCACACACACCCCTCCTACCCCATTAGATCCCGAGCACTGAATGGAATGCAAGATCAAGTCTTACCGAAACGAGTTGTTGATGGTGTAGGGGAGGGGCCAAGGGGGAGGGAATGGAAGGATGAGGGAAAAAGAGCCGAAACAAACATCTGAAATTAAAATCTAGGGCAAAAAAAGGATGGAAAATCGTATGACACTGTTTGAAATGTAACAATGCACTATCAAAGAGTAGTTAAGAATCAAAGAGTATAATCCACACACTATCAAAGAGCCTAAGAGTTTAAGAGTATAATCCACAATCAATTCAAATACATCTTATTTCAATCATTTATAAAAATTGTATTCATTTTTAATTTATTAAAATACTAAAATGCATCAAATACTCCCCCCCCCCCCGGATAACATTTATTAGTTTATATATATATATATATATATATATATAATTTCTTGTGATTGTTTTCTAATTATAATTAAGATTTATTTTATTATTTGTTTAAAATTATTCAAGTTAAGTAAATAATATTTAATACATTGTCAAATTTATAATATATTTCGTGTTATGTATACATAAATTTATTTTGATAATAAATAAAGAATATATATATATATATATATATATAGATAGATAGATAGATAGATATAGATAAGAGACAATTTGTTTGTTTCTTTAAAACAATCACGAATCATTTGTATAGATTTTTATTATATGACATCGATATAATGAACATGATGGCATTTATATACTTTTTTTTTTAGAAATGTAAACAAATTAGAAATGTGTGATGTCTGTTCCGATCTCGTTCTTCTCTCAACTTGTGCTATTCTTGTCAGCAGATTCCCTTCCCAATTTTCCTAGCCTTCCTTTCCATCCCTTTAAGACACGCGGATTATTAAAAAAATAAAAAAAAAAATATTTAAAAAACACGAAAAGAAAATTTTAATAATAATATAGAAATATATTTTGTGTGATGATTTGATAATATACAACTTTCAAGTTTTAAATATTCATTTTTTTTTTATTTTATAAATTTATCATTAAATATGCATTAAAAATAAATTAAACAGATTTATTTTACCTGTAAATTGACGATATCCATTCAAAAATTTACTTTTCCACCATTTGGCAATGTTAGAGGCCATCCCACTACACTCCTCATTGACAGGGAATAATAATTGTTGCTTCATAAATAGATTTCAATTAAATTGAATAAACAATCACACATACATTCACTATAAAACACCACAAGTCAAAGCACGTGACAAGAATCGTATCTTGTAGTCTGTCGTACGCAGACAACACCAAATATCATGATGTTATCTCCATGGTAGCCAAACGCAAACTAAATTGCCGTCAAAGGCGGTGAGTAGTGTTCGGCTTGAGCGCCGGAGCTTCGGCCATCATCGGAGAAATTCGGCTCGTGTGGCGACTGCCCGAATCTGAGGTTTATTATCTTTCTTTCATTCTTTCCTTAACTCTCATTCTTTTTCTATTTTTTTTTTGTTTTTTTTTCAAAACTCAGCAAAAATAAAAATAATTTTTTATTTTATACTTTTGAATTTAAAAAAAAAACAATAAAATTTTCAATGATTTTAAAAAGATAATTTCATTGAATTTTGATTAATAAACTATTTATATATTCACTTTAATAAAATGTTTAATTTTAATAATTGGAAGAGAGGGTATACCTATCTATACTCGTATGTATTAATATTTTAAATTTAACTTAAAAGAGCAACAGCACACCCGTCTCCCCCCCCCCCCCCCCCATCAAAGTCAAACCCAACGAAGACGCCTGTTGTTAAAAATAGAAATATAAAAATAATTTTATATATATAATTAAATTAATTTATTGTATATTATTCTAAAATTATTTTAAAATAATAAATTATTTAATAAAAAAATAAAAATAAAAAGCAATTCAACAAGTTATTGCAGATTTTTTACTATTTTGCCAGAGATAGTATTGAGATCACGAAAATTTTCGATGTTGAGATTTTGATGTTTTTATACGTTTTGAAGGTTCCTTAATCCATTTCAATAAGGTTGAGAAAAATGTCTGTATTTGTGTATGAGTGTGTGTATGTATATATATATATATATATATATATATATATATATGGTGGGGGGGGGGGTGTAGACAAGATTAAGCAAAAACGGTTTGAGCTAGAATCTTGAAATTTGGTATAGGGGAATTATTCAAAATTTGTAGTTTTCTATCAACTTTTGAGAATTGTAGCTCAACCGGAAGAGGGCCATTATATACTGTTTTGATTTTTTTCCTCTAAAGTGCCCGTAAAAATAAAGATATATGTTTGATAGTTTTTCACAAGATTAAAAATTGTATAAAACTGCTATATATAGAATTTCAGCTTGATTGAATCGCTGAAAGTACCAGAATTAATTTTTTAACACTGCAATTCACGCGCCAACACGTGACATGGGGCCATCAACAAAGAGCCAAACATGCGCTGATTTAATAAATATTATTTATTAATTTTAATTTATAATTAATTAAATTTAATTTAAATATAATATATGTTAATTAATCCAATTCAAATTTGCTAGATACTCGAGTGGAGACACTCCAGCTTAATTTTTTTTTTTTTTTCTTAATTCATTCGGATTGTGTTTATAGTGTAAAAAAGAAAACGCGAGGCTATTTTTTTACATAAAAAAAGAAAATAAAAAAATCCAAGCATGTCACGGCCCTAAAACAAACATTTTTTCAGTCGAAAGGGAATGTTGTGATCGTGTTGCAAGCCGGTTGCGGCTTTTTATATTTTTACTCGATGGAATGAAGGAATTTAATGGCATATATATATATATATATATATATATATTATCAAACTATTATTTCCATAATAGATAGTTAAGAAGCAAATATATTTTTATTATATTTATAGCATAAATGATAATAATTTTTCGGATGATCCCCTTTTATGATGAAATTGAATAGAAGAGCGAAAAAATCGTAGTTGTATAGGAATTGTGGTTGTTTTCCTAACAAGGAACTCCTGTTTTCTGAAAGGTCTTCGTGAACGATTTGTGCGGGGTCCTCGTTTCGAAATCCGAAGGAGAGGAGCGTTTTCCTTCGATGGGAGGCACCTGCGCTTAATTGCAGAGGCGCCGAGAGGCCGGAGGAAGCCTCGAGGCCCCGCAGACGAGCACAAAGGAGCCGATTGAATTAATCCGCGGCAGAAGGCCATCCAAGCCTCTCTCCAACCTCACACCTTTCGATTAATTTATTCACTCCGTTCCATTCATATATGGACACGAATTAGCCAGCCAATTGGAAAAGTATATAATTCTTCAGGTGGAAATAACTTAAGATTAGCTGCGCGCAATCGAAAAGAACAGAAGAAAAAAAAATGAAAAAAAAATGAAAAAAAATGAAAAACGAATAATTAAATTCAATGAATAAGAAAAAAATTAGATATTTCTAAAAATGCTAAAAGTTGCTTATTAGAAATTTCTATGTATATCATTCAAAAAATAAAAATAAAAGGAATGAGCTCAATTCTTCAAAAGAAACAAGTTTAAATAATTTTTAATGGTCATATAAACAAAAATTAACTAATTAAAATATTATATAATTTCTTATTATAGTTGCAAAAATTGTATATATATATATATTTGTATTTTTGAAATATTAAACTGCTCAAAGAATTTTTTGGAAATTTACACCATAGATAATATTTATAAAGAAAAATCGATCTGTATTGGTTTCAGCCTTGGGATAAATGATTTTTGTTAATTTAAAATAGGAATTTTAATAATAAAAAGAAATGACGGCGGACAGCATTTCCATAAAACAAAATATTATAAATAAAATAAAATTAAAAATATTTATTTTAATAATATTTTGTAATCAAATTACAAAATATATATTGTTAGGCCATACTTTTCCGTCTTTCAGTTTATTAATATGTATATTTAAGGGTTGAATGTTTTATGATAATTTTTTTTTTAATTTATATATTTTTAAATTATTTAAAATTGTTTCCTATATTTTGTCGTTGATTTATTTTAAATAATAATCTTAACCTTAAATATTCATAGTTCATAAGGAATATTTTTTTTAAAGTACCGAGCGGCGGTACTATATAATTAAATTGCTAAGATCATTGATCATAAAATTTAAACATGTAAAAAAATTGTTATAGTAGAAATGATTTTACAAGAAACTAAGTTTTTTACCGACCGACGATAATAAGGGAGGTATTGTTTTCACACCAAATTTCACATATGGAGATTTTTTACAAATCACCACGAATAACTTTGTATTGGTTTTATCCTCGGGAAAATCATCTTCATTAGTTTTTTTCTTAATTTAAAATTATATGACGTCACCCAGCCCTTCATGACGTCACAGCCAGTGCCTCCTTATATATTATAAATAAAATAAAATTAAAAATATTTGTTATATCCATATCTGTTTTTTATTGAATTAATAGATACATTTAAATTATTTGAAATTGTTTCTGTAGCTGGAAATTAATTTATTTCAAAATGTCGGTCGGTATTGCGCCTGGCCATAGGTAAACTTATTTTAACATAATTTGTTAGGATCAATTAAAGAAGGATTCTATTAAAGATTTTATATATTAAATAAATAATGAGTATAATTTTTTTTATTTCAATAGATGAAGAATCTGTTTTTGTTTTTTTGTTCTTTTTTAAAGAACATTTCTATTAGCAAAAGGCAGCAATTTTCTTTATTCTTTAATGAAAGCAGTGATTATTTCTTAGAAGGAGGTGAATAATGAGCCGGTAGCAAATCGAAGGAGACAAATCCACTTTTTCGAATGAGCGTCGTGAAGTTGGCGACGATGTCCGTTTCCGTATTTCACGCACCAACTGCCCGGGTGTCTCCTACTCTCCACGTCGTCTCCGTCTTTGAGCCTCTGGGCCGCCTGTTGCCTACGCCTTGACGGCGTCTTTGATCTTTCAAGCGGCGCGAAAGGGCCCCCAGGGGGGCTTGGCCCCTCCTCCCAGCAGGGGGCAAACCCCTCGCCACAGAAAGAATGTCGCACACAACACATGGAAAACATTGGACATGCAGAGAGGAGAGGACCACTCACTGTCTAAAGCGCATACTGTGCAACAACATCAACGACCAAACAAAAAGAAAACAGAGAGAGAAAAAAGAGAAAAGGACCAATTCAAAGAATCCAATCCAAAATTAAACAAAAACCTTCAATATAATTAATATACCCTTACTATTCAAATATTTTTTTTTCTTTATTTGTGGAGAATAAATAAAATTAATGAATTTAAAGAAATAGATAAAGATTTTATTAAATTAAAAATATATTATAACATATATTTGTATATAATTTCTTAGATGAATACATATTGAGTATTTAAATTATGGTAAGTCAAATTTTTGTAAATATTTAATACTTTTAAAAAATGGATACAACAAGAAAGGCAAAAAGGTTCCTGAATCATTTTCACTAAGGTTGAGAAAAATGTCTCTCTCTCTCTCTCTGTGTGTGTGTGTGTGTGTTTGTATGTGTAGACAAGATTATACAAAAACGGTTTGAGCTAGAACCATGAAATTTGGTATACGGGCATTATTCAAAAATTTGTAGTTTCCTATCTACTTTTAAAAATTGTAGCTCAACGTTTTGATTTTTTTCCTCTAAAGTGATTGAATGGCTGAAAGTACCGGAATTAATTTTTTAACACTGTAAGTTCATTTTTTTAAATTCAGGTATCAAAAATGTCTTAGGGAAGTAGTAGAAGTCACCCCTTTGTAGTATATTTTTACTATCTCGCCAGAGATAGTATTGCGATCACGAAAATTGTCGATGTCGAGATTTTAATGTTTTTATACGTTTTGAAGATTCCTGAATCATTTTCACTAAGGTTGAGAAAAATGTACAGAGTGTTCGGGATAAATTTGACAGTTTCGTAAGGAAAAAGAAAATCTTCTTTCTAACTATTAAATTTAATGAATTGACAAAAAAAATCACAGGCAGAGTAAATTACAATACTATCAACAAGAGTCACTCAAAATAACCACCATTAGCATGAATCACAGCTTCAATCCTGCTTCGGAACCTCGAACAAGCTGATGCTACAGTCTCTCTGAGAAGGGCCTCAAAAACTGTTTTAATTTTACCATAAACTGGGCTTTTGTATTACTGGAAGTATGATTGGTGTCTTTTTCAAATGTGCCACATACAAAATAATGCATGGGGTTAAGGTCTGGGGAGTTTGAAGGCCAAACATTTGGACTGGTGAAGTCGTAGAAATTTCCAGAATACTATTTTCTGTGAGTAGCTGAACTTTAAGGCGCTTGTATGAATTGTAGCGAAGGTCTTCATTGAGTGCAAGCTTCATAGTAGAGGTTGCAACATTCATTTCACGTGACAAAGCCCGAATTCCAATGCCAGGGTTCTTTAACACCTGTTTCTGCAGATTTGCGAGGATTTCTGCTGTACAAACGCAATCAGATCGTCTACTTGGGATCTTTCTTCTTTCTACATCCTCCTAGTCACCATTGAAAGTCTCTAGTTTATGCCTGATTGTTTTTATTGTGTTCAGGGAGCTTTGGGTATTAGTCATAAAATCCTTATTTTGATGGCCGACGCGTATCATCATGATGCAAGTTATTCTCTTCCATGATTCAGGTGGCTTCCAGTCATCCAATCTTTCTGCCATCTTTAATATGAATAAAGAAAGGTTCAAACTTTTAAATGAGTAGTAGTTTATGTTAATACCTCTAACCTACAGAAAAATATAATCAATTATAAATATGTCAAATTTATCCCGAACACCCTTTATGTCTGTCTGTGTGTGTGTGTTTGTGTGTATGTATGTACACAAGATTACGTGAAAATCGTTTGAGCTAGAATAATGAAATTTGGTACATGGTCATTATTCAAAATTTGTAGTTTTCTATTATCTTTTGAGAAATGTAACTCAACCGGAAGAGGGTCATTACTTACAACGTTTTGATTTTCTTTCCTCTTGAGTGCCCGAAAAAATAAAGAAATATGTTTGATAGTTTTTCACATGATTAAAAATTGTATAAAACTGCTATATATAAAATTTCAGCTTGATTGAATCGCTGAAAGTACCGGAATTAAATTTTTAACACTGCAAATCACGCGCCATCACGTGACGTGGTGCCATCAACAAAGAGCCTAACATGCGCTGATTTAATAAATATTATTTATTAATTTTAACTTATAATTAATTAAATTTAATTTAAATATAACATATGTTAAATCCAATTCAAATTTGCGAGATAGTAGAGTGGAGATACTCCAGCTTATTTTTATAAAGTTTTATAATTTTCGGTTTGTTTATTTAGGGTTTATATATTTATTAGAATAAGGTATATTTATAATATATATGTAATATATTTATAATATATATACATGTAAATAATGTGAAATATTGAAAATATTATTAAACTATAATTCTTGTGATTTTTATCTTCTGTCTTCTACTAACTCGATGGATGTTACAGGAGAATTGGACATGGTAAGATAAGATTTTAACATTTTTTTCATGTTCATGAGTTTTAAGAACATTTTTTTCCAAATATATTATTCATACATCACTTTCTTTCGAAATGAAAGTACATCACTGACAAAGAATGTTTCTCATTCTTTGGTCGGCTTGACAAACAATCCTCTCTTAGAGTGTATGGCATTATCATTTTTGGATAATTTGGAAGGTTGTTTTCGAATACGTGATTATTCCAGAAAAATGAAGCTAAAGCTTATTGAAATCTCGACAGAGAAAGACGGGACTCCTTGTCGCGGCCTTTTTTTGCAATTCCTATTGTGTGTCTAGACAAATAACAGATTGAATCTAAAAGGGTGCAACTGAGACCTACCAGAGGGTCGTGAAAATCCAAATATTCCTTTTTTCTAACCATTTCACTACGTTACAAGCTGAATGTCTCTTTAAACAAGATATTATGATAATTAAATTCTAAAAATTTAATTTTTTTTTTATTTTTGAAAAAAAAATAAACTGGCCGCGGCACGGTACTTTAAAAAAAATTATTCCTTATGAACTATGAAAATTTAAGATTAAGATTATTATGTAAAAGAAATCAACGACAAAATATATTAAATAATATTAAATAATTCAAAGGAACTTAAATTAAAAAAATAAATACATTTTTCTCAACCTTAGTGAAAATTACTCAGGCACCTTCAAAACGTATAAAAACATCAAAATCTCAACATCGAAAATTGTCATGATCGCAATACTATCTCTGGCGAGATAGTAAAAATATATTATGTATTAAATGTGTTATAATTAACATAGTACCTGGTACCTGGTTCACAGAGCCGCGGCTTGGTACTTTACAAAAATTATTCCTTATGAACTATGAATATTTAAGATAATAACAATTTTGCTTTAAATAAAATATTCAAAATATTTTGAAAACCACTGAAGAATTTTTTTGAAATTCACACCATATATAATTTTTATAAAGAAAAATCGATCAGCCTCGGGAAATATCATCTTTATTAGTTTTTTCATTATTTAAAATAGGACATTTAAATGATGTCAGCAACTACGTCAGACCGACCGCTTACTTAAATACAAAATATTATAAATATAAATAAAATCAAATTACGAAATATATATTATGTTATACTTTTCTGTCTTTCAGTGCATTAATACAATACGTACGTTTAAGGGCTGTATGTTTTATGACTATTTTTTTTTAAATTTATGTCCTTTCTAATTATTTTAAATTGTTTAATATATTTTGTCGTTAATTTATTTTAAATTAAAAAATAATAATTTAAAATAATTAGAAAGAATAATAATAATAATTTAAAATAATTAGAAAGGACATAAATTTAAAAAAAAATAGTCATAAAACATACAGCCCTTAAACGTACGTATTGTATTAATGCACAGAAAGACAGAAAGGTTAACATAATATATATTTCGTAATTTGATTTTATTTACATTTATAATATTTTGTATTTCTGATGTAGTTGTGCTGACATCATTTAAATGTCCTATTTTAAATGAAGAAAAAACTAATAAAGATGATTTTTCCCAAGGCTGATCGATTTGTCTTTATAAAAATTATCCATGTGTGAATTTCAAAAAAATTCTTCACTGGTTTTCAAAATATTTTGAATATTTTAGTTAAAGCAAAATTGTTATTATATGCATTAGAATAAATTTAAATAAATACTTTTAAGTAATTAACTATGTTGTTCATTTTGTCCACAAAAGGTATTTTCTGTAATTTTTAAAAAAAAATTGATTTATATTATAAATTTAATTTAGAAAGATTTAGTAGCATTTTTCACAGTAATTGTTACTTCGTTAAACTAAATTATAACAAAAAAAAATGAATGTGACTAAATATTAAATTAAAAAATCTTTAGAGAATATTTATAACTGAAAATAAAGTAAACCTTTTCCTGTAGCTTTCTTCTAATGAATCGTTCTCATTTAGGTTATATTTTTTAATGAAAACGAAATGTTTCTTTTGTTTAATTTATATGAAAATTAATTTTCTAGAAAAATGTCCAAAATACGCATATTTTGATTGTTTATAGGACTTGAAAGTTTCCGCCCATTGCATAAAAGACAAAAGTCGGTTAAAATTTAAATCTAAAAAAGAAAATTTTCGAAAAGAAAGAGAGAGTAAAGAAAAGGGTCCGTGAAACAATACATAGAGCATCATAAAATCACTAAAATGTGACCCTCATATTTTAAATCTCACACATCTTTTACTAGAAGAAAAAAAACACCGTATTTTATTTCAATTTTATTTTATGTGCCATGTCAAATTTTCCAGGGCGTATTTTATTATTAAAACCAGACTGAGAACAAAATTATAGCAAAAAAGGGCATAATAGATTTCATCTTGTGGGAAAAAATAGATTATTTATTTTGGTTGAATCTCGAAAGGTCAAGCAATTAAATCAAAAATAAGGAATTACAATTTTCCAAACCATTCGATGTCGGATAAATTATGTCTTTGAAAAAAAATCTGGACTGTCTCCACTCGACTATTAATTAACATATATTATATTTAAATTAAATTTAATTAATATTATATTATAAATTATAAATTAAAATTAATAAATATATATTAAACCAGCGCGTGTTTGGCCCATGGCTCTTTGTTGATGATTGATGGCACCACGTCACGTGCTGGCGCGTGATAGGCAGTCAACACATTAAAAAATTAATTCCGGTACTTTCAGTGATTCAATCAAGCTGAAATGTAGAAATATATAGCAGTTTTTATAGAATTTTTAATCATGTGAAAAACTATCAATCATAGATCTTTATTTTTACGGGCACCATGAGGAAAGAAAATCAAAACGTTGTAAGTAATGACCCTCTTCCGGTTGAGCTACAATTCTCAAAAGTTGATAGAAAACTACGAATTTTGAATAATGCCCATGTACCAAATTTCATGATTATAGCTCAAACCGTTTTTGCGTAATCTTGTCTACATACATTCACACACACACACACACACACACACACACACACACACTCACAGACAGACAGACAGACACGCACACACAAATTTCGTGATCACAATACTATCTCTGGCGAGATAGTAATAATAAAGAAAACAAATTTCAGAATATATAATTAATTATAAAAATAAATATCCTTCTATCTATCTCGGTGGCTCTACGGAACTCGGGAGTTCTTGACCGCAGCAGCAATCACAATTTCTTCAAATATGTCCATATCCTGAGCTACAACCAGTGCTGGTGTAATCCTAAATATTTTACAAAGGGTTCGGTAATAAGTTTGTGCAAAAATTAGAAAACAATAAACTTTATTTTATTCACATCAAACTTGAATTTTTTTTTTATTTTGTGAATCAAAACAAATTAAATAAACTTTACAATCGACTCCAAATTCTTTTTTGATTTTCTGAATGCTCCTTTTCTTGCTTTTTCTTCATTTTGGTATCATTAGGTGTATATTTTCCTTCAAGAAGCCAAGATTTTACGAAATATATTGGATCCCAATCTGAAATTGGCTTTCTAATCATAAATATTGTCATAAAATGGCCAATATTTTCAACGAGAAGTGAATTTCTTTTATCTATTGCTATATTATTCATTAAGCTAAAACCCCTTCCAACTTAGGCTGAACTTTCGGTAATGACTTTCATGATGACATAATTTTTTTTCACGTAAAGTTTGATGTTTTAGTAAGGAATTCCGAGAAACAAGACAAATTATCAACGGGTTCTATCGAACTCGCTACGACATTTCTCAACCGATTTACCACCAATCTTTCCTCTCCCATCCTTGTCCCGTGTTATATCCTTCGCGACCTTCTCTATTTTATTTTAACTATGTATGGAGAAGTCATGCAATTACTCTAAGCTATTCACCGGTGACCTCATCTTTCTTTGACCCATACATGCGAAGAATCCTATTCTCAAATACTCTAAAAACTACTCTCGTCTCCCAAGAACATAGACCGCGCCTTACAACCATATAATAAAACCGGCAAAATAATTGTAAAATAAATACGCCTACTAATACGCATTACGGGGGTCATTCAATAAGCAAAGAGACAATGGCTATATCTCAAAAACGGTTTATTTGATTCTTACAAAATTCAGGATATTTTTCAACATAACCCCCTCCCCCCCACACACACACTTATCCCATCTTTCTCGAAGCTCCCTAATTCCCTTGACCAAGAATTCTTTCGATTTACTCCAAAGTCACTTTTGCACCACTTCCTTGACTTCCTCATTGTTAGAAATCTTTTTCCACATAGCGCATCTTTGAGTTATTTGTCTCTTTCCTTATTGAATGGCCCTCGTACTTACACACTCTTTTCCATTCTTTAATCAATAGTTATTAATATGTATAAATAATAAATCAATCAATTCCAATAGTGCATATTTCCAAAAGAAAAGAATAATAAAACTAGAATGGTATTATTTTGATATCACCCATTTTTTTTTATTTTATATAATTAAAGCAATTTGAGAGATCCATTTAAATGGACTTTAATTGAAACTGAAAGAGAATTAAAATAAAATGTAATCAAATTATTAAAATTTACTCTCCATAATAATAATTTTCTCCATATTTTGAAGAATATCCAGTCCAAATTTTACCCCTGACCTCATGTATATTTGACTAGTTTTTCTTCTTCATTGATTAACTCTCCTTTCTTTTAGTCGACATCCCGTTCCTCTTTTTTTTCTCTCTCTTCTCCTTTCTCCCTGTCAATTTCCTCTTGGCCCCCTTTTCGTCAAATTACACTCTTGAACGGAAAAACTACTTCGCAACTGACTATTTATGTGTTTTTATAATATCAATTTACAATTACCAATTGCCGATCCTATATAAAAATTCTAAATTGAAGAATCTCTCTAAAATCCTATAAGTAAGATGAATCAAATTATATTATATATTAATTAAAATGAAGATTTTTCAATAAATTAGATGAATTAATTTCAATGAAATTTGATTATTAGAAATAAAAATAAAGAAATATATATTTGTTTATGAATTAATAATAATAATTTTGTATGTATCAAACATTTATGGATAAATGGATAAGTCCTCTAAATCGAGATAGGGCAGAGATTTTAATAAATTCTTTTGGAATGTTTTATACCAAAATTTACAAAAAACAAGGTGAATGATATTTTTAGAATTGAGTTTATAAAATAAGAAATAGTAGAAAGGAGGATATTAATATATATATATATATATAAATGCCCCAACAAATTTATTAATATTCCCAGCCAAACTCGTAATAATCTTAAAACAATATTTACAGTCAATAGAGAATAATTTTTTAAAGGCGGCTCGGTGAAACAGGTATACACAACAGGTACCTATATACGAGGACTGTTCAAAATGAAAAGGTGAATTTTGAATTTTCGCGGGCTGTGTACATTTGATTATCGAAATTTTTTTTTTGTTATGTTGGTATACATATATTTCTCATATGTTGACATTATCAACCATTTTAGATTAGTAGCTTGTTTTTGACAATTGAAAAAGTTATTCACATTTTTGTGTGTTCTTCGATTTTTAAAGAATCTGTATTAAATTTTGCCTTAAAAATGGAATAAAGTGCTCCAAAGCGCTTAAAATGTTGATTGAGGCATTCAGCGAGGTTACTTTGTCTCAAAAAATGTTTATAAGTGGTATCAAATGCCAAGGTTTTGCTCACTGTTTTCTTCGATTACGGTGACGTGGTGCATTATGAGTTCCTGCCAATTGGTCATACTGTTAATAAAGTTGTAATACTACAAGGAAGTTATTCAATGTTTGGGTGAAGAAATACGGCTCAAACGATCGGAATTATGGAGAAACAATTAATGGATTCTGCACCAGCTCAACCACCGTATTCACCAGATTTGTCTTCCTGCGACTTTTCCAAAAATGAAGAGACCAATGAAAGAAAAGCGTTTTGACACAATGGATGAGATAAAGTTGGAAACGAAGAAGGAGTTGATGGCCATACCGAAATGCGCATTTCAGAATTGCTTGGACGATTGGAAGAAGGGGAATTATTTTGAAGGGGACAAAATGGATATTGATAAATAAATAAATACTTTTCGAAATAATTCAAAATTCATCTTTTCTTTTGAACAGACCTAGTATATATCTATATGATTAATATAATAAAATAATGTGGACATTGATGTCCATTAATTTTCAAAAAGAATTAGCATGGATCCACTCCTTCATACCTTTTAACATTAACTAAATCAAAGGGCATTATTCATTTTCAAATTCATCCGATTTATTTGAAACGATATTATTTTGTATTATAAATATTATCCAAATTAGGAATAACACTTAATTATAAAAAATAAATTCTCCAAATTTTGGTGAAAAAAATTGTTTAGATATAGAATATATCTCAAAGAAATAGGAAACGATCTAGTAATAATGTATCACTTTCAGGGTTAGATAATGAAAAGACCTTAGATTTTTATTAGCTTAGTAACTTAGAAACTGTTAGGAAAAAAACTACTATGAAATCTATTATTTTAGAGGAGACTATTGTACGAGTATAGTGATCAGTGGTGTGTTGGGAGGGGAACGCGGGGGAACGACGTTCCCTTACCTTTTTTCAGAACCGGAACGCGTTCCAGTACTTTTTCATGTCCCGACAACTACCACTTAAATCTACTGTTATAATTTCTTTTTTTGTGTTCGTTAATATTTTGTATAGTAAGAATAAGAAAAAAATAAAGACTTATATGGAAAAAAATATTTTACTGAAAATAGGACTATTTTGTTTCCACTATGCGTTCCCATACTTCTTATTTTACCAAAACATCACTGACAGTGATAAAGAATCAATGATGTCTAAATTATAGATAAGTTTCAAATTTTTTTCGAAACATTTGTTAATTAAATTATACGATGCAGAATTCAGCTTTGATTTATAAAAATAATATAAGAATTTAATTTAATTATTAAATTTTTAAACAAAATTTAATCTCTTGAATCAACTGAATTTGTTAAATAATATTATCGAAATTTCAGGGGTCTTATATTTAATTTAAATACGAGGGTGGGGTGAAAAGTTTCCGGCCTGGCCAAGAAAAACGATGTTTTTTGCACACAGCTTTCCACATTCAAATGGTTTTGAAAAATATTTCGCACACGTTCAGCTAACATCATACAGGTCTTAGCTATCTTGAATGTTGAAAAATAAAGCAAAAATAAATTTAGAAACATCGTTTTTCTTGGTCAGGCCGGAAACTTTTCACCCCACCCTCGTATTTATTTTGGTCATTTAATATTTTATCCTAAATAAAATTAATAAAATTGATGAATCTTACTGAAGAAGAATGGTGACAAAAGTCTTAACGTAGAAAAGCAGAAACTTACCTGAAACAAAAGAAAAAATATTTTAGGATTAATTATAAGTAAAGAGTAGGTATATATATCCTTCCAGTTTTATCTCCTTCTAATGAATAAATCCTGTTATCTCCAATGAATTAAATCCAATCTCTTGGGCTCATTTGGTTCAATTGCTACGCAAGTCATATAATCCATTAATAATGGTTGTCTAGAAGCAGCAGCAGCAGCAGCAATAGCAGCAGTAGCTTTGATTAAATCGAAATCGGTCCAGGTGATTTCATTTCATTTCGTTTTTTTATTTTTTTTTTTTTGCTAGCTTGGCTGCCCTTAATGATTTACGAACGAACAGGAAGCAACATAAGGAAAGGAGAGAGAAGATACGAAGAGAGAGGCGAGGAGAAGCTGTTGGTTGTGCTCTCGAAACTTGACTCAAGTAGCGAGGGCTTGGAATAGCAGCTACCGGACTTGATCTCTTTTGGCGAATAAACCGCTCCAATCAAATAAATATCTCTGTTGCCATATGTTCAAGCGAGTTGGTAATGTTTCTGAGTACCTGATAGATTTTCAAAAGAATTGCTCATACAATAATAATAATAAAAAATAAGCTGGAGTGTCTCCACTTGATTATCTCGCAATTTGAATTGGATGAAATAATATATATTATATTTAAATTAAATTTAATTAATTATAAATTATAAATTAAAATTAATAAATATATATTAAACCATTAAACCAGCGCATGTTTGGCTCTTTGTTGAAGGCACCATGTCACGTGCTGGTGCGTTATTTGCAGTCGTATTAAAAAATTAATTGTGGTACTTTCAGCGATTCAATCAAGGTGAAATTCTATATATAGCAGTTTTCTACAATCTTTAATCATATGACAAATTATCAAACATATATCTTTATTTTTACGGTCACTTTAGAGGAAAAAAAAATCAAAACTTTGTAGGTAATGACCCTCTTCCGGTTGAGCTACATTTCTCAAAAGTTGATAGACAACTACGAATTTTGAATAATGTCCGTATACCAAATTTCATGCACATACATATATATAAGAGTATATACTTATACACACACAGACATTTTTCTCAACCTTAGTGAAAATGATTCAGGAACCTTCAAAAGGAATAAAAACATCAAAATCTCGACATCGAAAATTTTCGTGATCGCAATACTATCTCTCGCGAGATAGTAAAAAATAAAATAAAAATAAGAACCAATTCCAATCAATGACTTCAATAGTTATTTCCTACAAATCAATCAATTTATACTATCAACTAAAATTAAAAATATATCATGTATTATATATGTTATAATTAACATAATACCTGGTTCACCGAGCCGCGGCTCGTTACTTTACAAAATTTATTCCTTATGAACTCTGAATATTTAAGATTAAGATTATTATTTAATTTAAAATAAATTAACGACAAAATATATTAAACAATGTCAAATAATTTAAAAGAACATAAATTTAAAAAAAAATAGTCATAAAACATACATCCCTTAAACGTACGTATTAATACAGCGAAAGACAGAAAAGTATGGCCTGTGGATATAATATAATATATATTTCGTAATTTGATTACAAAATATTATTAAAAAATCAATATTTTTAATTTTATTTTATTTATAATATTTTGTTTTATGGAAACACTGTCCGACGTCATTTTTTTTATTATTAAAATTCCTATTTTAAATTAAGAAAAAACTAACAAAAATCATTTATCCCGAGGCTGAAACCAATATAGATCGATTTTTCTTTATAAATATTATCTATGGTGTAAATTTCCAAATAATTCTTTGAGCAGTTTAATATATTTCAAAAATACAAAAATATATATATATATATACAATTTTTGCTACTATAATAAGAAAAGATATAATATTTTAATTAATTAATTAAATTTTTTACATGTTTAAATTTTATGATCATTGATCTTAGCAATTTAATTATAAGTACCTCCTCTCGGTGAAACAATTACAGATCGATCTTTCTTTATAAAAATTATCTATGGTGTGAATTTCAAAAAATATCCATTCATATTCCGATCAATTAATATATTTATTTGGTTCAAACTAAGAAGGGTAGTAAGTAGGTATTCTTATTTCTGAGAGAAGAGAGGTTGAAGTGACATTTGTCAGATTACCAGTGGGATTTTTTCCTAAATTAGATACAAGACTTGTATTCTCAGCACTGGGATGGATTATAAAGATAAGTAATTAACTACATTATTGTTAGTTATCTTTATAGTAAGTATAGTATACTTATATAAAACAATAAATAAATAAATGTTAGCTTTCCTTTTTCTCAACTAAGAAGGAATTAAATCAATCACTCCTTTTCTTTGATTGATTAATGTTTGGATTTGTTTGCAGAGGGAGGAGAGGTTTGAGAGCGATTTTTAGTCAAACTATAAGCCTTTGTAGCAAAGTATAGTACAATCGCGATTGGAAATAAAGTATCATGAATTGAATAGCAATCGGACAAAGTATCGTTTGAAGTTCCATTAAGCATTTAGAAAGGAGACGAAGAGGGGCTTGGTTAATGCCCAAGAGGCGGAGTGCAGATGCCATCAACATCTGCTCCCACCTTTTTGGCTTTTTTCCACTCCCGACCACCGGCTGGGCATTTCCGGCCTTGAATTCGAAAGAAAGGGGGTAACCACGAACGGGGCGGGTGCCCTTAAAAATTTCTATTCTCATTAACCACCAATGATTCCCTGGCGATGACATCGGGGAGTTGATGTAATGGACCTCGTTTGTCAGACCAAAAAGGGGCGGAGTCCACTCCCCCTCCCCCTTCCTCCATATGAAAAAAGGGATGCATGTCTATTATTTTAATTTCCGGATTGATGTTATATTATTATATTTTAGTGTTAGAATACCATCCCTATAATCACGCGTCTAAGCGATAGCCTCCGGGAGGGAGGAGGACATTAAGAAAATATTAACTCTCAAGTTTTGCTCAATAATTTCTTCTTAATTTCATACGATATATAATATTATTGCTTACTACTGAATTAATGAGACATATATTTATAGATTTTTAATGTTATGTTTCAGACCTTAACAAGGGTAAGTTCTTATTAGGATAAACACACGCACACACACACACAAACACAAATTACAATATTCGAAAATGATAAATAGGTTTAAAGTGTTATAATTGAGGAATTCTTTTTTTCCATTCTGATTTTTATTAAATATAGAGCAAAAATAATTCACAAATGAAATGCTTATTGCCAGAACGGAATTCAGAAGAAAAAAATTTATATATATGAGGAGTGGTGTATTGGGAGGGGAACGCGGTGGAACGACGTTCCCTTACCTTTTTTCAGAACAGGAACAATATTTAATAATAACAAAACAAAATTTTAAATAAGCTGGAGTGTCTCCACTTGACTATCTCGCAAATTTGAATTGGATTAATTAACATATAAATATTATATTTAAATAATATTTAATTAAAATTATAAATTAAAATTAATAAATATTTATTAAAAGAGGGCGTGTTTGCCTCTTTGTTGATGACACCACGTCACGTGCTGGCGCGTGATTGGCAGTCAACGTGTTAAAAAATTTAAAAAATTAATTTCGGTATATTCAGCGATTCAATCAAACTGAAATTCTATATATAGCAGTTTTTTTAATCATGTGAAAAACTATCAAACATATATCTTTATTTTTACGGTCACTTTAGAGGAAAAAAAAATGAAAATGTGGTAGGTAACGACCATCTTCCGAATGAGCTACATTTCTCAAAAGTTGATAGAAAACTACGAATGTGTACCAAATATCATGATTCTAGCTCAAATCGTTTTTATAACGTTTTTCTTAACTTCACTTGGCGTCTGCCTCTCGGTCTGTCTGTTCGCTTTTTTGACAAATTGAAATCTATTTTGCGTAATCTTGTGTACACACACACACAGAGAGAGAGACAGACAGACACAGACATTTTTCTCAACCTTAGTGAAAATGACTCAGGAACCTTCAAAACGTATAAAAACATCAAAATCTCGACATCAAAAATTTTCGAGATATTAACAAGTGTATATAAAGAATGGAGAGTGATCTCACAATCAGATGTGACAAATATTATAAAATAGAATTGCTTATACTTTTAATGAGAAAGTACCGGGACCTCGAGCCTTGGCTCGGTAATTAAGTTAAAAAAATGATTAATTATTATTGAGTTTGGCTGGTAATATTAATACCTGAGACACCGAGCTCTCTCTCGAAAATATTGATATACAATTCTTTAATTATTTATTACAATTATTAAATGTTGCATCATTGCATCAATCTGATTATAATGAATGGGACTGGGGTCCTCAATAATAATATCTGGTTCAGCGAGCTACCACTCGGTCAAGAAAAAATGATTCTTTATTATCGGGTTTGGCTGATAATATTAATACCTGATTCATCGAATCGCCATTCAAATAATAACATACAAACAGAAAAGTAGGCGTGTTGATATAAAATATATACCTGGGACACCGAACTATCGCTCGACCCTTTAACAAATTTATACAATGGTATTTTCTACCATATTTGATTTAGTAATCTTTCTGAATAAATGGAATGATAAATTATTGATAGAAATCAATTCTAGTTTACTTTGATAATGATATTATAATACTAATAATACGTATTATTTGGAATGTTTAATTTTGTTTAGAGGATTACGTGATTTAGCTAAAAAAAATTTCTATTAGCACTTTAAATGGAAATAAAATGACGAGGCGAAATATATAAAGAAATTTCGGTTTAGTGTTGTTATGTCCATTAAAATTTAGAAGCAAGTGTGTGTGTGAAAGAAATAAAAAGAGAGAGTCGGTGAAAAAAAAAATAATAAGAAAAAAGGAGGATTAAGAAAAAGAGAAAAAAATTTGTAAAATAAAAAGGCAAACTAGTGCCGGTGAATCTTTTTCAAGAGCCGCCGGGCGGCTCCGTTAACTTCTAGCGAATCTAATGGGCCAGCATTTCCGCTTGGCTTCAATATATTTTTTTTTTCTTACTTACTCTCTTTCTTTTTTTTCTCTCATTCACTTAATCTTTCACTAGCTCTAAAATTTCAAATTTTCTATAATTATAGAGATAATCCTTCTCTCTGCGGGATACTCATAATTCAAACAGAGCAAGCTCGTAAATTTTCTATTATTATTATTGTTTTAATTCATAATTTGAAGTATATATATATACACGAGGTCTTTTCAAAAGAAAAGGTGAATTTTGAATGATTTCGAAAAGTATTTATTTATTCATCAATATCCATTTTGTCCCCTCGGATATAATACACTAATGCCAGTGCTTTTTCCAATCGTCGAAGCACTTGTGAGATGCACTTTTCGGTATGGCCATCAGCTCGTTCTTCGATTCGGACTTTATCCCATCAATTGTGGCAAAAGGCTTTCCTTTCTTTCGTCTTTTCAGTTTTGGGAATAGGAAAAAGTCGCAGGGAGCCAAATCTGGTGAATACGGTGGTCAAGACATCATTACGGTGTTGTTTTTGATCAAAAAATCACGAACAAGCAATGATGTGTGAGCTGGTGTATTATCGTGATGCAGAATCGATGATTAGCTTTTCCACAATTACGATCGTATGAGCCGTATTGCTTTACCCAAAGCTTGCATAACTTCCTTGTAGTATTTGTCCCTTAGTTTATTTTCGTCGAAGCACTTGTGAAATGCACTTTTCGGTATGGCCATCAGCTCGTTGTTCGTTTCCGACTTTATCTCATCCAATGTGGCAAAACGCTTTCCTTTCATTGGTCTCTCCAGTTTTGTTAATAGAAAAACGTGGTATGGAGCGAAATCTGGTGAATACGGTGGTTGAGGCATGATTACGGTGTTGTTTTGGTCAAAAAATTGTGCATTATCCATGAATTTTTTGGCCAAAAAATCATTAACAAGCAATGATGGGTGAGCTTGTACATTTACGTGATGCAGAATCCATGATTTGTTTTTCCATAATTCCGATCGTTTGTGCCGAATTTCCTCACGCAAACGTTGCATAACTTCCTTGTAGTATTTCTTATTAACCTCATCATTAAGAACTCATGTCATTGCAATCGAAGAAAACAGTGAGAAAAATCTTCACATTTGATCGAACATTTTGTAAAGCGCTTGTACCACTTTTTTCGAGACTCGCCGAATGCCACAGTCAACATTTTATGTGCGTTGGAGCATTTTATTCCATTTTTAAGGCAAAATTTAATACTGATTCTTTGATCAATTTTTTTTTAATTAAAAACACAAAAACGTGATTAACTTTTCCAGTTGTCAAAAACAAACTACTAATCTAAAATGGTTGATAATGTCAACATATGAGAAACATAGGTGAACCAACATAACAAAAAAATTGCGATAATCGAATGTACACAGCCCGCGAAAATTAAAAATTCACCTTTTCTTTTAAACAGTCCTCGTATATATATATATATATATGAATGAATAAGAATGTGGGAGGGAGTCTGAGTAGAGGCGGGAGACTTAAGATAGAATTGAATCTTCCCCACCCTTTACAACTAAATCATTAATTTTCTTTTTTTTTAATCAATCATTTTTTTTTTAATCTAGGTTAATCTTCAATGAAAATTGTTTTTTAACATTTCTTTAATTGTGTCATTATTCATAGTAAAGAATATTTATGCTATAATTTTACTACCAATAAATAATCCAAGTATCGAGAGGTTCCGGGTTCAAAGCCCAATTAGGATATTAAAGCGCTTCCAAAAACAAAATTTGTAAATTATAGTCCTTCAACGCATTTATATTCACTTAGTAAAAAAAAAAAAAAATATACTCCTATTAATCATTGCGAATCTCTTATAACCTACCTATAGTATACAACTTTTTTTTCTAAATTAAATACAAAGTTAATTATATAAAAATACACCTACGAATATATTATATTCATTATTACATTTAATTCATATAAAAATACTTATATATAAAAAAAATAATTAAAAAAAAAATTTCAATTACATTAAATTGCCTCTGCTTTCTTTTAATTAATTTAATTATATATATATATATAAATAAAAAATATGTTTACTTCTAAATGAGTAGAAATTATATATAAATACTCTTAGATTAAGGTAATTAAATTTTTTTTCGAAAAGTGTTATTTTAAAATTATATCTTCTCTCTTGATCATTTACACTCATTTGAAAGGATTAAAAAAAAACAAATTCACATATGGTTTTAGTATAAAATTCATAGATAAATTATTTTTAAAATGCAATATATACATAGGGTAAAGTATACAGTCGTTGGCCCCGAGGCAGTCATTGGCCCCCTATCACTAAAACACAAATAATAAGACATTTTTATTTTAAAAATTGTGCTATTGACTATGATTATGTAATCGTTGGTTGTATGGTTGTATAATCACTATAGAATACCTAGGCTAATAACTATAACAGGGGACCAATAACTGTATTTTTTAGGATTTTGTGTGCTTATTGAAAATGTCATCAGAAAATCATTTTTTTTTTATTCATCAAAATGCTCCTAGTATCTATGTTCTGCAAACCTAATATGACATAGATTGTTCCACAATTTGTCCAGATATGCATTAAAGACTGCTAGGAATTGCTTAAGGGGGCCAACGACTGTATGCTTTACCCTATCATTCTTTCATTCTCTTGTAAGTGAAAAATATAAAAATAATTTTTAGTTTAAAAGAAGATTGTAAAAATGAATAATTAATTTTTTTTAAAGTAACTCGAATATTAAAAAAAATAATTCCCTTGTATAGTGACTTAAATACATCAATACCTCACGTTGCGTTTTCGTTTTGCGTTTTTTTATGAAATTTTCACTGTGCCTGGTTAGATTTTCGATGTTCTGTTGTTTTGGGTTCCGAGTCTTTTATTTTAAATTTTTTTTTTCTGCAAGAATGTAGATCAAGATGATAAGTTTGGTGTGAAATTAAGTGGAATGTTAATTGAAAAATTAAATACAATGTGTAACAAAACAATATTTTAAAAATTTATGTTTACTAGGGAGATCATCGCAAATTTTGTAAAGAGTATTTTGTAATTTTAATTAATTTTCAAATAAATATTGTATATATTATAGCATATTCGTTTTGTTTTAGATATGTAAATTACATAAAAGATTGTGGAATTTTCAGTTAAGTGAAAAATAATTTATTGAATACGTTTTTTTTGTTTTGTTTTTTGAATGTATGTAATAAAATTTTATATTACTTGTATTTTGTAAATGTTTACTTTGTTCAATTTTCTTTTTAAAAAGTCATATTTTCTTAACCCTGAACCTATCTTCGAACTTTACATGGCTTGAAATAGAAAATCGTAATTCTTTTTACGTCGTTTCACTTTGCGTCTTGTTTTTTTTAACCCAAAGTAAGGTATTGGTATACATGAATAGATTTGAAATTAGCTAAATAATATATAATATCGATATAGATACGTAGGTAATATAGTTTTACCATAGAATGATTTTAAATAAAAATTTTAAAATTTTTCTTGATTGTATATAATTTATTGATTTGTTTTTATTTAAAATTTTTTTAGAGATTTTGAACAGCAAATTGAAGAGTTTTAAGAATAATAGTACAATATATCGGAATTTGTAAAAAATTGGTTAGATAATCACTTTTCCAATGACCCTACATCTACCTTGATAGAGGTATATTGGTTTCGGTTTACCAATTGGTTTCTTTGTAATCGAGTTTCTCGTTTGTCTTTTCTCACCCATTCAAACCATTTCATCGATAGGAGGACAATAACGGTTTTAGAAGTTGGATCGCAGAGGTTCTTATAAGAGCAATTTTTATCATTCCCCTTTTTTTGGGTACCTAAACGTTACGATGAATTTTACTGTCAAATACTCATTTTCTTTCAAAATTATGAAATATTTAAATATTCAATAGTTTTTATTTCCCAAAAAAAATATATATATATATATATAAATTACTTAAGATTTAAATTTTTATATAAAATATAATAAATTATTCAAATGAGGTAATTTTCTTCTTATTATTAGATTAGGAGAATTTTTTTTTTTGGTGAGAGCGTAAAGAAATTTTGAGAATTTTAAATATAAAATTTGTAAATTATTGGCGATGGCTGATCAGGGGATCAAGATGAGGTAGTTTAAGGTTGAGGTGTGGGTTCAGATACAGGAATAGGTATTATGAAGGTATGGGTATGAGTAATTCGAGGACGCCCGGTAATTGTCGAGGCCAGGCACACTTCTAAAGAGGGGCCGCTGGCTTTGAACCACGCCGCAGGCCTCAGGCACACCGCACAGCTGCTAATCGAAAACGAAAAACCGAAAAAGCCCGGGTACCCAATTAGGCAGCCAAATCGGCCAAGGATTCACGGCCAAAAAACAGTGCATTTTAATTAGCAGCGTAAGCAACAGATGCTCAAGGGCCTTCGTGGATATTCACATCAATACAAGATTTCTAATTGATTAATGACGATGATTATGTCCTTCATTGGTTATGCAGTTTATTAAAAAATTACAAAATTTATACATGTTTATAGATTTATCGAGTTTTAAAAACATTTAAAAAAAACAAAAAACAAAGCACTAAGGCAATCTAGAAAGCATATATAATCAAAAAAAAGATTTTTTTTCCTCATTACTTTGTAAAAGAAAATTTTAACATAAAACTTGTTTTATCTCTTATATTATGAAATAAAATCTAAAATTTTAGTAAATATTATGGATAAATAAAATCAGTTTCTTTTATGACGACTTGATATTTTTCCTGATTTGTGTTATTTTTCTTACACTTTTAAAACAAAAACTAAAATAAAGACACCGATTTGAGATCTTTAAGTGATATCATCAAATTATAAATAAGAAGAAGAAACTACCAGCGGTCATCAAATTTTTTGATTATTAAAATTCTTATTTTAAATTAAGAAAAAAAAATAAAGATGATTTTTCCCGAGGCTGAAACCAATAGATCGATTTTTCTTTATAAATATTATCTTTGGTGTGAATTTCAAAAAAAATTCTTCGAGCGGTTTAATACGAGGGTAATTCACATAGTAAGTTACGTTTTGGAATTAAGACAAAATTAGTACAGGAAAATGTTTTTTATTATATACATTTGAAAGAGCAACTAAAATTCTATTTTTCTACATAATCGCCAAAAAAGTTGAGACATTTATTGTAGTGATGAACGAGCTTCGAAATTCCTTCCTCATAGAAATCCGCCGCCTGAGTGTTGAAGGAAAAACCGACCACTTGAAGGTCTGAAAGAGATTCTGTGTAACATTTGGCGTGTGTCGTGCAAAAACAACACTTTTGAGCTGAGTTTCCCTCTTCGTTTGATTTGAATTGCCCTTCTTAGGTTTCGCAATGTTTGGCAATACCTATCAGAGTTTATTATTGCACCACGTTCCAGAAAATCGACAAGAATCACACCTTTTCTATCCCAGAACACTGTTGCCATCAACTTCCTGGTAGACAACGTTTGCAAACACTTTCGAGGTTTTTTTGGAGAATGTGGGTTGGCTCAACACTCAGGCGGCGGATTTCTATGAGGAAGGAATTTCGGAGCTCGTTCATCGCTACGATAAATGTCTCAACTTTTTTGGCGATTATGTAGAAAAATAGAATTTTAGTTGTTCTTTCAAATGTATATAATAAAAAACATTTTCCTGTACTAATTTTGTCTTAATTCCAAAACATTTGTGAATTGCCCTCGTATTTCAAAAATATATATATACATACAATTTTTGCTAGAAATATAAGATAAGATATAACAATATAATTTAATAAATTTTAAATTAATGACATAAATCATTTAGATTTCCCCGCCCTCTTAATAGTTGTTTTTTTTTATATTTTTTGAATTATTTATCACATTAAATTCAATAAAAATAGGATGCTTGTTCATCTGTTATTTACAGAAAATATCCATAAATATTGAAGATAAATTAAAATAAATCATGACTAGTATTCTTTTATTCAAACACCAACATTTTTAGATGGGTTTTTGACATTTTATTGTCTATCTTTTCCAATTTTACGAGATTTAAATGCAAAGGTGTGTAACCGACCCTTGGTTCTTTTTCAACCCAAATGGGAAAAACTCACATCTTGTAAAAGTATGTTAGGGGAAAAAAACTCCAAAATTTTTAACATTTTTATTTTTTATTATTATTATTATTTTTAGTATAATTTTACAATTAAATGAATGGCCATGTATAGAATGGAATGTAACTTTGAATAGAATAGAAATCTTAGAAAAATAATAAATTAAAATGATACTGTTAAATTAAATTTGCCTTTTATCCCAAGTTTTTTTTTTTTAATTTTCTTGATATATTTTTAAATACCGAAATATTTAAAAGAAATAATCGTGTTCGTATTCAAATCCCAGACAAAATAATAATAATAATAATAATAATAATAACCCTAAATAAAAGAAAAGAACAACTGGGGTAGGTCAAAGTTTGCCAGCACTTGTGCTGAGTGAGTGAGTGTGAAAACTTGGAAATAATAATAAAATAAACACTCTCCATTTATCTATTACTTATCTTTAAATATTTATATACTTAATATGAAAAATAAAAAATGTGTTTTTACTATTTCACCAGATATAGTATTGCAATCAAGAAAATTTTCGATGACGAGATGTTGATGTTTTTATACGTTTTGTAGGTCCCTGAGTCATTTTCACTAAGGTTGAGAATAATGTATCTGCGAGTGTATGTAAACAAGATTAGGCAAAAACGGTTTGAGCTAGAATAATGAAATTTGGTACACGGGCGTTATTCAAAATTCGTAGATTTCTATCAAATTTTGATCAGTTTAAAATTAAATTTCTCGATTTCTTTTTTAAAGTATCGAAGCAATATAAAATAATAATGGTAATATATATGTGTATACGATTATGATAATATCCCCGTTTAATACATATTCAAATTGCCCTATCCATATAAATATATGAAATTGTAAACACATTGAACATCCCATATAACGTAATAATATAATGTAATGGGTATATCAATTGTTACGTCCCCGTCAAGTACTTGGGAATGTATTTAATTTTTATCAAAACTATGATAAAAGCTAAATGCAGCTAAAAGCAGTTGAAATTTTGACTTAAAAATGAAGGTAAAGGTTTTAAATTTAAATTTAATATATGTTAATTAATTAATTAATTTAATTGAATAACAATACTCTACTGTAACTTTAATTTTTTAATTAATTAATTAATCCAATTTAATTATACTTAATTTATAATTAATTAAATTTAATTCAAATATAATATATGTTAATTAATCTAATTCATATTTGCGAGATAGTCGAGTGGAGATACTACAGAATTTTTCAAGTATTATTTATTATTTTTACAAGTGAAAGAATATTTGGTATTAATATTTTTTTTCATTTGATTGTAGTTGAAAAAATGTAAAAACACATGATAGTTCTTGATAGTATTTTATGTTTTCTTTCTCTTCTTATTCTTTCTGTATTTATGTTTGGATTGATTTCAAAAGATAAAGAATAAGTTTTTTTATAATTTCCAACATGTGGTTGTTTTTCAAACTTAAAAAAAAAAAATTAAATTATGAATTTTTTTTTTCTTTGCTACTTATTCAATTTGTCAAGCGGCGTATAAGAAAAGAAACAAAATATGTTTGTTATCCTCCTCCGCTCTCTTGGCAACTCAAGAACAACTATTTTGGCCAAAACATTCTTGTGGGTTATTGACCTAGGTATAAATTTACTTTTTGCATATGAATAGTAAATAGGTAAATTCTGAATAGTAAATTGCCTAAGTTTATTGCATTAAAGAGACGAAAAAAAATAAGCTGGAGTGTCTCCACTCGACTCTCTCGCAAATTTGAATTGGATTAATTAACATATATTATATTTAAATTAAATTTAATTAATTATACATTAAAATTATTAATAATATTTATAATAATGTTTGCCTCTTTGTTGATGGCACCACGTTACGTGTTGGCGCGTGATTTGCAGTGTTAAAAAATTAATTCCGGTGCTTTCAGCGATTCAATCAAGCTGAAATTCTATATATAGCAGTTTTATACAATTTGTAATCTTATGAAAAATTATCATACATCTATCTTTATTTTTAAGGTCACTTTAGAAGAAAAAAAAAATCAAAACGTTGTAGGTAATGACCCTCTTCCGGTTGAGCTACATTTCTCAAAAGTGGAAAGAAAACTACGAATTTTGAATAATTCCCGTGTACCAAATTTCATGATTCTAGCTCAAACCGTTTTTGCGTAATCTTGTCTACATACATACACACATACACACACAGACAGACATTTTTCTCAACCTTAGTGAAAATAATTCAGAAACCTTCAAAACGTATAAAAACATCAAAATCTCGACATCGAAAATTTTCGTGATCGTAATACTATCTCTGGCGAGATAGTAAAAAATAAAAAATAAAAAAAAAACTTGTTGAGTCCCATTTAGATATTTTCCTAAATAGGCACATTGGTCTATGTTTAGGGAGGAGGTCCAGACTACCGTTCTTTGGGTCTCCCTCTAAAAGTAAAGGCGCCATTTTAATTTCAATGAAGAGACACATTTTATCTCCAAAAGTACTGATAATTTTATCTGGCGACAGAAAGGCAGCCGGACGAAATTGGAACGGGATGAAAAATAAACAAGAATGTAACAAACATTAGGACAATTAGAATTATATTTTGTTGAAAATTCGAAATAAAGACTACTTCTGGTTATTATAAATATATAAAAACAAGTTTGTTTTCAAAAAAATAACAAAAAAAAAAAATTAATTTAATTGATATTAAAGAATGACACACCCTCTGATTTGCATATTTTCTAATATCATAAAAATTATTTAATTTTTTTTTTTTTTTCAAAAAGAATAAAAATGAAAAATTAATTACTCAATTATTTAGAAAATCTAATGATCAGGCATAAATACATGATAATCGATGATATTTATTTATTATACATGATGAATAATATTTAATATTATAGTAATATAATAATCTACGGAACTCGAAAGTTCCTGCCGCAGCAACCACACTTCTCCAAGTATCCCTATTCAGAGCCACAACCCTCCTATCCCTACCCTCTCCCATCAAAATCATATATCTATTAATATATCTTTATGCCACAATTCAAAGGTTCTTGGTAGCAGAAACCTCATTCCTCCAACTCTCCGTACCTACCCTGCTTCAGCTCCATCCATTTCCTATTTTCTTCTAACTCCCTCAAGCCCTCTTTTTAATATTTTCCCACCCCGTACTTGGTTTACCAGCAGGTTGCTTCCCAATTGATCAATATACAAACCAGAATATGTCGTCAGTATTTTCTCTCCCATTCTACGCAGCTATTCCGTCCATCGTAACTTCATGACCATTCTATGTCTCTAATTATGTTTGAAGATGCATAAAGGGGTTATGATATTCCTAAAACTTTATTATCTTTTCATTATTTTGTTGTTTCATTAATTTTTGTTTTTGTTGTAATTTTTATAATTTTAAGCATTTCTGATATATAAATTGAAGTATGGAAATGTTTAAAATTTACTTTTTTTCAGTTAGAATTAATATTCTTTGATTGAATTTTAAGATTTTTTTAAGACCACAAAATAATAACCGCCTTTTTATGGAGTCTTCTATTATGTACATAAAATATAATAACATTAAATTAATAAATACTATATTAAATTAAATAAATATTTTAAAGTATCATAAAAGTAAAACTATAAAATATTATATTTTCAATTATAAATTTATATATTTATTTATATTTAATATAGAATTAAAAATAAATGAATTTTGAAAGATATTTTAAGAAAGATAGAAAGATATTATAAGAAAATAAAAATAGAGAGACAAGAATATTTTCAGATTATCTTTTGATAAACAGTTGGGTCAGCCGAATTGAAATTTTCCCGAGCTATCGTAGGTAGGCTGCTGATATTCAACGAAGGGTCTCAAGAGAGAGCAGGTGGTGTGCCCTCTTCTTAGAATTACATCCCAAAGGGCGGCTTAAGAAGTGAAACTACAGAGCGGCACAAGACAGACAGACACCCTTCGGCAGTGTAAATCAGAACTCATCCCTCTAGCATCAAGAAAAAAAATGAAAGATAGAATGAGAGAGAACCTATGCATTGATCTCATCAAAGCATCCAATGCGGCACATTTGAATTTCGATTTTTTTTTTAAGGGTAGCTTCTCGTTTTCACTTCACGTAATAGAATGAACCCAAGATTATTGAATAAAAAAGAATCTTTAAAAAGAAGGTAACTTAATCTTACCAAGATTAAGTATTTTTTAATTTAGTAAAATTATAATAATATTTAAATTATTATTTATTATTAAATTTTAGATTAAAAAATAATATAAAAGAAAAAATTTAAATTTAAGTTTAGACTAAAAGTTGAATATATATATAAGATAGACACATGTGTGTGTGTGTGTGCATCTGTAATATACCATTTATATTTAAAGTTGATCAAATTACCACTCGTTATTTTATATAATGAAATATATAATCCTTGTAAACAAATTAGAATAGAAATCTTCAGTTCATTTCATTTACTTCTTCATTAATGTGAAGTTGTCAAGAAAGATTTCAAAAAAATTGCCAATAAAATTGAATTTGACTGTTAATCGGCTTCCTCACTTGTCGACATGTCACATAAATTTTAATATTCTTTCTGCTGTGTACAAAAAAAAACAAGTTATTAACCAGTTATCCAATATTCAACTTTTTGAATTTGTAAAAAAAAATTGAAAATAATACTATAGGTTAAAAGTTGGATTATAAAATAATTATTTTATTCATTTTTCAATTATAAATTTTAATTTTGAATAATTCTTTAGTGAACAAATCAATAAAAAGTTTTTATTTAAATTATGTATTTATTTTACATAAGTAAAATTTAGATTTTATAAACTGAATCTATATTTATAATTTAACATAACTAAATGAAATTTGTTTAAAATATCTAGGAAATTATGTTATTATACCTACGAATATTTTTTGATTATACGAACTAAAATTTATGAATAAAGAGAATTTAAATATTGTCCCCTCAATTATATTATTACATCAAAAACGCTTAAAGAATCATATAAAAATATTTAATATAAAACAAAATATTATATAATATAAAGACGAATGAAATGAACAAGAAATTCATTTCTATTAAAATGTAAAAAGCAGCAGAAATATTTGTTTTAATTTATATTTATTGCTTTATGATTAATACTTATTTTTTTCCTTTATTTTTAATTCATGATAAAAAATAAATAAACGTTAATAGTAAATTATGAAATTTCATTGGCTTTATAGAGTTATATAAAGGTTACCAATATATTTATTATTTGGTATCAGTTAACAAGAGAAAAATAAGGGAAATTACAAGCGATGGCTTTATCTTGTTCCCACGAATCCCAACCATACTTGCTTTATAAGGTGTAAGTGTAAGAATCGTGTTGACTCCATTGTGCTTGAAATATTTGTAAAAATTATCACCATGTCTGTAATGGACTATAAAAGGTAGCAAACTGTGAAGGCCATAGAGGGTGGTGTCAATTTCTTTCATCGTTTTCATCTTGAAAAGAATCCATTTTAAGCTATTACTCAATTCTTCGAATTTTCCCAAATAAAAAAAAAATAAATGAATAATTATTAAATGTCTAATATAAATACGTAAATGATAAATTGAGAGATAATTTTAAAATAGTATGAAGATGGTATATTAATGAAATGTAGCTTAAACTAACCTTGAAGATGGAGGGTATTTTCAATATATGAATTATCAAATTGATATTATTTTAAAATACCTATTTACCAAAAACTTGATTTAATAGTAATAAATGTTATCAATAATATGTCAGTAGGTATGTTATCACTTAATTCTATCGAAATGAATAAAAATTGATTTTATTTATAAATGTATCATATTCACTTGAATGGAAGCCATTAATGTTTCTTTGCTCTAATTCAAAGAATATAATAAAAAATTATAAATGAATGGCGCCAATATTTTTTCATAAATGATAGTTAAATAAATTGATGAATTATGTGAAATGATTAAATTCGTCATTTTTGTTTTAAAAGTATAATATATAATTAAAAAATACTATTAAAAAATTAAGAAATTAAAAAAAATGTTTAGAAGTCTTGGTCTCTCAAAGATGTAGGTCGTATATTGAATTTTTTTTTTCAAAATATATATTTTTATTAAAATAATTTATGCAATTGATGTGAAAATATATTTTCTTGGTTATTATAATTAGATATATAATTTTTTATACTACCTACTCAATACGTATTGAATATTTTTTGTCACAAAATTTTAATCACTGAAAATAAATATCTTTTATTTTGTGTTTTAATTATTTTATAAAATTCCATAAAACGATTATATATATATATATATATATTAAATCTTTTATGATTAAAAATAAATAATGAAAATATATATCTAAATGAAATATAAGTATTTCACTTTTGAGATAATTAATAAGCATTTTTTTATTAACCATTATTATAGTGAAGTCAAAATGAAATATGTATTGGATATTACATTCATGATTCCTTTTATGATTTAAATTTTTTTAAATATATTTTACAAATTAATCCGATAGTTATTGTTAAATATAAGTAGTATATAATATAGAATAAAGAATAGGAATTTTATAAAGCTCAAAATTTAAGTACCTTACTTATTTTTGGTGGAATGAGACATTTTTATGGAAAGGGCATGTTGTTTCCTTTGATTATTAGAATTATTTTGGCTTCCGTACAATCGCCATTTTCTGGATGAAGAATTCTTTGAACTGCCCCTTTTTAAGAAGCCATTAAGGGTCTAAGGGTGGAAAATTGCTTCGGCATAACTGCCATACGTCGTCAGTGTAGTTGTTTGTCTCTCTTAAATGACATTTACTTTATAAATCAAATGAAATAGTTAATTCATAACAGGAAAAGTCTTTTAGGGGAAAAAAAAATAATAATTTATTTTTATAACATGAATTCTTAGGGTATTAAATATAAAAATGAACTGTGGCCAGGCACAGAACCGACGGACGATTTAAAAATAATTAAAAACAACATTATAAATATATAGATATGTATGTATTTTTTATTTAACCTGTTAGTTAAATGTAATATAAATTTTCCGACAATGAATATAAAATTAATAATTTGAAAACTATTCTTCCGGCTTCCGAATATACATAGAAAGTTGATGGATTCATGCTACTAATGCATTAAGTAAATATATCAAATTTTATCAAGTTGTACACTCAATGGACAGACGGACAGACGGACAGACATGATGATAAAAATACTTTTTTCTGTTAACAAAATGCATGATTCGTGGAGATACGTAAAAATTTTCGCATGTGAAATTTGATGTGAAAACAATACCTTCTCTTGCTAACGTCGGTCAGAAAAAAGTTAGAATCTATCAAAGGACTGTTTAAGGTTCACCTTCAATGTAACAAAATCAAATCCATTGGGACCAATGAGTGACATGATTATTGTTGTAAAGATCGGTAGCCAATGAATGAGTGAAAGAGTGAACTCTTGGGTGGTCAGTTTCTCAAGGGGAGGGGGGGCTGAGAAACTGCCAACTGTAGAGAGTAATTTTAATCGAATATAAACCACCACCTAAAAGCACACTAAAAATAATATCATTCAAACGATAAAATTTATTATTATTTATTTTATTTTATTTTTCTAAGTTTTATTATTATTTTTTTACTATCTCGCCAGAAAATTTTCGAAGTCAAGATTTTGATGTTTTTATACGTTTTGAAGGTTCCAGAGTCATTTTCACTAAGGTTGAGAAAAATGTATATCTGTGGGTGTGTATATATGTGTGTGTATGTGTGTATGTATGTAGACAAGATTACGCAAAAACGGTTTGAGCTAGAATCATGAAATTTGGTATACGGGAATTATTCCAAATTCGTAGTTTTCTTTCCACTTTTGAGAAATGTATCAACCGGAAGAGGTTTTGATTTTTTTTTCCTCTAAAATGCCCGTAAAAAAATTAGATGTTTGATAGTTTTTCACATGATTAAAAATTGTATAAAACTATTATATATAGAATTTCAGCTTGATTGAATCGCTGAAAGTATCAGAATTAATTTTTTAACACTGCAAATATCACGCGCCAGCACGTGACGTGGTGCCATCAACAAAGAGCCAAACACACGCTGGTTTAATAAATATTATTTATTAATTTTAATTTATAATTTATAATTAATTAAATTTAATTTAAATATAATATATGTTAATTAATCCAATTCAAATTTGCGAGATAGTAGAGTGGAGACACTCCAGCTTATTAATACTATGGTACTAAGTATTTATAAATATTTTCATATAACAAAAATTTTAATTAATCCTACTTTGTTTAATAACTTAATATCATATATTTTTTTTAAATTTTATTTTTTTTTTCATTTAAAAATTTCCTCACTGTGTGGTCTTTAATGTAAATATCATTTATTTCTGCATGTTAACCACAAAAGTTCCACTTCAAAAAGAGTCCCTTCTTACGATTATTCTTTCCGAGAAAGAGTCCATTCTGAAAATGTCAAACGTTTTTGTTTTGAAAATTAAATGATTTATTTGATGTCGAAAGATAAAAAGGCAAAAGAGACGAAACAAAAGTCGAGCGGGCGTTTGATTGAATAGACAATAATATCTATTTCGTGTACAAGCGTAAAATAGGGAATTGTGATGGGTAAGGAGGGGTTGCAAGTATTCTATTCTCACCGTTGGGGGTGCAATTCTAAAGAAGCCAATACTTTATTCACTAAAAAGTTCATTCAACTGAGAGTTAAACAAGATTAGAAAGCTCAAAAGAAGTATATTAATCGTAACAAATAGAATTTTTTTTTTGTTAGTTCCCACAAATATCCAGTTTTATACTTGTGTGGAATTAGAACAATTGTTACTATCTCGCCGGGGATAATATTGGGATCACGAAAATTTTCGATGTCAAGATTTTTTCTATTTTTATACGTTTTGAAGGCCCCTGTGTCATTTTCACTAAGGTTGAGAAAAATGTCTATGTGTGTGTGCATATGTGTATGTGTGTATGTATGTAGACAAGATTACGCAAAAACGGTTTGAGCTAGAATAATGAAATATAATATAAAGATATATATTTGATAGTTTTTCACATGATTAAAAATTGTATAAAACTGCTATATATAGAATTTCAGCTTGATTGAATCGCTGAAAGTACCAGAATTAATTTTTTAACACTGTAAATATCACGCGCCAGCACGTGACGTGGTGCCATCAACAAAGAACTAAACATGCGCTGATTTAATAAAAAATATTTATTAATTTTAATTTATAATTAATTAAATTTAATTTAAATATAATATATGTTATTTAATCCAATTCTAATTGCGGGATAGTCGAGTGGAGACACACACACACACACATTCCAGCTTATTTTCCTCTAAACTGACCGTAAAGATATAGATATATGTTTCATAGTTTTTCACATGAGATTAAAAATTGCATAAAACTGCTATAAATAGAATTTCAGTTTGATTGAATCGCTGAAGATACCAAAATTAATTTTTTAACACGTTGACGAACCGCCAATCACGCGCCAGCACGTGACGTGGTGTCCTTAACAAAGAGCCAAACATGCGCTCGTTTAATAAATATTATTTATTAATTTTAATTTATAATTTTAATTAAATTTAATTTAAATATAATATTTATACGTTAATTCGTCCAATTCAAATTTGCAAGATAGTCGAATGGAGACACACCAGATTTTTAAATAATTATAATACCAATAGATTCAACAAAATGACTGATAGATTAAAAAATATAATAATAAAAGATTATGTGAAAGCAATTTATTATAATATAATAATATCAATTATCATTGAGATCTAGCAATACGTTTTCTTAAAATCATAGAATTTTGATTAATTTTATAAGACAAACTTTTAATTTTATTTTATCTATTACTATACTTTCTTATTCTTTTTGTTGTAAGGATTCTTTATAATCCTAAAGAAAGATAGAAAAAAAAATCGAAAAACATTCCATAATACTAATAATCAATTAATATGAATTTTTCTATTTTATTATTTTTTTTTTAAAGCGGAGGGGATTTTTTAAATATAATCGTGAAAAGAAATTGAGGGAAATAAACTAGCCACATATATATATATATAAATTTGGAATTGAGGTTTAGATGGGTAGAGTATTTTCTCGGAGACTGTATCTTTAGGCCCCTGGGGCACAAGCGGCTCCGGACCAAAGGTGTCTATTACCAACGCAGAGCGAGAACAATGTGCTTCTGTGTGTGAGTGTGTTGGTGAGGCCAAAATGAGAAGGCGTGTATGGAAGGGCAAGAGGAGTCCCCGGGGCGTGTTCCAGAGGCCCCACAGACCAAAGAAAAGGAGCTCACACCTCCTATAACACCTTAGGTGCAAAAAAAAAACTAACTTTTCTTTTATTTAAATATTATATATATATATATATATATATATATTCATTTTTTCATCTAGGAAAATTGATATTTTTAATTTCTATTTTTAATATATTTTAATAAATAAATGATTGAATATATGGTAATTGTTCACAAAAAGGGAAGCTTCAGGGATTTGGATGAAATTTTACCAGGGGATTCCTTTTTTAATACCAAAGAAACTTACCTCATGCAATATTTCTCGCTCTTTTCTAGTTTACAAAATAAAAATAATTAAAATTTGCATATATATATCCATTGATATTCTATTTGACTACCATCTTTTATTTATTTGGCCAGAAGAGAGCACCACTAATTCTCTGGGTTTTTTTCAGTTCGGTTTAATTAATTAATTAAATAAATTTCGTGTTTTTCGGTTCGGTTTGGATATATGCAAATTCTTTAAGTAATTATTTTTTTAATTTTCCTTGACCCAAACCGAACCGAAAAAACCGTAAATTAGTGAATAAGTGAATAATTAGTGAATTAGTCAATAAAACATTACTTAATGGCTGCACATTTTTACGTTCATAACCAGCAAATCTGTCAAACTTAAAAAAATGTATCTTGTAAACTAGAAGAGATCATAAAACTATGAAATCAAAATCATGGCACTTTATAAAATGTGACACTATTTCAACAAAATATGACTGTATTCACCAAAACTGAAACCAAAATCATGGCACTTTATAAAATGTGACACTATTGCATATATGTGACGGTCTTACACAGAATGGCCGTATAAAACTACGGGAATTGCAGACTGTTTTAAATGCCCTCTAGTGGTTTTAAAAGCAGTTACAAATTGGGTCCCTCTTCCACATAATATATTGACAATAAGCAATAGTTTTATGTAAAAATTTCAATTTTGATAATTTTTGAGTTGTTCTTCCAAACTGACGATATGTTTCTCATATGTTAACATTATCGTCATTTTGGATAAGTAGTTTGTTTTTGACAACTGAAAATGATAGTCACGTTTTTGTGTGTTCTTAGATTTTTTACTTTTATACGTATTATGAGTTCTTGCCAAATGGTTGTACTGTTGATAAGGAACTACAAGGAAGTTATGCAACGTTTGCATGAAGCAATAGCAACGATCGGAATTGTGAAAAAACAAATCATGAATTCTGCATCATGATAATGCAACAGCTCACACATCATTGCTTGTTCGGGATTTTTTAGCCAAAAACAACACCGTAATCATGACTCAACCACCGTATTCGCCAGATTTGGCTCATCAGTGCTTCGACGATTGGAAGAAGCGCTGGCATAAGTGTATTATATCTGAGGGGAATTACTTTGAAGGGGACAAAATGGATATTGATAAATAAATTAATACTTTTTGAAATAATTCAAAATTAACATTTTCTTTTGAACAAACCTCGTAATATACTTAAAAATAAATATTCAAATTCAAGTGAACTATTGAACTTGAGGAAGAATGACGGTTCAAATTTCACCAAGTTCACATACATTTATAATTTATAAATTATTATGAAAGATTATCTAATTATCTAATAAAGGAGTAAAATAAGCAAGGGCTAATTAAACAAAAAAGATCTTCTTAAATAATATATAATATTTAATGATATTTTTAAAAATAGATTTTAAAACGTTCTCAAGTTTTCTTGTTTAAAAATGAAAATGTTTCGATTATATTTTTTATTCCATATCTTATAAGAGAGTTTATATATATTCTCTTTCCTCACACGAGTATAACTATAAAAACTCAACAGTCGTTTTGAAAACACACTGCCACAACATGTTTAATATGAATTCATGTTTTATTTGAAATGAAAAAAAATAGAAAAAATACTTTTTAAAACACGCTTTTATTTAAATGCACTAAAAAGGAGAAAATAATCCCTCAACACACACCACGATTTCCTTACAATTAATCATATCTAAAAAATAAAACTGTGGGCGCCAAATATGCAGGGAAAAGAGTACGAAGAACATTTCATTGTATATGCACAAAATTTGTGGGTTTTTTTTTCCTTTTTCACTATACTTGATAATTGTCTATTTGAAGTAGAATTTGCGTTTTTTTCCTGCATGTAAGGAAATCGTGGTTGAGTGTGGAGAAATTATTTTCTCCTTTTTAGTGCATTTAAATAAAAGCGTATTTTTAAAAAGTTGTTTTTATATAATTTTATTTCCCAATTTTTGGTATTGACAGAATTTTCGCCCGGTTTATGATTTCAGGATATACTGTTAAGAATTAATTAATTTATTAATAATTATTAATAGTAATATTATTATTTATTAAGTAAATTTATAATTTATTTATAAGTTAATATATAAAAATATTTATCTTTATGAAAAATTAATTATTTATATATAATATTATTCATTATAAATCATTTGAAATATTTAAATAGTTTTAATTTTATTAAAATGAATTTATAATTGGAATTTAATTAAATTTTGTTTAATATAAATTTTTTATTTTTATTATTTTTTTTTAATTCCCAAATTTTAAATTGTTCTAAAAAAAATTAAAAAAAGTCAGATGATTTTGCGATGCTCTGAAACATTTCCGATGGAGGGAAGAAAAGTTTTCCAATTTTTCAAAAGAATAAAAATTTATATAAAAATTGGATGTATTAAGGGAGCCTAGGAAAAAATCTGATTATTTAGGGAACCGCAAACCAGAAAAGTTTGGGAACCTCTGATCTAGATAATTATTCAAAGTTTTTTTATAATCCTAGTCGTATCATATTTTCTTTCTTTATTATAACTGATTGAACAGGGTTAATGACGAAGATAGAAATTCACCCCATTTCTCTTAATACGAGTATAATTGCTTTTTACTATTCAAAGTTATTACTGCTAAGGTGGAAATAAAAGGGAGAGAGATGGCAGTGATAATAGACATCCTAACTCATTCAAAGAGGTCATTAATAAATACAATACTCCATATAAAGAAGGAGGAGGGGTGTTTATTTCAAGTTCTTTTGATTTTCTTCAGGATGATAGAGTTCGTTTATTAATCTAGTCAAAGAGTTTCTTTGAAATTCCAAGTTGATAAATTGAAGATTTCCTGGAGAAAGTTCTTTTTTTAGTCATTAGAGGATTTAATAACAAAGCCTTCGTTGAGACAGTCCCAGAACAATTCGATGGATGAAATATATAAAAGGAAAAGAATGCGGATGCTTGGATACAAATTCGAAAAACGAAATAATGCCGCGGATGAATGAACTTTGCCAACATGTTACCATCAAATTAATTAATAAAATAAAAATGAAGTAAACATTCAGGACAATGAAAGAAAATATAATTCATATAAATTATATTTATTTGTTTATTATTTATTATTTATACATGGACCTATATAGAGCAGATTGTCCCCTTATAGTGTACACTAGTGATTCCCAACCTGGGCGATAAGTTATTTTCGGGGGGCGATAGTATTTTTGGGAGGCGAAATTAATTTCAACTTTAAAAAATCTGGAGTGTCTCCACTCGACTATCTCGCAAATTTGAATTGGATTAAATAACATATATTAATTTAAATTAAATTAAATAAATTATAAATTAAAATTAATAAATAATATTTATTATACCAGCGCATGGTTGGCTCTTTGTTGATGGCACCACGTCACGTGTTGGCGCGTGCTTAGCAGTGTTAAAAAATTAATTCTAGTACTTTCAGCGATTTAATCAAGCTGAAATTCTATATATAGCAGTTTTATACAATTTTTAATCATGTGAAAAACTATCAAATATATATCTTTATTTTTACGGTCACTTTAGAAGAAAAAAAATCAAAACGTTGTAGGTAATGACCCTCTTCCGGTTGAGCTACATTTCTCAAAAGTTGAAAGAAAACTATGAATTTTTAATAATTCCCGTATACCAAATTTCATGATTCTAGCTCAAACCGTTTTTGCGTAATCTTGTCTATATACATACACACACACACAGACATTTTTCTCAACCTTAGTGAAAATGATTCAGGAACCTTCAAAACGTATAAAAACATCAAAATCTCAACATTGAAAATTTTCTTGATCGCAATACTATTTCTGGCGAGATAGTAAAAAAGTTACAGATAGTAAAAAAGATAATTTTGCGAACAGGCTTTTTCCGCTTTTTTTTCAATTTTTTTCAATATGTTTCTAAAAAAAAAAATTATGATTTTGAATTTTTATCTGTTAAAATTTATAGGGGGGCGAATTATGAAGCCGGGCTTCGAAGTGGGTGTTTGGTCCAAAAAGGTTTGGGTACCACTAGTGTACACAATATTAATAGGGGAAAAGAGAGGGAGAAGAAAAAAATCGTCATATCCAGCGATCATCCGACATTTCCGGAGTATTTTAGTCATCAAATTTATATATAAAAACAATTTTTTAAATCAATCTACTAGAATCCCTATGTCAATGTAAAGATTGCGTTATTGTTTAATTTAACCGATGTATCATGAATTTGGATAAAACTTTACCAGTAAATTCCTTTTTTAATTTCAAACAAATGTTCCTTAAGCAATAGGTGGCTTCTGGTTTACGAGATAAAAATTATTAATGTTTGCATATAAATCCATTGATATTGTATTTAACTGCCATGTTTTATTATTTGATCACCAGAGGGCTCCACTATTTTTTTATAAATTCGATTTGGCTATAAAAAGATTAAAAAATTAATTAATTAAATAATTTTCCTATATCCAAACCGATCTTATAAAATCGAAAATTATTGAACAAGTTAATAATTAGTGAATTAATCAATAAAACATTATTAAATGGCTTCTCACTCATAACTAGTTAATCCGTTAAACTTTAATAATTTTTATCTCGTAAACTAGAAGCGACCACCACTTATTGCATAAGTAAAGTTTGTTTGGAATCAAAAAAGCAATCCACTGGTAAAGTTTTATCTAAATTTATGATACATCGGTTAGACGGAACAATTACCAAAAATTGTTTTTATAAAGTTGACCACTTGAAATTAAAATAAAAGAAAGGAAAATATATTTATTTTTTTTTAAAACTGATTTTATTGGAAAGATAATTTGATGCCGTTCATGTTCAAATATGATTTCGGTCATGTGAAGGCCAGGACTGGTGCGTAGATAATCGGGTTTTACAATTTTCCCACACATTTTGGTATGCGTCTCCACCATTCTAAAATCTCATGTTGGTAAGATTCATGCTAGCCAAATGAGATCCGAAAAAGTACGTAACCATGCCTCTATACTCTTTTAAGTGGTCGAATTGATTGATTTGGATCGTCCTCAATGCCAGGCTGTACAGAGGCTTGGTAAGTGTGAACTATTCGATGACTTACAGGATCTGTATTATTAATTAAACTAGTGCTTTTAAAGTAATGGGCAAGGGCCCCTTAGAGGAACGAAGACTACCTGCAGGGCAGCCTCGAACTGTCTCCAATGTAACAAATAAATAAATAAACAAAGCAGAAAATTGCCATTCAATTTGATGAATCTATTGACAACACAAATAATGCCAATTTAATTGATTTTATTAATATTGTGGATGTATACACTCCTGATAATCATGTTATTTTTATTTTATTTTTTTGCACTTTTAGTGTTAAAATGGACAAATACATGTATTGACTAGTAAGTGTATGCATATACAAAATTAAAAAAAGGAGTGCCCTGAGAAATTGATTTGGATTCCAAGGAAGCGCGCCGTATCTACGGAAAATTTAAGAAGCACTGAATTAGACTATATGTGGTGGTTAATCGAATTTCCCACTCTGAATGAGATTTATAAAATTGTCATAGTGTAAAATGAGTTTTCTAAATAGAATCATAATTTTTATAAATAAGTTGACCTGTGGCCAGGCACAGAACCGACCGACGGTTTGAAATAAATTAATTTGCAGCTACCTTTAGTTTTAGTGTGAAATTAACCCTTCCCTTTCTATCGTCGATCGAAACATTATAAATATATAGATATGTAGGTATTTTTTATATCACCAGTTAGTTTAATTTAATAAAAAATTTCCGACAGTAAAATTAATAATTTGTAAACTATTACTTCCGGTTTCCGGATATACACCATAAGTTGATTAATTCATCATACTGATGCATTAAGTAAATATACCAAATTTTATCAAAATCCGTTGAGCCGTTCAAGCTGTACACTTCTATACGGACGAACAGACGGACAGACATCATGCTAAAAATACTTTCTTCTGTTAAGAAAATGCATGATTCGTGAAGATATGTAAAAATCTCCACATGTGAAATTTGGTGTACAAACAATACCTCCTTACTACGTCTGTCGGTAAAAAATAATTCAGGTAATTTCAGCGATTCAATCAAGCTTTATAGTAGATTTATACAATTTTAATCATGTGAAAATCAAACATATATCTTTATTTTTACGGTCAGTTTAGAGGAAAAAAATGAAAACGTGGTAGGTAATGGTCCTCTTCCGAAGGAGCTACATTTCTCAAAAGTTGATAGAAAACTACGAATTTTGAATAATGCCCGTGTACCAAATTTCATTAATCGAGCTCGTACCGTTTTTTGTAATCGTGTCTACATACACACACAGACATTTTTCTCAACCTTAGTGAAAATGACTCAGGAGCCTTCAAAACATATAAAATCATCAAAATTTCGACATTTGAAAATTTTCGTGATCCCAATACTATCTATGGCGAGAAAATAAACAGAAAGAGAATAGATTTTATTATAAAATAAGTATTTAATTAATTATTATTTTCATAATTATTTCTTTTATTTATTATATTATTATATACATGAATATTAATTATATTTAGTATTTTGATTTATTATTTTCTATATACCATGGTCGGTAAAAATGTCATTAAATTACAAATGTTGCTCTGGCCTCAGTTTATACATCATGAATTGGTAAACCTGACTATTAGCTGCCTAATCATTGAAGAAACACACACACAAAACAGTATTGTCAACCCTAAAATAAGACGCTTTAATAAATCTTATGTAAGGATGATAAAAATTTTAAGTAAATATATACCATTTGGTTGTGTGATCGAAAAGGGCCAACGCTTATAAATGTCAAGTATATAGTATTCTTTTCAGTTTAAATTAAAGCGATTACTTTGAGAAGTTTTATAGTGAAGTGTTCTCCCTGTCTCTTAAAAAAATAAGTTCCAAAAGTTGCGATTTTTATGTTGCAGTCAAATAAAAAAAAACCGAAAATATTCAAGAAATTACAAAAATGTGAAATTAAACAAAATGAAGTTGAGCTTTTTATAATTTTCCTCTATAACAATATTACTCTATAGAATACTTGTTAAAGAAAAACAGGTTAAACCCAGAAGTGTTATTCCATTCGGCTTACTCACTAAACTGGTAGTGGTTTCATCCGATTACCACTTATTTGCTTCTATGGGTCAAATAAAGAACACCGGCAGATTTTGGTTCGTTCACACATGGGTAAAAAGAATTGATGAATGTTCGCAATAAAAGAAAATGTTTTACTGGAATAATATTGACAAATTATTTGAAAAATGGAAAAATGGAGTATAATTATAAATAAACTACTTTTTTGACAGAGAAAAGTTTTCCGAATTGTGAATATGATTTACTTTACTTACTAAAAATCCGAATTTCATACTTGTAAATCTATGTAAATGAAAAAACAATAGATAATATAAATAATTGAACCCAACCGATGATTCAGAGAAAAACAAACCAGGTGGATGGACCTCTTTCCCTTTTCATAAAAGGGGGGAAACTGATCTACCCTTCTAACTCATATAAACTAATTATAATTAATAATACAAACAGAAAACATGTCCAATTTTTTTAGATATCAAAGGAAATAAATAAATATCCTTTCCAACAAATAATTATTATTTATTCAGAAAACAAAAGTTAAAAATTAGTTAGAGCTAATTTATATGTATATTAATTATCATATTGTACAACCAAAGTTTAATAAAAATCTATAATACAATAATTATAGATATATATATCTATATATATAAAGGGGAGTGTTTGTATGTATGTATGTATGTATGTATGTATGTATGTATGTATGTAATTTGTTTACTTTTTTGCTGTCATAGAAACAAACAAAAAAGAAATTTCCTACTTAACCGACACTTTACCGGTAATTTAGAATTATAAACATCAAAAAATAAGAAACGATTTCTATGAAATGACATCACAATATTCTTATATACCTCTATGGTAACATAGGCTCTATAGATTTTATTAATATCTAATCAATAACCGCAGAATTTAATTTTTTAAAGTTTATATATTCTCCGTGTTGTTCATTCATGGCCCACTGACTGGCGGACTCATCAATGTATATAACTCTTAAGTATTTCCAATCAAAGAATTATTATAATATTTAACTTTTTATTTTAAATTCTAATATTCAAATATCATTTCAATTAAATAATTTATTCTAAAAGTTCTCATTTTAATTAATTTAATAAAATATTTAAATCATATTTAACTTAAATTATTTTGTATTTATTCTTTCCATATTTGAATAGTTACTTCTTTTATTTTAAGGGAGGGAATTAACTATGATCTAAAAAAATTAATAAATGAACTTAATAATAAATAAGTTGACCTGTGGCCATGTCCGAACCGACCGACGGTTTGAAGTAAATTAATTTCCAGCTACAGAAACAATTTAAAATAATTTTAATATATCTATTAATGTAATAAAAAACAGATATGGATACAACATAAATATTTTTAATTTTATTTTATTTATAATATATATATGTAATCACACAGTCTGGTCTTACATATATAACGCCTGTTATCATGCAGTAAAGAGGCTTATCTCATCAAAATTATTATCAAAGGGAATGAAAATTAAAATATATAAAACAATTATTTTGTCTGTTGTATTATATGAGTGTGAGACATGGTCTATGATCTTAGGAGATGAGAGTGGATTCAGAGTATTTGAGAATAGGATTCTTCCCAGCATTTATGGGCCAAACATGAGGACACCAGGGAATGACGTAAGAAAGATGGAACAGAGGCTCAGGATAAGGACACTTGGAGAAATGTGGTTGTAGCTGCCAAGAACTTTCGAGTAGATAGATATAACATATTCAATAAAAATATATATAATTAATTTATTGATTAAATTAAAATATCTTTTAAATAATCACACAATAAGAAATGAATGTTTTATGTTATACATTGATTGAAACAAAATGGATGAAAACCTTTTACTACTTTCAACCAAATACTATGTACCACTCGGGGGTACAGGGGGCGGAGCCCCCGTCTAGATGTGAAGAGCGACGAAGGAGCTCTGAGCAGCTAGTATATCTATATATTATGCCTAGCAAAAAAGACCGCTCTTGGAAAATTTTAATACCTATAATTTAATGTAAAAAAATAAATTTTTGTGAAAAGGAAAAAATTGAAATTTTGCATAGTTATATATAAATATGGGAAAAAATTTAAATATGGGAATTGTTATAATTTTCCGTAAAGTGCTGCATTTTGTCGTACTACATAAGAAATTAACTTCAAATTAAGTTTAATTATTAAAAAAATTATTTTTTCTGTTTTAGCGGTGCAAAGAGATCGAACACCAATAACATCTTTAAAATTTTTACAAATAGTCATATAAACTATTCTATTAACTCTTAATATATACGAGGTGTGTCTAAAAAGTTCGGTGAATGGTATGATAAAAACATTAAAAAGAGAATGTTAATTCTAAATACCTTTATTAACCTTCAAAATACTCTCCACTAGCCACAACACACTTCTGACAACGTTCGTATAACGCTTAAAAACTGTTGGAGAAGTCTTGATGTGGAATCGTTCTCAGAATAGCCGTCACAACGTTCAGGCCGGCAATCCACAAGCAGGACACCAGAAAACACTGCTTACTCTGTCTTTGCTAATACGCAATTCTTCGGCTATTAGTCGCAGAGTCAATCGCCGATCTTTTGTTAGCATCTCTCGTACACGTTCAGTGTTTTCTGGTGTCCTACTTGTGGATTGCCGGCCTGAACGTTGTGACGGCTAATCTGAGAACGATTCCACATCAAGACTTCTCCAACAGTTTTCAAGCGTTATACGAACGTTGTCAGAAGTGTGTTGTGGCTAGTGGAGAGTATTTTGAAGGTTAATAAAGGTATTTACAATTAACATTCTCTTTTTATGTTTTTATCATACTATTCATCGAACTTTTTAGACACACTTCGTAAATAATATATGTATATATATATGATTAAGCCTCGTTAGGCGTTGTCACGATTTGCGTCTTTTCTAAGTTGCACTTCTTAAAATTTAATTTATAAGTTAAAAATGAATAAGAGAGTATTTAATAATAAAAATGTATTATTTTCAAGAAAAATTTGATTTTGGAACCAATTATTAAAGGAAATTGTTTAAGTAAAAGTATGAAAAAATATATTTCGAATCAGTTTTTTATTTGAAGCATGAATAGCCTCAGAATGTATTGAAAAACGTATGAACTACAAAAAGATATAATAAGAAATACTGGAAGAAATTTTAAATAAGGCGAATGTACCAGTATTTGAGACTATAAGGACAACTTTATGAGAAAAAATAGATATCTTCTGTTTTTTATCAGATATTAATTTGATTCTTGGGAGATGTGATTCATTGGTTAATTATGAAGAATTTATCTGCAAACCAATGCAATTTTCTATTTATTTTGTTTTTTATAATTTTTTTTACATTAGCATCTAAAAGCACCAGTAGTTGACATCCTTAAAATTAGGTAATATGGACATTCAATTAATAATATTTAATATTGATGTCAATACTATAAAACAAAAATAAAAATTAGTGATTTGTCTCCTTAAACATTTGAAGAACAAAATATTAAAATATCCATTTGTTCGATTCTATAAAAAGTTACTTAAGTTGTGCCGTTTACTCAGATGATTACTCAAAACTTTTATATTTACACATCTTCAAAGGAGAAGGAATTACTATGATTTAGAATTGTTTTATGCCTTATTATACGATATTAAATGTACAAGTGTCAACTACTGGTACACTATCAACTACTAGTACACTGTCAACTATTGGTACACTATCAACTACTAGTACACTGTCAACTACTGGTACATTATCAACTACTGGTACACTGTCAACTACTGGTACATTTACCCTCATATATTATAAACCTAAAGAACAATCACATAGACATATAACATAAATATTATATTTTTATGAATATAGAATATTCTACTATTATACTATATTATATTTTATTTTTATAAAAAGAAAACCTCATTTATATTATCAAAAGAGTGGGTTTTTCTTTTCTACTTGATTGATTTTTTCATTATTTTATTGGAAGTCAGTAATCTTTTCAATCAGAAAAAAAAACGTTGCAAATTGCAAAAAGCGGATTGTCTTAAGACCCAATTAAATATCGAATTTGCCTGAAAGGTTTTTATGGATAGATCGATGACTAATTAATTTTTAGTGCCAATTATAAAAAAAAACAACAAACAAAACAAAAAACAAACAAGAATAAATTATTGGCAATCGTTGATCTAAAATGTTGATTATAAATTACAAAAAGTAAAACCAACTTTACATTAGTAATCATTTAATAATAAAATTATTTTATGTTCAATTTAACGAATCATTTTTCTTATTACAAATTTTTCATTATCTCCATTTATTGAAATAAATGTACAAGTTTAAATTTGAAAATTATTTATTAATTGAAGAAGAAAGAAACACCATTTCTTGGGCACAGAAGAGCGAATGCAAAGAAATAAATGGAAAAATAAATTTAGTTAGGGCAGAGTCATCGCTTCATGTCAATTTATATGTTATCAAATTTGCTATAAGTTGTATAATAAAGCAGATTGCAAATAAAAATAAATAAATAAAAAAAAATTTATTAATTTATTAATTTCCATAAATAACTTATTCAATAAAATATTCATTTCAAAGAATTGTATATAATATATATATATATTAAGATGACCATTTTTTGAAAACACCAAATCAGGACATTTTACCTTTTTTTTTTTTTTAAGAATCAAATTTAAAAAAATTTAAAAAAAAAAATCGGGAATGTTCAAAAGCTTAGTCCAGAAAACGTTTTCCTTTTTACTATCTCGCCAGAGATGGTATTGCGATCACGAAAATTTTCGATGTTGAGATTTTGATTTTTTTATACGTTTTGAAGGTTCCTGAATCATTTTCAGTAAGGTTGAGAAAAATGTCTGTGTGTGTGTGTATATGTATGTTACCAAGAATACGCAAAAGCGATTTGAGCTAGAATGATGAAATTTGGTACATGGACATTATTCAAAATTCATAGTTTTCTTTCAACTTTTGAGAAATGTAGCTCAACCGGAAGAGGGTCATTATCTACGTTTTGATTTTTTTTTCCTCTAAAGTGACCGTAAAAATAAAGATATATGTTTGATAATTTTTCACATGATTAAAATTGTATAAAACTGCTATATATAGAATTTCAGCTTGATTGAATCCCTGAAAGTACCAGAATTAATTTTTTAACACATTGACTGGCACGCGTGTATCTACTCGACAATCTCGCAAATTTGATTTGGATTAATGTTTAGATCTGAAATTAGTTAACATTTCTTGTTTTGCTAATCCCTACTACTACTACTACTGTGCCTACTACGCTGTTTCAATTGTAATCAAGGATGTTGCAGTTCTTGGACATTTCCATAAATCCCCTGTATTCTCCATCGATGAAATCGTGGCTTCTTCTTTAGTAAATTGTATGATTTTTTTTTGGAAAGTAATCCCATAAAAAAATATCACGTATTTGTTTATCTTTTTTCGAACATGCAGCCATATCACCTTCTGATTCTCATCACTGACTTCAAGACAATTATTTTCAAATGTGTGATATTTTAAAACTGAAGTCAGAATATTCAGAACTATTAACTCGTTTGTTTCTTGCCTTTATTATTTTTTTTCGCGCTCTATTCAACTTTTTCCATCATTTCTTTTTCCATTGCCTCTATAAAGGATGCTCATTTTTTTACTTTTCTAATTATTTTTGATTTAAATATTACATAAATTTAATTAAAAAGATATTTATTATTATATTAAAACGAATATTTTAGTAATTAACCATCCCCAGTCAATTTTTGAACAAAAAATGTGAAATTTGTTTTCAGAAATTTTAATCTCTTTATTTTTAAAATGATTTAAAAACAAATTTTAAACTCTTTATTGCAGCCCTGGCCAACCCAAATGACTCCATGGGCTTTTTTGATTAGGAGCAATGCTTCAGGGGCCGTATTTTAGGGAAACGTGCAACATTGTATTAAATAAGTTGACCTGTGGCCAGGTCCGAACCGACCGACGGTATGAAATAAATTAATTTCCAGCTACAGAAACAATTTCAAATAATTTTAATATATCTATTAATGTAATAAAAAATAGATATGGATACATAAATAATAAATATAAACATTTTTAATTTTATTTTATTTATAATATATATGCAAGACCAGGCTGTGACGTCATGAATGGCTGGATGACGTCATATAATTTTAAATCAAGAAAAAACTAATAAATTTGATTTTTCTCGAGGATAAAACCAATACAAAGTGCATGATTCGTGGTGATATGTAAAAAATCTCCTCATGTTAAATTTGGTGTGAAAATAACCCTTCCCTTCCTATCGTCGATCGCTAATACTACCACTTCCGGTTTCCGGATTTGCACCAAAAGTTGATCAATTCATCCCACTGATGCATTAAGTAAATATACCAAATTTCATCGAAATCCGTTCAGCCGTTTAGGCTGTACACATCTATACGGACAGACGGACGGACGGACAGACATCATGCTAAAAATACTTTTTTCTGTTAAGAAAATGCATGATTCGTGGAGATATGTAAAAATCTCCACATGTGAAATTTGGTGTGAAAACAATACGAAATTTGGTGTGAAAACAATCGGTCGGTAAAAACACTTGATGCTTAATGTTTAATGTTTTTACCGACACTTGATGCTTAATGTTTAATGTTTTTACCGACCGACGATAGTAAGGGAGGTATTGTTTTCACACCAAATTTCACATGTGGAGATTTTTACATATCTCCACGAATCATGCATTTTCTAAACAGAAAAAAGTATTTTTAGCATGATGTCTGTCCGTCTGTCCGTCCGTCCGTCTGTCCGTCCGTCCGTCTGTCCGTCCGTATAGATGTGTACAGCCTGAACGGCTCAACCGATTTTGATGAAATTTGGTATAATTACTTAATGCATCAGTGGGATGAATTGATCAACTTTTGGTGCAATTCCGGAAACTGGAAGTGGTAGTATTAGCGATCGACGATAGGAAGGAAAGGGTTATTTTCACACCAAAGGAGATTTTTTATATATCACCACGAATCATGCATTTTGTATTGGTTTTATCCTCGAAAAAAATCATATTTATTAGTTTTTTCTTGATTTAAAATTATATGACGTCATCCAGCCATGCATGACGTCACAGCCTGGTCTTGCATATATATTATAAATAAAATAAAATTAAAAATGTTTATATTTATTATTTATGTATCCATATCTGTTTTTTATTACATTAATAGATATATTAAAATTATTTGAAATTGTTTCTGTAGCTGGAAATTAATTTATTTCATACCGTCGGTCGGTTCGGACCTGGCCACAGGTCAACTTATTTAATACAATGTTGCACGTTTCCCTAAAATACGGCCCCTGAAGCATTGCTCCTAATCAAAAAAGCCCATGGAGTCATTTGGGTTGGCCAGGGCTGCAATAAAGAGTTTAAAATTTGTTTTTAAATCATTTTAAAAATAAAGAGATTAAAATTTCTGAAAACAAATTTCACATTTTTTGTTCAAAAATTGACTGGGGATGGTTAATTACTAAAATATTCGTTTTAATATAATAATAAATATCTTTTTAATTAAATTTATGTAATATTTAAATCAAAAATAATTAGAAAAGTAAAAAAATGAGCATCCTTTATAGAGGCAATGGAAAAAGAAATGATGGAAAAAGTTGAATAGAGCGCGAAAAAAAATAATAAAGGCAAGAAACAAACGAGTTAATAGTTCTGAATATTCTGACTTCAGTTTTAAAATATCACACATTTGAAAATAATTGTCTTGAAGTCAGTGATGAGAATCAGAAGGTGATATGGCTACTTTATTTTAAATAAAAATAATAATAACAATTTAAAATAAAAAAAAATATATTCTCTATTAATTACTATTATTTCTAACTTTTTTCTTCCCTTTTATGCAATCAAATATGTAGTTTAAAAATTGTAGGACATATTTTAAATAAAAAAATGAATTAATTATAATTATTTCAATTATATTCTTTGTTTTTGAATATACAGACGAGAAATGAAAGTTACAAAAGAATTATAAAGTTAACTAGCGGCCGCACTATTTTTCACGGTGGGCCGCGAGTTGGCCAGGCCTCCTCTATTTTAAACTAGTTACCTATTAATAAACATAAAATTAATTTTAAATTATATGCAATTGATATTTTTTTCAAATTTTTTTTTTAAGACTGAGTGGTTTACGTGTAAGGTAATTTGAGGGAAGTAAACCCAAGCCTCCAACTTTATAGAGAAATATAAACGTAAATTGTCAAAAAAATAATAGACTATCACTATCTTGTCTTTTTTTTTTCTTCAAAGGATTTTGATGATAAATTTGTTTTTTTTTTAATTTCTTTTTAATATTAAAATCAAAATTATATTAAAGAAAAATGAGGAAAAGAAATAATTATAATAAAAAGAACAAAAAGAAAAAACAAAAAAATGGATGAGAAATGAAAGAAGGAAATGTGACTCATTTGGGTGTATATTGTATGACATTGTGTTAATCGGGTTGAGGCAGAGTTAAAAAACAAACGTCCCGGTGACTATGTATTTGAATAGGGAAGTATTGTGTGGTAGAGAGAGAATGTGGGGAGTGGAAGTGAAGGGAGACGGTTTTGTCGGTCTCTTTTGATCTTGTCGGTCCTTTATTATCGCACGCAAGAAGTGCCCGTCACTATATATATGTATATATATAGATAGATAGATAGATTAAGTATATATTGTACATATCAATGTGTGTGGTTTACATTATATGTATGTAAGGTGACCAAACGTCTCGTTTTTCCGGGATTGTCCCGAAAAAAGTCTTCGGGACAGCCTATTGTCCCGTTTTTTAAACATTTAGGACATTTCGTACTTTTTTCAAAATTTTTTTAACGTTTTTCAATTTGCTTCAAAAAAAAGGTAATATGACCCGGTTTAGTGTTTTCAAAAGATGGTCACCCTAATATAGAAATGTGCTTTCAATTTTGTTAATATATGCAATGATAAATACTAAGTACTATTTGTACATTAAATTAATAAGATTTTTTTCTTTTACTTATATGAAAAATGAAATAAGATTGATTTAACTATTAAAAGGCATTAAATTCATTTGCCAATTATAGAAAAACTTTTGCACTGATAATTATTTTATTGAAGCACGTTTATTATAGTTTATTATAAGATAACCCCTCTTTGTTATCTAAAATATTTTTATTTTTTAATCATTAATAGAGATTTGATGATGATGATAAGCACATGAAAAATTTAATTGGGTATTGTTGATTGATATTGATTTAAGAGTTAAATGAATAAAATATTAAACTGGAAATAAGATTAATAATATATATATATCTATATATTTATATCATATATTATTATACTAGCAAAAATTGTATATATATGTATATATATTTGTTTTTTACTATCTCGCCAGAGATAGTATTGCGATCACGAAAATTTTCGATCTCGAGATTTTGATATTTTTATACGTTTTGAAGGTCCCTGAATCATTTTCACTAAGGTTGAGGAAAAAATGTCTGTGTGTGTGTGTAGACAAGATTACGCCAAAACGGTTTGAGCTAGAATATTGAAATTTGCTATACGGGCATTATTCAAAATTCGTAGTTTTCTATCAACTTTTGAGAAATGTAGCTCAACCGGAAGAGGGTCATTACCTAAGGTGGCCATATTTCGAAAACACCAAACCGGGACAAACTGTTTATCTTTTTTTGAAAAAAGTACGAAATGTTCAAAACCTTAGTTCAGAAAACATTTGGGCTTTTTTTTAGAACCAAATTGAAAAAATTTTGAAAAAAGTACGAAATGTCCTAAATATTTAAAAAAAACCTGGGAAATTAGGCTGTCCCAAAGACTTTTTTTGGGTCGAAGGGACAGAGCACCTAAAAACGGGACGTTTGGTTACCCTACCATTACCTACCACGTTTTCATTTTCTTTCCTTAAAACCAGGGGTGTCAAACTCTGGCGAGATAGTAAAAATACATTTAGAAAAAAATAAAAAAAAAAAATATTTAAATATACATTAACCAAGAGGTTCCGAAACGGTTCCCATAATACATCGGATTTTTTCCGCGGCTCTCTTAATTAGGGTGACATATTTCGAAAACACCAAACCGGGACAAACGGTATACCTTTTTTTATTTTTTTTTTTTTTTAAGAGACAAATTGAAAAAATTTTAAAAATAATCGATGATGTATTAAAGTTTCCCCACAAATCTCACCTTTTTTTAGAACCAAAAAATTTGAAGTATTACGAAATTTTTTCGCGGCTCCCCAGGAAGCATTAACCGAATGTTTGTGTTATAGTGACAATTAAAAATAGTAATACAATTTTTTAACACTTGTTTTGTTGTTATTCTTACTTTTGTTACAGAATAATAGTGTTTTTTTTTATGAAAACTTATCTTAAGGAGGTCTACTACTGGTAAATTTACCTTAGGTTGTGAATATTTTAAAATGAAAAAGATTTTTGAAATAATCATATTGAAAAATTGGGTAAATCCTACATTTGTTAAGGATGTAGTGAATTAAAAGAATAATCGTTATTCTTTTAATTCTTAAAAATTTTCCTTTTTTACACTCGAACCTTTAAAAGTCATTAATATTTGTAGACAAGTAAGTATTTACATTTTTTGCAGGAGAAAGAGATAATTATAATTTTCAATGATTGATAAGTATTAAATTCGTAATCTTCATTTTTAGTCTCAAGAAATAGAAATCGATGAAAAAAATCTGGAGTCTCTCCACTCAACTATCTCACAAATTTGAATTGGAAAATCAAGCTTTTCAATATTTGAAAATTAATTAAAATTTTATTCTATCCGATCATAGGATTTAAGATTTTTAACATAATTACCACTGACAACATTTTTCAACTGCTTCTAGCTGCATTTAACTATCATCATAGTTTTGATAAAAATTAAATTCATTACCAGGTGCTCGACGGGGACGTAATAATTGATGTACCCATTACATCTCTTATATGAGATTGATATTGATGTTATTACATTTTATGGGATGTTCAATGTGTATACAATTACATATACGAGTATTTATATGGATAGTTATGGTTATTTGAATATCTATTAAAAAGGGATATTATTATAATCGTATACACATTTATATTACCATTATTATATTATAATAATTTTTTTCGATACTTTGAAAAAGAAATCGAGAAATTTAATTTTAAACTGGCTTCGGAGATAGAACACATCAACGCTTGCTGGCGCGTGATTGGCAATCGACATGTTAAAAAATTTAGAAATTAATTCCGGTACTTTCAGTGATTCAATCAAGCTGAAAATCTATGTGTTGCAGTTTTATACATTTTTTTAATCATGTGAAAAACTATCAAACATATTTCTTTATTTTTACCATCAGCTTAGAGCAGGGGTGTTGCACGCGACAACTATTTTTGCGGCCCGCGACGACTTTCGACTTTTTTAAAAATTTTCAATTTGTCACTAAAAAAAAAGGTAAAATGTTTTTCGTAACCAGACTTTCGACCGACTTTTTTAAAAAAAATGTTCAATATGTCTCTGAAAAAAAGGTAAAATGTTTTTTTGCGGCTTGAACCTTGTTTGTTTGGCCCAAGTGTACCTTTGAGTTTGACACCCTTGGTTTAGAGGAAAAAAAATATGAAATCGTGGTAGGTAATGTAGGGTGACCAAACGTCCCGTTTTTAGGTGCTCTGTTCCTGCGTCCCAAAAAAAGTTTTCGGGACAACCTAATTTCCCGTTTTTTTTAAAATATTTAGGACATTTCGTACTTTTTTTCAAAAAAAAGGTAAACCGTTTGTCCCGGTTTGGTGTTTTCGAAATATGGTCACCTTAGGTAATGGTGCTCTTCCAAAGGAGCTACATTTCTCAAAATTTGATAGAAAACTACGAATTTTGTACCAAATTTCATTATTCTAGCTCAAAGCGTTTTTGTGTAATCTTGTCTACATACATACATACACACGCACACAGAGAAAGAGAGGGAGACACAGACAGACAGACATTTTTCTCAACCTTAGTGAAAATGACTTAGGTGCCTTCAAAACGTATAAAAACATCAAAATCTCGAAAATTTTTGTGATCGCTATACTCTGACCAAATAGTAAAAAATCAAAATACTTAAATTACTTAACTTTAAAGATTAACAGAAATTAGAGTGAAGTCTACTCTTAATTCGTTGTTAAATAAAACATTAATGTAGATAATTTAAAAGAAAATAAATTTGAAACTTTATTGAAATTGAGAGAGATGATGATTGTTTTTTTTTAATCTACCATTAGAATGTTTTCTTTTTTTTACGACTCTCATTATTTATTTTTCTTCTAAACTTAATTATTTATTTATTCTTGTTAAAGAAAGGGAGTGAAAAAAAATTTTCAAATGTGAAGGTGAATATTTAACGATGTTGGTAAACCATTTTTTTTTTTAAGTATAATAAAATAAAAATAAAAATATAAACCTAGAGTTATAAAATAACTATAAAAACTTGGATAGGTAAATGTTAATGTAGAAGTTAACAATATTTTATCACTTATTAAAAAAAAATAATAATAATAATAAAACAATATTTGAATGTTTCATTTATCTTTCTAATGAGTTTTGATTACGAGTCATTACATTGGCTTGTTATATTAGAGAAGAAGATGTAAAACCACATTCATTCGAGATAAGAAGTAATCAGTGGCCTGGATGCTTTCTTTAAAAGAAAATCTATCTTTATCGATAAACGTCTCTTTTGTTATACTCTTTGAAAAAGAATTATAAGAGAAATATGTTCAAATTATCATTTATTATAATTAGAAATTGTATTATAAATACCTCTGTTAGCTATTAAATAAATCATAGAGTAAGAAAAAGTTTTAATAATTAGGAATAAAGAAAGAGAGAGATTAGCGATATTTATGGTATATATAAGAAAGAAAACAACAAACAAGGTCTGTTCGAAAGAAAAGTTGAATTTTGAATTATTTGTAAAAGTATTTATTTATTCATCAATATCCATTTTGTCCCCTTCAAAGTAATTCCTCTCAGATATAATGCACTTATGCCAACGCTTCTTCTAATAATCGAACCACTTATGAGCCAAATCTGGTGAATACGGTAGTTGAGTTATGATTATGGTGTTGTTTTTGGCTAAAAAATCACGAACAAGCAATGATGTATGAGCTGTTGCATTATCGTGATGCAGAATTCATGATTTGTTGAGAGATTAGCGGTATTTATGGTATATATAAGAAAGATAACAGCATACGAGGTCTGTTTAAAAGAAAAGGTAAATTTTGAATTATTTCGAAAAGTATTTATTTATTCATCAATATCCATTTTGTCTCCTTCAAAGTAATTCCCCTCAGATATAATGCACTTATGCCAGCGCTTCTTCCAATCGTCGAACCACTTCTGAAATAAGCTTTTCAGTTTGGTCATCAGCTCGTTCTCTTCGATTCCTACTTTATCTCATCTCTTGTGGCAAAATGTTTTCCTTTCATTGATCTCTCCAGTTTTGGAAATAGGAAAAAGACGCAGGGAGCCAAATCTGTTAAATACGTTGATTGAAGCATGCATGATTGTTTTTGGCCAAAAAATTATTAACAAGCAATGATGGGTGAGCTTGTGCATTTATGATTTGTTTTCCATAATTCCGATCGTTTGAGCCGTATTGCCTCACGCAAACGTTGCATAACTTCTTTGCAGTAATTCTTATTATCAGTACGATCTGTTGGCATTAACTCATGATGCACCACGCCATTGTAATCGAAGAAAACAGTGATCAAAACTTTCACATTTGATCGAACTTGTACCACTTATAAACATTATTTTGAGACAAACTGGACTCGCCGAATGTCATAGTCAATTTTTTAAGTGCGTTGGAGCACTTTATTCCATTTTTAAGGCAAAATTTAATACAGATTCTTTGATCAATTTTTTTTTTAATTAAAAACACAAAAACGTGATCAACTTTTTCAGTTGTCTAAAACTAACTACTAATCCAAAATGGCCGATAATGTCAACATATGTGTACAAACATAACAAAAAAAAATTCGATAATCGAATGTACACAGCCCGCGAAATTTATATACAATTTGATATTAATATTATTTTTTATTAATAAAAGAGAATTTATTAAACGTAATAATAAACATAAAAAGAAACCTATCAAAATTATTCATTTGTTACCAACTTAATTGTTTTTAAATTTTGTTTTGTTATTAAATATTGAAAAAAAAAAAAATAAAAAAATTATTACGGCGATTTGAATAAAGTTATTAATTTTATATTTAAACATTGTGTTATTTTGTAAGTTCTTAAAACCAAATTTCCTATAAATTAATATTATTAATCAATCTCGTGCGGCTAGAAGCCGCCAGTCCCTCTTAGAAGAGTTTTATGCCACCGGCAGCATATGATGCCGGGAACGGCTAGTTTTTGCATATTTACCTAAGAAATTTATAATAAATCAATTTTGATTGTATAATTATGGAAACACAAACAAATTATATATTAATTTAAGACTCCGCAGTGAACTGATATTAAATTTAATTACCCAATATGTTCTTTGTAAAGTTTAGTTGTTGTTTTCAAAATAAAATATTTTAACGAGTAAATAGTATAAAAATTTATTAAATTTATACATATTTTTAAAAAAATTAAAATATTAATGAATGTGGATTCCATTGAAAATCTAAAACATTGTTAAAAATATAATGGTCACTATAACTTTCCAAGATAACAATTCTGCTTTTTAAGTAATATTAATATTTAATTTAAATAACGGAAGCGAATTGAAAAACAATAAATGATATAGGGTAAAGTATACAGTCGTTGGCCCCGAGGCAGTCATTGGCCCCCTATCACTAAAATACAAATAAAAAGAGATTTTTATTTTAAAAATTGCGCTATTAATTATGGTTATGTAATTGATGGTTGTATGGTTGTATAATCACTATAGAATACCTAAGTCAATAACTATAACAGGGGGCCAATAACTGTATTTTTTAGGATTTTTGCGTGCTTGTTGAAAATGTCATGAGAAAATAATTTTTTTTTATTCATCAAAATGCTCATAGTATCTATGTTCTGCAAATCTAATTAGATACAGATTGTTCCGCAATTTGCGCAAATATGCATTAAAGACTGCTAGGAATTGCTTAATGGGGCCAACGACTGTATGCTTTACCCTATATTCAAATGCGAAAAAATAAGTTCAAATATTGATTAGAATTCCCAAATTTAATACAATAATAGAAAAATTATGAAACGAAATTTTATAAATATTCCTTTAATAAATTAAAAAAAAAATAGAGTAAAATAAAAATAAGAATAAGTATCGATATAAATATCTCTTCAAAATAAGACGTATAATTGAATCAATTCCTTGAATTTATGCAACTAACTGAAATGAAAAATGTTGCTGGATGCATAAAAGCTTTTTGAAAAGGGGCATATATTAATGGATCAATGTGATACATTAAACATTTTTGAAACAATAAAAATAGTTACGAAAACTACAAGTTTCTTAAAAAAAAGAGAATATATAATTGTATTTGGCTACCTTTATAATGCAAAATTATTCTATTGCTGTAATTTATTTTTTTGATAAGTCAACTTTGTTTTAATTATTGTATAAAGAAACATTAAAAGGATCATTTAGTTTAAAGCAGGGGTGTCAAACTCATACACTTGGGCCAAACAAACAAGATTTGACTTTAGGCGGGCCGCAAAAAAACATTTTATCTTTTTTTATTTTTAAAGACAAATTGAAATTTTTTTAAAAAAGTCGAAAGTGGTCGCAAGCTGCAAAGTTTTTTTTAAAAAAAGTCGAAAGTCTGGTCGCAAATAACATTTTACCTTTATTTTATTAAGAGACAAATTGAAAATTTTTTAAAAAAGTCGAAAGTTGTCGCGGGCCGCATGCAGCCCGCGGGCCGGGAGTTTGACACTCCTGGTTTAAAATAATAAAATATAATCATTAATTTATAACTGATGTTTTTGTGAGATGAAAAAACAAAATAAAGAATTAGAACGAATAATATCAATATATTAATATTATTAGTATAATTTATAAAAAAAAAAATATTTCCGGGTTATTTTTACGTGTTTGTGTGGGATTTGAGTCTCGACGTTTTGGTGAGAATTTCAAAAAAGAACATGTGAAAATAAATCAAAATAGATGAATGTTTTGATGATATAATTTAAAAAAACTAAAAATGACAATGAATCTAACTAACATTCTAGCCTAATATATATATAGTACCGGGACCCCGAGCCTCGGCTCGGTACTTAAGTTAAAAAAAATGATTCATTATTATTGGGTTTGGCTGGTAATATTAATACCTGGGACACCGAGCTGTCGCTCGACCCTTTAAAAAATATTAATCTACAATTAATTATTTATTACAATTATTAAATGTTGCATCATTGCATCAATCTGATTAAAATGAATTGAACTGGGGTCCTCAATAATACAAACAAACAATTTTAGCTAGCATAATAAGATTAATCCAAGTAATATCGTCTATTTCTATTCGACACTATTTTCAGTTATGAAATGAACAGTCAGTAGAGAGTAAAAAAATTGTAATTGAAGACCGTTGTTTTTAAAAATAATTAAATTATTTTATAGATTATAAAATAAAAATTATTGTATTAACATTAAAAATATTGAAATAAAAAAATAATAGTTTGATTTAATAAACTAAAATATTATAAACATTTTTAATGTGAATTTCTCAGGGAGGTAGGGAGCCCAATTCATTTAACCATCCATGTTGTATAAGGAATCTTAATTTCTTAACACTCCGTTTTTTCAAATTTAAAATAGAGGGAGAGAAAGAGTTTCAATTATATTCGAATAGTCTATATATTCTATATATGAGTATTTTTTTTTTCTGAATTTAATACCAAGTTGATTTTCAAAATTTTCTATTCTTTATGCATATGATTGATTACATGTGTTAAAATTTAAACAAATTCAAATATTCTAATTTATAAATTTATATAAAATTTAATATTATTTTTTCGAGACTAATGGCAAATACCGGTGGCCCTAGTCAGAGCAAGAGAAGACTCCTTTTGGTAGCGGCCCAGTCGATGATGTTATATGGATCGGAGATTTGGGCTTTACAACTATATTTTAAGTGAAAAAATGATTTCTTGGTTATATAAAAATTAAAATATGATTCTTTATATCTTTATTATACAGAAAAGTAGGCGTGTTAATATAAAATATATACCTGGGACACCGAACTATCACTCGACCCTTTAACCAATTTATACAATTTATTTTTATATACTTTAAAAATTTTACAATTTTTTAATTATTTATTATAATTGTTAAATGGGATTTCTAAAAATGACCCATTAAAAATTTGTTTCCTAAAATGTTTCAAATTAATTAAAATAAATTGTATAAATGTTCATTTATAAAATCTATATATCTGTGAGTTTGTTTTTCGATTTTTTAAATTTTGATTTTGGATTCGATTAGAGCTTAAAATGTGTAAATGTAAAGTGGTCTTGGTTTTTTTAAAATTCGTTTGGGAACATGGTCAAATCGGCAGTCAAAGTTGAAAATTCCCCATATATTATAACTACTGTAATTAGTATTATTATAATGTAAAATTATAAAGAAAAAATGTTTAGACATTATTATAGACATTTTCATTCTGTAAATTAAATAATTTTATTTCATTTAAATAAATATCTATTTTTAAATATTTTTTTCTCTCTACATTATTTATCTAATTCTCACAATATATTAAGATCATACCGGGACCCCGAGCCTCGGCTCTGTAATTAAGTTAAAAAAAAAAAATTCATTATTATTGATAAATATATATCGTAATTTATAATTATAAAATATTATTAAAATATATATTTTTAATTTTATTTCGAAATTAAATAAAAAATTTTAAAATATTTTAAATATAAAAAAAATATATATTTTTAATTTTATTTCGAAATTAAATAAACAATTTTAAAATATTTTAAATATAAAAAATATATATCTTTTAAAAAAAGGCGGGAGTCAAATTTCAATATAAATGTCATTTGTGATGTCATCAATATATAAATTAATAATAAATAATATTAATAAATATTAAATTTAATAAAAGAACAATGAATAAATAAATATAAAATAGTAATTTATTAAAATGTAAACAATAGATAAAAAGAAAAAAAATAACAAATTCATTATTTTCATTTTTAAATAACGATTCACCCGGCGAGTTTCGAACCGACGAAATCCACTCGTTAAAACATCAGTCCAACCGCTGGACTATATGTATTTAGATAAAAAATTGTCATTTTTTTACTGTCTTAGCAGGCAGTATTAAAAATTTTGACGTTTTCCATATAATATATAATTTTCAATTAAGAAATTAATAATGAAGCTGAATGTTTCAAGAGATATCATCAATAAAACTTAATTTTTCTTTATAAATACTATATCTAGTGTGAATTTGAAAAAAATCGTTAGAGCGGTTTTTGAGAACCATGATATATAGATAAATACATATATACAATTTTAGCTAGCATAATAAGATAAGATAATATTGTAGGTAAACAAGTGTTTTGCTATATAAAAAAATCTGGATTGTCTCCACTCGAGTATCTCGCAAATTTGCATTGAATAATCAAACTTTTTTCTATATTTGAAAATTAATTAAAATTTTATTCTATCTGATCATAGGATTTAAGGTTTTTAACATAATTTTCGTATACATGCGCGTGTTTGGCTCTTTGTTGATAACACCACGTGGCGTGCCAGCGCGTGATTGGCAGTCAACGTGTTAAAAAATTTAAAAAATTAATTCCGGTACTTTCAGCGATTCAATCAAGCTGAAATTCTATATATAGCAGTTTTATACAATTTTTAATCATGTGAAAAACTATCAAACATATATCTTTATTTTTACGGTCAGTTTAGAGGGAAAAAAATGAAAATGTGGTTGAACCGGATGAGCTACATTTCTCAAAAGTTGATAGAAAACTACGAATTTTGAATAATGTTCGTGTGCCAAATTTCATTGTTCTAACTCAAACCGTTTTTGCGGAATTTATATACATACACACACAGACAGACATTTTTCTCAACCTTAGTGAAAATGACTCAGGGATCTTCAAAACGTATAAAAACATCAAAATCACGACATCGAAAATTTTTTTGATCGTAATATTATCCCTGGTGAAATAGTAAAAATGACATTGAATCTTTCAATGACTAATATATATATATATATATTATTTATTATATTTACACGTATATTATAAAACTGTAGATAAACAACCGTCATGCTATATAAAAAATCATTGTAAATGAGTAAAATTAATATTTAATTGATTAAATAAATAAATATAAAGTAGAGCTTTCATAAGACAGGTTGATAATAAATGATAAATTTATTTCATAAAGAATATTATATTCGTATTAATTAAAACAATCGTGTAATAATAATTGCGATATATAATTATAAATGTATTTATGAAATTATGAAAAGTTATCAATTTAAAAATAAAATATAAAATGCTATTAAGAAAATATATTGCTATTTCATAAGAGAGACGAATGGATTATAATTAAATTAATTAGCTGTTAAAGTCGAAGGAAACAAGGACAATCAAGTGACATGGTACTGTTGTTTGGTGGGGGGAGAGATCCCTTTCAACCAGAAAATCATTCCCATGATTATCTTTCCACCACTTTAACAGGGATGGCAGGAAACGGAAATTTGATTTTTATCAAAATCCGGTTTACCAAACGAAACGACCCTTTTTGGTTGAGCGCCCTTTGAGCCCTTTATAATAAACCGATAGTCAGATAAGGGTAATAAACATGGTTAAGAGAAAAAGCTTTTTTTTCCTTCTTAAAAGAGTAAACTCATTCGATCCATTTAATCCTATTTGAAAAAATATCAATTTAACTTTTTGTTTTATATATATCTTATCTCATTATACTAGCAACATTGTATATATATATATATTTTTGAAATTCACACCAAAGATAAAATTTATAAAAAAAAATCAATCTGTATTGGTTTCAGACTCTGAAAAAATCATCTTTGTTAGTTTTTTCTTAATTTCAAATAGTAAATTTAAATGACGTCAGCAACTACGTCAGACAGCGCTTTATTAAATACAAAATATTATAAATATAAATAAAATTAAAAATACTTATTTTAATAATATTTTGTAATCAAATTACGAAATATAAATTATGTTATATCCATAGGCCATACTTTTCTGTCTTTCACAGCATTAATAGGTAGGTTTAAGGGTTGTATGTTTTATGACTATTTTTTCTTAATTTATGTACTTTAAAATTATTTAAACGGCGGCTCGGTGAACCCGGTATTAATATTATCAGCCAAACCCGATAATAAGGAATAATTTTTTTTAATGACCGAGCGGTAACTCGGTGAACCAGGTACTTATATATCAGGTACGGCCAACACAAAGCTCAATAGTTTTTTGGACTAAGCTTTTAAACAAAATTTTCTTTGATGATCGCGAAACATATTTAAGAACAAGCTGGAGTGTCTCCACTCGACTATCTCGCATTTTGAATTGGATTAAATAACATATATTATATTTAAATTAAATTTACTTAATTATAAATTATAATTTAAAATTGATAAATAATATTTATTAAACCAGCACATGTTTGGCTCTTTCTTGGTGGCATCACGTCACGTGTTGGCGCTTGATTTACAGTGTTAAAAAATTAATTCTGTTACTTTCAGCCATTCAATCAAGCTGAAATTCTATATATAGTAGTTTTATACAATATTTAATTCAATCAAGCTGAAATTCTATATATAGCAGTTTTATACAATTTTTAATCATGTGAAAAACTATCAAACATATGTTTATTTTTACGGTCACTTTAGAGGAAAAAAATTCAAAACGTTCTAGGTAATGACCCTCTTCCGGTTGAGTTACATTTCTCAAAAGTTGATAGAAAACTACGAATTTTGAATAATTCCCGTATACCAAATTTCATGATTCTAGCTCAATTCGTTTTTGCGTAATCTTGTCTACATACACACACACACACACACACACACACACACACACACACACACACACACACACACACACACACACACACACACACACACACACACACACACATATTTTTCTCAACCTTAATGAAAATGATTCAGGAACCTTCAAAACTTATAAAAACATCAAAATCTCGAAATCGAAAATTTTCATGATCGCAATACTATCTCTGGCGAGATAATAAAAATAGTCGATCCTATATATAAAGAGAAGTTGGCCACCCCTGCTATATATATCAGAAGAAAAGAAATTCGAACTCTTATTTATAATTAAATTAAATAATAAGTACTTTATTATTATGTATTATATATGTTTATATTTGCATAGAACCTAATTATAACATTTATTCTTATTATAAAGGACCTAAATGTCAATTTTGAATTTGGGTTTTTGGAAAAACAAGGCTTTTGTTAAAAAAAAAATTCAAAAGTATCCATCTCCATTACTACTCTAATTTGTGTTCATTTGTTGTATCTTTCTATTGAGACGTTCTGACGTCATTTCGACATCAAGCATGACGAATTGTCGGCAAAAGATCAAAGGCTGCGGCATAGTGAGTAATATAGAAGGGGCTCCGCCTCTCGCGCCCCTCCTGTGTGGTCAAATTGCGCCCTAAGGCCCAACTCTTTCTTATATGTCGGCAAAGTGCTTTTAAGTCTCCATATGGGCGGAAGAAGAAACCTCTTGAAATATTTAAACAAAGTCCAAGGATATAATGTAAATAGATTTAAAATTAATTAAAATCTTCCGTATGCCGAGGAACATTTTCACACACTGATCTGGAATTAAATACAATTACTCTTTTAATCAAAGAGGATTATTGAAAGTTATTAGATAAATAATTTAAAATAAAAACATGACTTGATCGTCAATTGAAACATTGAGTTGACATTGAAACTAACATATTAATTACAATTCAGAAGAGATAAATAACAACACTTAATGACAATATATATATGAAAATTTTGTAATTATGAAGGAGACTTAGTATATTATACTTAGTGATTAACATATAGAAAGAAATTTTATTTATTCTAGTACATATTATAATTTGTAATACTCACGAAACTGTTCAATTCCTATTATGAAATAAGAGATAATAATAAATAATATAAATATAAAAAAATTTATAAAATAACCTTTTTTTCATGAACTAAAAAGAATAAAATAATTTTTCTATAAGCCTGACAAAGTTTTTGGATGAATTGTTTCATATTCAACGGAAAACGTTGGGTGCATTTAGTTTTATTTATTTATATGAAACATCAAGTCATATTTTTGTAATAATAAAAATTTTATTAAACACATAAAATGACAAAAAAAATTATTATGCAATTAAATTGATAAATCTTTTATTTTTTTTCAAATTTTACAAGAATTATATTTTCTTAAATTTACATATTATCAATCACATACAAAACAGTTGATTATATTAGAAGAAATAGTGTTACTTGTTATAATGAAGTGTTTTAGTGTGTAACTATATATATATATATAAATTATAGCACTATAAAGAAATTTAATTGCATAGAAATAAATAGAAAGCAAATGAAAACTAAATGCGTCATACGTTTTTCGTTGTATATTAACCAATTCATCCATAAACGTTGTCAGGCTTATAAGAATAATTATTTTATTCTTTTTAGACAGATTTTAATTCGATAAAATAAAATTATTCATAGAAAAGGATCTAAGATGAGAAATAGATAAAGATAATATTATACGAGAATTTGCAAATAGAATAAAATAAAAAGAAAATATTATAATAATCTAAAAATGATTATAATTATATTAAGTAAATGTTATTATTGAAGTAATGTTTTTATAAAATATATTTATTAAAATTAAGATATTAGTTAAAAATTCCTCTTTTAATGTTATAAATTATTTTTAATTATTTTCAAAATGAAAATCAATTAATTGCTAATTACATTACAATTAATTAATTATAATTTAATTATATTTCTTCCATATCGTTTAGGACAATGGTGCGCAACTTATCTTCATTTGCGACCCCCATTTTTTTGAAAAAATTTGTCGCGTCCCCTGAGTTTTTTTTAATCGTTAAGGAAGTTAGTTTACCTACGTGAAGATATTTATTAATACGATACTTAGAAAAACGTTGAATGACAACACACCAGGTTTACGAGCGCGCTATATTTTTTATTGTTATATATAAAGTTCTTTAAATTTGACGATCCTGAAAATTTTTCTCGCAACCCAAGGGTTGCGCATCACTGGTCTAGGATCTATGGATCCATTAAAATATCTATAAAAATTTTCAAAAGTCTCTCTCAATTTAAAGTTGATGAAAAATCGATTTCAATTTGTCATAAGAGCGAACAGACAGACAGACATGAAGTTGAAGTTTCTTTTTATTAGAGATTTTATTCTCAATTTATAAAATAATATTTATAAATAATAAATGGATAATTTAAATATTGTATACCGAGCTACAGTGAATTCTCGATGTAAGCAACCCATGATATTAGCAACTCTCGTTATAAACACCACTTGATATAAGCAATTCAGGAAGTATTTATTCAATAAAAGCAACTGTCATAATTGTCAATTCTACCTTACTTCATTTAAGTGCACCCTAAAAAAATAGTTTAAATATAATAATAATATAATAGTTAATATTTTAAGTATTTATTCAATAAAAGCAACTGTCATAATTGTCAATTCTAACCTCACTTCTTTTAAGTGCACCCTAAAAAAATGATTCTCTTTCTCCAAGTTATAATTAATAAAAGTTTATTACTGAATTCAGATCACAACTCGTTCTTTAATTGTAAACTTTTAATTATTGCTTTGATTTTTCTATATTTTCAATATTTTAATTGTAATTTCTTTTTTCTACAAGGTAAATATGAATTTAGTCTATATATATACGATATAAGCAACTTTTTTCATAAAAGCAACTTTTTGGAATAAATGATTTCAGAAGTGTTGCTTATATCGAGAATTAGGTGTATTATAATTATTAAGATAATTTTTATTAAAAGACCACATTGTTTCTATAAAATTATTTATTAAATTAAAATAACTGTACAACGTTTCGACTGCTTATTCTGCAGTCGTTTTAATAAAAATTCTCTTAATAATTATCAAAATAACCACAAAAGCTTTAATAAATACATAGGTGTATTATATTATTTTATAATTAAAAAAAACGAAATAATTATGATGATGATCTTTAGTTTTGTATATTCATGTCAATGACAACATCTTTAAGAGAATGGTTAGTTCCAAGTCATTTATTATTATTATTATTATTATGAATGAATAAATGAATAAATGATTAGAATATAACCAAATTTTCAACATTTTATTTATTACCTTTGATCATGGCAAGTATTTGATTAATATTGTTATTATTTTGTATATTAGATTTTCCTATTCATTGATACTTCAAACGAATAAAGTAGTCCTGTGTTTATACGTAATATGATTATATTAATAGAACTAATAGAATAAATTTCGAGACAAATACGATTTTGTTGGAAAACAATTAAACATGAAAAGAGAGAGCGAGGAAGAGGATGAGAGACAAACATCAGAGAGAAACGAACTAGTAAAGGGGTTGTGGAAAGAGGAATTTTGCTAATAACAGAGGCTATTAACTAAGTGAGTGTTATGAGATACACTGCGACTGTGTCTGTTTTGGTTTGCTTTGAGGAGACCCACACGCACACACAAACAAGGGTAATTTGCTTTTTGCCGCCCTTCGCTTTATCAATTAGCCAGCAAGGGGTGTTTTTGCTTTGAAGACACGTGACTTGAGGTTGCTTGTATATAGTGAATCTCTGTCTGACTGTATTTCAAAGGAGAAGGACTCGAAAAGGTAGCTCAGCTATTTATTTAAATAGAACCACTTACAAGACGAATCCGTTTGATATATATATATATATATGAACAAAGAACAATCAAATAAAATAAAATAACGAAATAAAAATGAAAAAAAAAAAACCAAAACTTTCTGCTGAATTTACATATTAACAATATTCTTTTCTTTTGATTTATTTATTGTTCAAATACTCTAAGGGCAATTATTATTATTTTTTTTTATTTAAAGAATAAGGAATACTAATAATTATTAACATAGAAAATAAAACGAGATTATCAGATATTTATTTTAAATAATAAGACAAAACTATTTTAATTATATACACGCGGGTGGGGTGAAAAGTTTCCGGCCTGATCAGGAAAAACGATGTTTTAAAATTTTTTTTTTGCTTTATTTTTCAATATTCAAGATAGCTGAGACCTGTACGATGTCAGCTGAATGTGTGCGTAATATTTTGCACAACCATTTGAATATGGAAAGCTGTGTGCAACGTGGGTGCCGCGTTTGCTAACGTTAGACAAAAAACTTAATTAAAAAATTAATTCCGGTACTTTCAGCGATTCAATCAAACTGAAATTCTATATATATCAGTTTTATACAATTTTTAATCATGTGAAAATTATCAAACATATATCTTTATCTTTACGGTCACTTTAGAGGAAAAATATGTAGGTAATGACCTGTTCCAGTTGAGTTACATTTCTCAAAAGTTGATAGAAAACTACGAATTTTGAATAATGCCCGTATACTAAATTTCATGATTTTAGCTCAAACCGTTTTTGAGTAATCTTGTCTACATACATACACACACACACACAAACATTTTTCTCAAACTTGGTGAAAATGATCCAGGAACCTTCAAAACGTATAAAAACATCAAAATCTCAACATAGAAAATTTTCGTGATCGCAATACTATCTCTGACGAGCTAGTAATAAAAACTTATGGAAAAGAATAGTTTGCTGAAAATAGGACATTTTTCTGCTCCCACTAAGCGTTCCCTTATTTCTTATTTTACCAATAAATCACTGGATTTCAAATGTTTGAATTTCAATAAAATTATACCTAAAACAAGATAACAATAATGATGATAATATTATTTTTATTTTTATTTTTACTTTTCAATACAGATCTTTCTCTAATAAGAGATAATTAAAATAAAAAAATAGAATCAAGTTGAATTCATTTGATTTCAAAAGATTTATTATTAAATTTTAAATAAAACATGTATGGGATTAAAAATTTCTATATAATTTAAAATTAATCTGTGATTATATACTTTTCGCTTTATTCATCGTAGTTTGATTGACTTTCATTATTTTTATTAATTTTGAGTGCATCTATATTATAGAAAAAAAACATATTTTTTTCAATTATATCAATGGCCCCTTTTGACTGCAATGAAGATTAAAAATACTTTTAGAATTTAATAATTAAAAAAAAAAGAGAAAAAAAAATGGAATTAATGTGATGATGATATTTTACAAAAATCAATATTATATTTATCTCTTGGCTGAATGAGCAAATTAATTTCTGAAACCATAAAATAATTACATTTTGAAATCCTTCTTTACTTACACATATTCACACAAACATACATACATATACAAAATAACGAATCTATTGGAGCGGAGAGACTTTCGACCAGACTGCATGTCGCTTGTTGGGGTCAAATAACACGGGAGTCTTACTCATGTTAAAGGAGAAGAGGGTCTGACAGCAGCGACCTTTTGACCACACACATTGAATCTAAGACAAGAAAATTAACTCAAGTTACTCTTTAACTTAATGATATAATAGAAAAAAAAATTATTACTAAGTTTTCATAAGATTATTTTTAAATATTGGAAACCTTTATATGCCAAAAGTTAGTATGATTATTACGAATCATACTTTTGAAAATCTCCATGTTATAAGAAATTAAAAAAAAAACTTAATTTATAGCTATTTTAGTTTTAGTTATTTAAATTTTAAAACAAAGAATCTTAAAGAATACGAGGGTGGGGTGAAAAGTTTCCGGCCTGACCAAGAAAAACGATGTTTTTAAATTTTTTTTTTGCTTTATATTGCAACATTCAAGATAGGTGAGGCCTGTACGATGTCAGTTGAACATGTGCGAAATATTTTGCACAACCATTTAAACATGGAAAGCTATGTGCAACGTGAGTGCCGCGTTTGCTAACGTTAGACCAAAAATTGCTTCAAAAAACCATTTCTACCGACAATTTGGAGTTGTAGGCGTAATCCAAACGAATTTTTGCGTCGATTCATATCTGTTGATGAGACTTGAATTAAATTTAATTAATTAATTAATTTAATTAATTAGAGCACCGTTATGAGAAATGTATCAGTGTTGATGGAGATTATGTGGAAAAATATATCAAAAAAAAAATTTAAAAACATCAGGCCGGAAAATTTTCACCCCACCCTCTTATATATGTATTATTTACATTACAAATAATATTAGAAAAATTGTATATTTGATTATTTTAAATAAATATTAAAAATTAAAAATAAAAAAAAAACAAATAAAATTATTTAAATTACCAGTTTATAGTTAATATGCCTCATTCATTCATTTATATTTAAAAATTTTTGATAATTATTTTAACATATGTTTATTCCCATTCTAATGAAATCTTCATGAAGGGTTGAGGGCAGATGATGGAAGGGGATTAATAAATTATTTAATGCATCATGTCATAATGAAAAATTATTCGCTCCGAATATTTTATAACACATACACATCGATGAGTTATTATTTGCTAATTATTTTATAAAAATGTAATTAAAATGTATATTATCCGATCCATAGGATAATTAAATATATAATTAATTATGTTATTTAAAATAGAATGGCGTTTTTATAAATAGATAATGAAATATTTGAAATAAAAAAGTCGAATTAGTATTTCATGTTGCCTGCTGCCCTTTATATTATATTCACTTTTTCACTTAACAACGAATTTATGTATACTAAAATACAAACAGGCTCATATAAATATACATTTTTTTATTTTCTAATAAAAAAAAAATAAAATAAAAAACAAACAATCATCAGGCTAATTTATTTTTTTGAAGTCACTACTTGCATCTAAAAATCAATTCATTTATTAAATTAATCAATTAAATTAAGTTAATTATAAAGTCACTTCACTTTTAAATTTTAAGAAAATAATTAAAACTTTCTTGCAAATAAATAGAAATATAGCAAAATTGATAAATATTTCAAATATGAATATATATATATATAATAATTCACTTATCTAAATAATATGCCATTTGTTCTTTTCATTATTTTAATAGAAAACTTAATTCGATACATAATTAAATAGTATACGAACCCTTGATAAACAAAAAAAAAATTCAATTTTCTAGTGTTGATACCTTTTTAGAAATCCAATTTTTTTCAGATCAACTTTTTCTACCTTATCATAAAGAAACCTTGAATCCTCTCTTCGCACCAACATCAAATTCTGTTTCAAGCTTGGAAAAACAGCCACAGAAACATTTGAAATGATTCAAAAAGCACACAGAGAGGAAGCCATGAGTTGTAAGAACATTTTCAAATGGTTTGCAAAGTCCGGCTTCAAAAGAGTCGAGTGAAGACCCTTTTGACAGCTTTTTTTTATTCTAAAGGCATCATTCATCAAGAATTCACTCCCCAAGTGCAGACGGTCAATGGAGAATACTATTTGAGGGTCTTGGATCGTTTGCTGAAGAGAATCGCTCGAATTCGCCTTGAGTATCGCGAGCAAGGCTCATGGAGGTTATTGCATGACAACGCTCCTGCGCACAAGTGCCTAATTGTGACAGAGTTTTTGGCGAAAAAAGGCGTTGTTCCTCCTTATTCCCCTGATCTAGCTCCAGCTGACTTTTGGTTATTCATTAAACTAAAAATTGCCATGAAGGGAGAGCGTTTTTCATCGGTGGAAGAAATCCAGAATTACGTAACCGCGGCCCTAAAGGGGCTCCAAAAGAATGACTTCTATTTATGCTTCAATTCATTTTACAAAAGATTTGAAAGATGTATCAATTAGGAAGAGATGTATTTTGAATAATCTGAAATAAAATTTATAAATTTGTAACCCGTTTTGTTTTTATGGTCTGTCACCTTGGTTATTGTCCACACCGTGTATATTTTCTTTAAAAACAATAAAATCCAATTTAAGATATAAATAAAAGAAAATACTTTGAAATAAATGAAACTAAAAAAAAAAAAAACATTTTATATAATATTTTAGAACTTAAGAAATAAAAAAGAAGATTGTTAATTATATTAAATTATGGAAGAAAAAATAAATAAATTCTAAAATGCCTATTAGTAGTAGTCCTTTGATGATTTTTATAAAGTAATAAAAATAAATAAATAATTTTAATTGAGACAAACTATGTCATATTTAATTTAGGCAGTATTAAATGTGGTGGTTTAAGTTGATTATATATATAAAGCTTTTATATGTAAAAATACAGAGTATTTTTGTTAAAGGAACGAGAAATTTAGTAGACCGCAAGTTCCCCACCTACAAAACTAAATATATTTATTCTATGTACCATTTAATATTATTTACTTTATATGCATAGATAAATAATTTCATTTTTTTTTTGATGAAGAATCAAATTCTATACTTATGTGTATGTAAACATATGTTTTATATTTACTTTTCTGGCTTTCCTGGTAGAAAAATCATGTATAATGTTCTCAATTATTTGTACTTTGTATTTGTTATTTGTAAACCCTTAATAAATAAGAAAGATGAGTATAGTATACCATATTTTCCTTCTTGGTTTAATATTGTTCGTGTTGTTAAATTAAATTAAATGACGAAATTCGATGAGTATCATTGAAAAATAACATTAAAAAAAAATGATGGATTTTTTCAATTTCATTACTTTTTCTAAAGATAAAAAACAATATTTCTCTTAGGGTGAATGAAATAAAATAAATTTAATAAATTATGAAGAAGAAATGATCAGTCAGTTGAAGGATTTGTGAATTGGTTCGTGAATTTCAAAATATTATACCCTTAAAAGATCGTCCAAGTGTTCATTATTAATATAATAAAGGCAATGCTGGATTTTGAAAAAATACAGATACCACTATAGGAATTTATAGAACTACAGATATCTGAAAATAACATTTTACATCTGATTATTAGGAAAAATAAATTATTAAAAAGAATGAAATATTTTATAAGGTTTAATATAAAAAAATAAAATATATTAACTTACAAAAAGTACAGGATGTTTCATCCTCGGAGGCCTCTACATGAAGATGAATTCCCTGAAACAATTAAATAATTATATGATTAGTTGAATTGAAATTGATTTGATTAATTTAGATGCCTCTGGTGAATTTTAAATTTTAGATAGTATTTAAAAAATAATAAAAACAAATACTATTAAAAATTATCTTGAGAAATATAAACTTCTTTTTAAATAATTAAAACAAAATTATATTAATTATATTGAATATATTCACAGATATTAATTTAATATAATAAAAAAATTTATGAAAATTAGATACATTGTACCTTAATTATTATTTATGTATATACTAATTAATATATCAGAAAAACAATTTTAAATCATTCATAGATTTTAAGACATAAATAAATAACCAAATTCAAATTAAATGTCATTACATAATGTCATTACATAATGTTGAGAAATATTAAAAAACATCATAAAAAATATGAATCATGGCGCCAATATTGTTTCATAATTAGTAACATAATTATTAACTTGATTTGATAGTAATAAATGTTATTGATAATTTGAATTTTATGAAAATTAATACAAAAATATTTTACAAAAGTTATAGATATATCATATTGATGAATAAAAGTCATTAATGTATTTTTACTAAAATTCAAAGAATATAATAAAAAATATGAATGAATGGCGCCAATATATTTTCTTAAAATTCGTAGAATAAATTAATTAATTAAGTTAAACGATTAAATTAGCCATCTTTGACATAAATGTAAATAATTATAGAAATATTATTAAAAAATTAAGAAATTAAATTTTCTTTGTTAGTTAGATACTTTTCACATTCAAATAAGGTGAATTTCTTTTTTTCCCGATAAGATAGTAAGGGAATGAATTTATAGATATTATAAAGATATAGAACATAGGTTCTTAAACTTATGTACTCCACGGACCCCCACTTGAAAAAAATTTTTTTGACGGACCCCCATCACAACTTTAGGTACTTTACGTCATTTTATTAATTAATTTCTGGCTTACGATCTCATAAGGACAAGGATATATGATGAATATCTCTAACAGTGATTGGTGAATAACGATTTTTTTGCATATTGTAGAACACATTTTATTAGAAATTATAATATTGAAGAAAGAAAATACAAACATTGTCATAGCAACAAATCTCACAAATTATAATGGGTACTTACATTAAATTCATATAAATATTTTATAATTTTTTTCAGAAAATATTAAATAAGAAATATTTTAAAAAATAACTGCATCTATCTCATTAAATATAACTTACATATTTAATGAGATGTATGCAGTTGTTTTCTTGAAACAAGAATCTCAATATCTGGCTTAATATTGGAAACTTTTAATCTAAGATCCGGCTCTACATTTAATTTGTTTCTATATTTAGACTTAATATAAAATAGTACCGAAAAAGCTTGTTCGCATAAATATGTAGTGCAGAATGGAATCAAGTGTTGAAGTGCTTTATTTGCAAGCGCAGGATAATCTGACCTGAGAAGTAACCAAAAGTTGCTCAATTCAGTTTTGTTAAATTTTAGTTTATAAGTTGTATCACATGATAATTCCACGAGAATATCTTGTTCAGGTGCAGATAAATGTTTAGCATTTGTAATTTCCATATTAAATGGATCTCTGATCCAGTTATTGCAAGGATCAGGAGTAGAAAAATACTTCCTGAAGTTGCTTTTCAAAGTAATTAAATGTTCAACAAATAATTGACGCGTTTGATTAAGCAATTTTTCACTGGAGCTTTCTATGAAATCATTTAGAGTTGGAAAAGACTCATATACACCGTTCTGGATGCGTTTCGACCACAAGTCGATTTTTTTAATCATTGCTTCTATTTTATCTTCAACTTTAAATATATTTACAACAGTACCTTGCAGGCTCAAATTAAGTTCGTTCAATTTTGTAAAAATATCAGTCAAGTAAGCCACCTTAGCTAACCAGATAAAATCATTGAAACATTCGGTCAGTTCAAAATGCGCATCTATTAAAAACAATCGTATTTCATCTCGAAGCTCAAAAAGGCGAATGAGTACTTTCCCGCGGGACAACCAACGTACATCTGTATGTAATAATAAATGTGTATGTTGACTACCCATTTCCTCACACAAAATTTTAAAAACTCTGGAATTAAGTGGACGAGCCTTAATGAAATTGACAATTTTAACTACTTCGTCTAATGTTCTTTTCAAATCTGGTGACATATTTTTGGCTGCTAATGATTCTCTGTGAATGCAGCAATGATTCCAAACAACCTGAGGCGCAACATTTTTAATAAGAGCAATCAATCCAGTTCTTGTACCTGACATTGCACGAGCACCATCAGTGCAAATTCCAACACATTTTGGCCACTCTATTTCATTTTCGGTTATAAAATTATTCAAACTGTTAAATATGTCATTAGCTGTCGTTCGTGAAGGTAGTGAATCACAAAACAATACATCTTCTTGTATTTGATTTTCAAACTCATATCTAATGAAAGCTAACAAATTGGCATTATTAGTGACATCAGTACTTTCATCCAATTGTAATGAGTAATAGTGACTTTTGCGCACTCTCGATATTAATTCTTCTTTTATATTACATGACATGTCTTCAATCCTATTCTTAACCGTATCATTTGATAATGAAATCAAATTTATATCGTTTGCTGCTTTAGTTCCTAACATTATATTTGTAATTACTTTTGTAGCAGGAAGAATTAATTGCTCTGCTATATTATGCGGCTTTCCTGCTTTAGCAATAAGTAGAGCTACTTCATATGATGCCATTACTGCTTTCTTACTCATACCACCAGATCCCGTCTTTACCATCAATTTCTGACTTGAATTAAGTTCTTCTTTTTTCATTTTAAAAAATTCGATAGACTTACTAACATGCTCGCTGTGCTTTGTTTGTAAATGACGTCTGAGATTAGCAGGTTTCATACTTTCATTGGATAAACTTTCCTGACATAGAACGCAGACTGGTCTTTCCACATCATTGTTGCAAATATAAGTAAATCCAAATGATAAATAATCATCCGAATATTTTCTAGTTTTGCGTTTCTTGGTAGAGTTTGCTGTTGATGCCTCATCATCTGATTCTTTCCGTTTCTGTGTTGAACCAGTTTGTAGCCAACGATCCATTTTATGGAGTAATTTATTAACATTGAACTACAATAATATAAATATAATATAAATATAACGAATTATTATTTACTAGCTATGTTTTAATATGATTTTAAATGAATGTTTTAATATCATTTTAAATGAATGTTTTAAATCATTTTAATAAATGTTTTAAATCATTTTAAATAAATGATTTAATATCATTTTAAATGAATATTAATTTATATAATAAATATATTTCGTAATTTGATTCTAAAATATTATTAATTTCGTAATTTGATTCTAAAATATTATTAATTTCGTAATTTGATTCTAAAATATTATTAATTTCGTAATTTGATTCTAAAATATTATTAAAATAAATATTTTTTATTCATAAAACTAACTTATACTTACTCTCAAAAACAGCCTTTCTGGGAAATTGCAAAATGTGTTTAGTGTTTTTATAAAATAATGATCATGCAAATTACACTAAAAATTAAAAAAAATTATTAGCTATAATAAACTATTATTAGCTATAATTTAATTATAATTAATTAAATTAATAAAAATAATTTAAAGATACAACTCGTTGAGAAATGAACTTATAATTAACATTAATAAAAATAATTTAAAGATACAACTCGTTGAGAAATGAACTTATAATTAACATTTGCTTTAAAACTGTTTAAAACCCCAGAGTGGACGCTGACAATTTGGGTTTTTCCGGGTAAGACTGTCCCCTCCCCTGGTTTTCCCCAATAACAAAGTGAAAGAAAATTCCCTTATATGCCTCCCCTTCCGAGCCCCTAAGAGGGGTTATTTTAAAGGAACAATCGAAAAATGATTTTAAATGAATGAATGGATGAAAATTCAAATTTTATATATAGTTTTTTATATATGTTTATTTATTCACAAAAAATTAATTGACATAATTATCAATTTAATAAAATAAAATAGTATTATTAATAGTATTAAATTATAGCCGTAATTCTCTAGGAGGATATAGTTACACAATGAACTTTAAATATTTATATATGTATATATTTTTACGATGATTTTTTTCCGAGGACCGCGGACCCCCAGTAAAGGCTTCGCGGACCCCCAGGGGTCCGCGGACCACAGTTTAAGAACCACTGATATAGAATATAGAGTATAGAAATAATATGTTTATGTCTTTTATATTTATTATTATAACGTTTTTCTTAACTTGACTTGGCGTCTGTCTCTGTCTGTTCGCTCTTTTGACAAATTGAAATTGATTTTTCATCGACTTTTTACTAAGATAGACTTTTGAAATTTTTTATAGATATTTCAATGGATCCCTAGAAGGTATAGAAGAAATACAATTAAATTATAATTAATTAATTGTAATTAATTAGCGATTAATTACTTTTAGTAAATAACTCCTTTTGTATTGCTCCGATTAATTTTTTTTCAATGGTTTGTGAAACATAAATATTGATTTCAGGATAGATAGATAGATAGATTTTAATTTTGAACGTATTTAAAAATATTTCATAACATTAAAATTAATGATGAATTCTTATTAATCTTCTTATAAATAAATAAAACTAAATGCGCCCAACGTTTTTCGTTGAATATGAAGCAATTCATCCATAAACTTTGTCAGGCTTATAGAAAAATTATTTTATTCTTTTTAGACCATTGGAAAAACGTTATTATATAAAAATTTTTTATATTTATATTATTTCATCATAAAAAGTAGGAGGCCCCTGCAAATATGCAACCATTTAAGAAAATTACTTTTCACCTTTCAATGATAAAACAAATTTAATTTAATTGTAGGTATGTTTATAGAGGTATTATACAAACATAAAATTTATTTTGAGATTATTAATGATATTTTATTAAAAAATCATATAGATATGTATTTTTAGTGTCATGAAACAGAAAAAAATAAAATTATATACCTATGTAGGTATACATATTTTACCATTTAATTCATTATATTTATTTATATCGGATGGAATCTTAGTATCTAATTATATTTATAATTATTTACAATCCCTATAGTAACTCATTTATTCATTAGCAAATGAGTTTACTTTATTACATTTCACCAGTGCTATAATATTTAAATACAGTTTATACGCATAGGTAAATATAAAAGGGGTATTTATAATATATGTGCATATATGAGCGATTTAAAAAACGGATATTGTTTTTGTTTAAATCATAAAATTAATTAATTAAATGGGATCAAGAAGTAAAATGTAATTTTAATAAAAAAAAATAAAAAAAAAATTAAATTGTAAAAAAAAAACACTCTTTAATAAACATATTCTATTATGGTTAATTAATAAATACATTATATATATAAATTTTACTAAATATTTCATGCACTTTCATAGTTTAGTTACTAAAAATATTTTATTTTCAGATATACGGATATTTCTATTCATTTATCAATGTATCATTTAGGTATGTACATGTATGTACAAGTACAATGTATACATGTAGTATAAATGTGAATTTTATAATACATATAAACTAATTTTAATATTCTATTTTCATAATTTTATATCTTTAATATTGTTATTTGCTCTTTAAGAACCACTTACCCAGTGATGTATTGGTAAAATAATAAGTAAGGGAACGCAAAGTGGGAGGCAAAAATAAAATCCTATCTTCAGCAAACTATTTTTTTAATAAGTTTTATAAGTTTTTATTTTTTCTCTTAATCTTACTATACAAAATATTAACGAACACAAAAAAAGAAATTCTAATAGTAGATTTAAGTGGGAGTTGTCGGGATATGAAAAAGGTAAGGGAACGTCGTTCCCCCGCG